>OZ023218.1:20709286-20991786 GCA_963995525.1 Escarpia spicata | reverse complement strand
AATGCTGCTGCTGCTGCTGCTCTTAAGGTTCACTTTGCCATTACTAGACAACCAAGGCATGTTCGAGTAAATAATTAGTTATTTTTGTTGCATTCCAACACCTGAACTATACAATCAAATAACTAATAACAAAATACACCCATAACTGCATACGTTATCAAGCAAAGCGCTACAAATTATTCAATACCTATATTAATACTTACGACACGATCCTGCGTCGCTAAAGAAGTTCTCCCGACAAAGACAACGACCGCGTGTGCACGTAACCTGTCCACTGGCACATACGTCATCGGCGTCACAGGCGGAGGTAAGCGGCAGTGGAGACACTGAACAGACAAAACATGATCAATTATATCGTAAACATGATCAATTATATCGTACATTATCTCATTAATGTTTTTGAAATTTCGACAAGTAATGCACCTGTTACGTCAGAAAAGGTTAAATTCAATCGTGTTATGTAGATTGGTGCAACGGAATCTTTAATAGTGTGGTTTAAATGGATGTGACATTCATCATGTTTTAGCCATAATTGTTGATTTACACCCATTTAACGTTTTAAAAATGAAATGGACACAATGTTAATCATAAAAGGAATAATCAAATAAACTTACAGCAATGTCCGTTCTTCTCGTAATATCCCGGATCACATTTGCATATGTCGTCATAGCAACTGGCATGGGTGTCGATACAACTTGTACCATTGGAACAATCAGACCACGTGGCCCCAGAGTCACCTTTTAGAACTGTCGGTGAAAGCGTTACGCGGGTCTTACACACTGACTATATGATTGCGATACTTAATTAACAGATATAGATCCGCACGCCGCTATGGATTTAAATACCATGTTTACTTGCGATTTAGTAAACATCAATAACACATGATTAGATACAGTAGAACATTTATTGTTGTATCTACAATAACGTACGGTAGACCGATTAAGCTGTAAATTATTCAAACTCGTCTTAGTTCATTCCAGCACTACGCTTAGCATCTGTAAATAATTTTGGGGTTTAACGTGCCGACGAATTCCTACATACCACATTGTCCTAGTCGATTATAAAATCCACTATTACACGTGCACGTCCCTTGCCGACAGGCGGCGTTGCTATCGGCACACACATCAGCAGTGTCACATGACGAGCCGATGAGAACCCTGGGAACTGAGCGCAAAAGCGACAAGATTGTTTTATTGTGAATCATTGTATATTTAATATTTAGTTAGACATAACTTTTATATGTAGACTATGTTTACTACAAGACATTTCTTTTACTTATTTACTGTTAGTTTCCGTGTTGATATGCTGTAAACAAACGTAATCTACTTGCTTGAGAGAACGAATTTAGTGCGTTAGTAAATAATCAACGTTGAACTCTATTTGGTTAATATGACGTCGTACATTGCAGGTGTATAAACTTAATAATACGACCCATGTGCCTTTGAACGATGCACATAAGAAATGGGAAAAAAGTTAACATATAAAAGACACAAATTTAAAACATGCTTTAGAAACCTAGTACATATTTTTTTCAAATGACAATTCCGTTATGCGATATATTGGCCTAAACCAAATGTTGATAACAATTTTAAAATGGTTGACATGTAAATTTTTCGAGCATTCCATTGTATATTTTGTTGAAATTTCCAACCTAAGTGTTTGTCTTTGTCGATTGTTATATTGTGCATGTACAACACTAACCGCATATAACCCCCTTCTCATGGTATCCCGAATGACAACGGCACTCCCCTGCCTGGCATTCGCTGAAGGCCGTCAGACACCGCACAGCTCCTGGTGTCCTCTCCCGGTTGCACGGCACTCCCAACGCACCCAAGGGCTCTGTCGAGCACAATGAGAATGGGAAATCACACAAGACAAGATGGTCCAGTTGTACGGGAACCGAATGTAGTTTTCCAACTTCTAAGTGCTGTTTACCCAAACGTCAGCTATTTCATGCTGAGAAATCCTACACCAGACCCGCGGTATAGTAGTACAACTAGTACCCCATATTAAGACACTTTTACACGGAACTGTACGTTACTCATTATCCCTTAGTATCCTATCTATATCATAGGACCCAATTCCAAACTCCTTTTAAAAATACACCATAACTACCATGATACAGCATGGTAAGTAAACGTATACCAAGGTATGCCATAATTGACATGTTTCTAATTACCACGCTATACCATGGCATGTCAACCTATGTCGTGATACGGTATACTATCGCAGGTGTATCGTCAAAACAACATGATATGTGCCATGGAATACCATGGTAAATATCGAGCGCGAGCACGAGCTTGAGTGCAGATTGACTGACACGACAAGACAGCGCCGCCGGCGTTCTAATGTACTGGATCGACACGGGAGAGTCGTGGCTGTCTATTGTGCTGGTGCCGCACGGGCGAGCCTACGCTCGACAATTCGCAACGACACACAAACTAAAAGAACGGGACTATGAATAGCATCCTCTAAAAGCTATGAAACCGCCGACGACGCCATTGTACAATTTTCATAGAGGAAACTCCATACTTATTGTGGCAGGTAATTGGTGATGGAATGCTATCTAATTCTACCGAGGATATTTAGATCACGTGACCGGTCACAGCAAAGTGGATATTAAGTTGCAAAATTGTGAAATGGATATTTTGGTGCATTCCGCCGATCATGTGCTTTAAAATGATACTTCAGTTGTTGAAATATCTTCAGTAATTGTCGACGTATTGTTAATATTAAAGCAAATAAAAAAAAACATTGTGAGAAACGATGTAAATTTTACTCATATATTATTACGTATTGTTTTTGTGTATGGTTTCGTAAACGGATGTATTTTATTGGTTTTGCATTATTTGTTGATGAAAATAAAATGGACACTGAAAAACGAGATTAGAAGTTACGTATTTCTGCCAAAATCACAATCGTGATTGGACATAACCTAGGCAGCTATTTTGGCTCGTGTGCAGAATAGGCATCTGCGACTTCATACCCGGTTCGCCGTGGCAGGTCACATTTGTTTGATTTCGCCCGCGAGGACTTACCACATGACCCGGCGACGTTGTAGTGACTGAGATAACACACACAGAACCCGTCCACACACTCTGCGTGGCCGTCAGCACATACATCATCACGTGAACACGGCTTCTCCAGGTCGACGCTCCGTCCTGCAACACGATACACGCTGAAGGTCAGAGCATCGACTTACGACACCGCACGACATGGCTGTCATTCAATCTCATGTGTGCCCTTCCCTCGAAATGAAAATTTAAATGTCATCAACCTCTGAATAGCTGTTAACGTGTCTCGCCCATCAAGCGGTTGCCAATAAATGGCAAACATGAATGGCAGTTAATAGGAAAAAATACATCAGATTACGACGATAAAAGAGACTTACAATCACCTGTATAACAATTAATGACCTGCTATTATAAGATCTACTGGTAAAAGCAGTATGTTAACAATCTTCTTTGTATTCTATAATAATAATATTTATTTTATAAGCATACACAGGATGTTTAAAACAATTTTATAAAAGAAATAGTGTCCCTTTATACATTTGTTTTGGAATAAATAGATTTTCATGCCATCGGATTCATATCTGCAATATGTTGTATTTTTAAATAGAAAGTGTGATTTCAAGAGTAGCTGTATGTGCCTGCATAAATCATAATTGTATAGTACTCAGTCAATCTTTAAAGTACTGCGGTGAATTACCAATCGGTCCTGTTTGTTGGCTGGTCTCGCTTGTTTACTGTTTCGTACTTTTATTATGGAGTTTTGCATTAATTGGCTGAGTAGACGCGGAGACGCTTTCAAAGACGGTATTTATGCAATTAGAGTAATCAATAAAAATATACAAACAGACATCAGTGTCAATGAATCATACACAATCTAATAATACATTTTGGCGACACTGTAACACCACATAATGGAGAAATCTCCATATGAAGACTGGACGCAGTACCACAAAAGTTACAAAAAAGTTACGCGACCTCTTGCGTTGGCATAACTTTACGGAGAAATACGCGTCATTTTTGTGAAGATTCGTATCGTAAATGTTTCGAGAATACCACTTGCAAAAAAATCCTAACTTACGCCGTAATGACGTCATTTTTATGTAAAAATGGCACTAGGAAATTCGTAAGTCGTTCGAGAATACGGGCCCTGGAAGGAGATACATTTACAATAATCCAAAGATAGCATACTGAACCGATGTCAGTTGTAAAATGAAACGGTGTTTCCAGTGAACAAAAACGCGTTTCTCAGCATATTTTGTTCATCCTTTGTGAAACCATAAAAACTTAATTTGTCGTCAGTGTCACTTACCGCACGCCCCGCGGTGCTCAACGTAACCATGACGACAGCCGCACACTCCGGCGATGCACGCGCCGTTGTCATAGTTACACGCCAAGTTATTGGAGCACGGTTCCTTCAGAATTGATCTTTGCACTAAAAATAAAGGTTATTAAAGAAACAATAGTCGCACCATCCGACACTTTGTGTATAACATGGACACCAAGTAATACAATTTAATAGTTATGCTGTGATCGGGAGGAGATGAAGTGGTATATGGTGGCGCCACATAGTGTGGACTATATAGTCAATATTTCAGACGCACTGCGTTTCCGATTCTTAGCACATCAAGATGTTGGCTCACGGCCATTTCGACCCATTTTTTATGAAGCAGTAGTCATTGGGCAGCTGACCCATGTTATTAGTAGTCATTGGGCAGCTAACCCATGTTATCAGTAGTCACTGGGCGGCTGACCCATGTTATCAGTAGTCATTGGGCAGCTGACCCATGTTATCAGTAGGCCTTAATCGTCAACGATACACTGATACAGAAACATAGCTTTAGGAAGTCAAACTGAAATAATTACTGGGAACGCTATAATAATCCAAAGAACGCTATAACGTACATTTTGGTTATAGCTAAAGCATATGAAATTATGTAATTGAAATATTTGAGTCATTGACTTCTTTAAAGACATATGGTTATGTTCTCTGTCTCATACTGAAAGATTGGCATATATTTACGGACATATAACTGATTCTACTTGATCAAAAATTACTAGCGCCATTATCACATACACGTACGCAGTGACACAGTGACATATACGCACGCACGCACGCACGCACGCACGCACGCACGCACGCAAATATATAGTAATTTTTGATCAAATATGATATATATATGTGTGTGTGTGTGTGTGTGTTAAATTATTTTGTTCTGTCAAGGTTGACTTAAACACGGATATAAAATTAATTAATGTTTAGCCGTATCATAACAAATTAACTCACCACACATGTTCCCCTGGCGGACGAAGGCTGTCCTGCAGTGACACCAGCCAGCTTGACAGTATTGGTTCCCGTCTGAGCAGAATTGGCCAAACAAACATGGCGCGTCCAAATCGCCCTTTTGTCCTTCAACGTAGAAATATCGCCATTGTGGATTGTGGAGTGTGAGTGCGAGTGTTTGTGCGTGCATCCGTGAGCGTGTGCATGCAGTTTGGTTATTATATATGGCGAAAAAGAACTGAGAGTTTTTCAAAAACTTAACATGCCAGTTACACAAAATTGTGTTCCGCAGATAGGTTATGATGTCACACACGCTGTTGAATATAATACGGGTTTATATTTTAAACTCCAGATCAATTAATTTCCAGTGACAGTTGTCCTATTTTGTTTGGGATGCTGATGTCATTTGCTTTTAAAAGTAACAGTTTTTTTGGAGCCCAGCATCGTTTTAATACACCCTACATTTGAAATGCTGCCATTAGCAGCACGCTTTCTCATTTGGAGAGTGTTTCCGTCGTGATTAAACCAAATAATACTGCATTGGTTGTGTGTTGACTGCAGCGTGGATTATTAAGTGAATTATTTAGTAAATACGATGACAACAACTATGTAGAAAATATTGATGACATCCTAATCTGGCATCTTAATAAATATCTATATGTTGGTTTTGCATTTGTAAATGCATTTGAATTAATTATATACGTTTCGTTTTGTTATATTATATATGTAAACGTAAAGTTTAGTCATTATGAATAAATGCATTTGACTGGGCATTTAACAAACAAGTGTTATGGGCAGCATTTAAATGCGCGTTCAAATGCATTTGCATTTCAACCTGAATGTTCTCATTCTAGTTGTTCCCAGCGCTCGGCAACTTTCCATTGACTGACTAGTCTGTATATATTGTGGTTACAATGCTATGGTCTTAATGGTTTCATTCAACTAGTCAGGTTTTTTTTCAGAACACTATTGCCAAACCGATCTTTCTATGTTGGCACTGAGTGTGGTCACTACCAGGGTGGTTGTGGTTCTTTTACATCCTAAATTGAGACGGGACCGACATTAACGTGATCTCCGAGTCACGAAGAATACACAGTCACCAATGCTTGAGAGCCTGTTTTTACACCAAATATACATGCCTGCCCGGTCCGGGTTCTGAACTCAGAGCGCTGCCAGGCAGATGTGCTAAACACTACAGTATCGCGCTCTCTAATGGTGCAACTTTTAACTTAAAATAGTGTAACTATAAACTTACTACACGTTCCGTTGCTGTCGTGGTATGACGTTTGGCACAGACACGTTCCGTTCCAGCATATAGTGTTAGCGTCTTGGCACACTTTTACAAGGGAACACGATCCGTATAGTGAGACACCGGATGTTGCGGGTCCAGATGGTTCTGTTGATGGAAAACAATAGACAAATGCTACGGTTTTATGCAGCAAGACAATGTAAGTATGCATTATTCTAAATAATGCTAATCCATTATGCCTTCAACACGAATCTCGGCTTTTAAGTTGAATGATTTGAAACTGATTGATAACTGCATTGTATTGTTTGTTACCATGAAGCGTGTACGTTATACAACTGGAAAGTTATAATCAACCGCGTACAACATGAGGCAATTATATATGCAGTTCATATCATATTGTTACTAACGCGTTGTGATATATAATAACAAACAAATACGCCAACATTACCACATTTTCCGTGAATCAGCTGGAATCCAGTTCGACATTGACACATCCCGTCCGTGCAATGCAGTGAATTGTCCGCGCACACGTCACCAAATAGACATGGCCTACCCAATGTTCCTCTCGGCACTGAAGTAAGACGCTGGTATGGATTATCGTATATAATAATAATAATAAAGGTTCTTTTACCGCGCGATCTCTAACTAATAGTTAGTCAATGCGCTCACAATATAGAAACATTATAAAAACAATTAAAATAATATATAAATTAGTTATAAATTAATTAATTTACAAAATAAAAAATAAATAAATCATCATGATCATGGCAGATCAGTGATAATAACACCTTTGTACCTTGTTTCGTGTACTGTCGCAATCTCTTCAAAATTAGATAGCAACTAAATGTGCATTATCATTGCATATGCCGTTACGTTTATTGATAATGTGACAATAAAGTAACTATTTATTTGACGATAAACGAGACAACCGCTAGCCCTAGTTTTATAAAGTAAATATGATTTCATGACGACACTGCATACTCTAAAGAGCATACAAGACATACAACGCATTGTCCAAGCACAACGTTATACGTTCGTGTTTGACATGCTACTGTATTTGGAGGTTCACTAAACACAAATATGGACTTACAACACCGCATTGAGCCAGAGTCTTTCACGTAGTTTTGCCCGCACCGGCAAGAGCCGTTCTTGCAGACAGCATTCTGGTCGACACACACTTCCCCCGCCGAGCAGGCGTTAAGTAGACGGATCTTACGTACTACTCGGTATGACACAACACATTGTTATTATGCAGCTTATTTTAATTGTCAACGTTTAATATTTTAGTATGATTATGGTATCGTTCTACGTTCTTAAATCAGGAATCACTCTGCCTCCTTTTAGCAAATATAAGTTAAACTTGTTAAGTTGCATTACGATTATATGTTTGTTATACTAAAGAGAATGCAACCGCACACGCATGCACGACTCACCCACCCACCCAACCACCCACCCACACAAACAAACACGCACCACACACACACACACACACACACACACACACACACACACACACACACACACACACACACACACACACACACACACACACACACACACACACACACACACACACACACACACACACACACACACACACACTCATTCGCACTATAAATTCACGCACTATAATAAAGAAATATAATTTATTGTATTATAATAATAATAATGAATAGTTTGTCAGAGCAATGTATGCTACACTTCCTTACTATAGAGCTTCGCGCATGATGAGTAGAGTCCCGGACTTACCACACTTAGAATTCTTGTCGAAGTAGTCTTCCACACATTTACATAGCCCTCCGTTGCAGAACGTGTATTCGTCGGAACACTTGCCGTCAGCGAGGCAATTTGCATCCAACTTTCCGCCTGTCCCTGTGAGTACTGCAAATGCATAATATTTATTATGATCTTCATGATACAACGCTTAATGTACCGACAAAAGTATTTATTTTATTCAATATATTTCAACGGGGCAAAACGGCGTGTCAACAAGAAGGACTTCAGTATGTTGTGAAAGAACAAATATCATATATTTCCAGCTTACCCTATTTACAGAAATATATATAACACTTAGATCCACGCTATAATTATGTTTTACGATGTTGATTTCTTTGCATAGCAGCACATCCACATCTATGACATGTTTTATAATGCCTTCCACTTTTTTGTTTTCGACAGAATCACATGTTCGGTAACATAACTACAGTATATATGTAGTCATATTTATCTATGTCTAACCAGTATCCACACAAACTGACAAATCATTTTCAAAAAAACGTATTATTTTATTTTGCGTCACCATGTAATGTTTCGAGCAGACCACAAATAGTTTTGTTTTGTTGCTCATACCGCAAGTGCCGTTCCTGTCTCGGTATCCAGTAAAGCACGTGCACACTCCATCTCGACAGTAAGCCGAGTCTGACATGCACATATCTCTCATTGTGCATCGGCCACCCAACTCCACTTTTGACACTGCCAACATATTGAAGTTCAGGCGCATGAAAAAATCATTTGATACAATGACGGTGGAATGATCCACATACATCAGTTAACACATCGTCGCCTTCCGGCTTTATTGGCAACGCTTATAGCAAACCCAGTGACAATATTGTATCGACTATCTGGAGGAAGAAATAGAGTTTATGGCCACTTGGTCCATCCTGGTTCTGGTACAATATTATCAGAGCCACACGATCTACAAATTGTTGTGTGCATATGTTTGACGCAGCTAGTATAACTTGCATTGTTGTTGGGTCATTGGTTGTTTAAACGCGTCTTGTTTGAGGACGGGGAAACGAGTAATTGTAGCTGTCTTTGTTGGCTGAAGCTGGTTGAACTGATATACTGTTTAGCTTTCTGGAATATTGCTTGTCCAGATATGAGTCATTTCATATTGGAATGACAACGAAACCATGATGGACTATGTGGAGCAATGCAACGATCATCTTTTTCCTACTTTCTAAGGTATCCCACATTTCGAACAAGCTGTACTGCACTGTACTGTACTGCACGGTACTGTACTGCACTGCACTGCACTGCACGGTACTGCACTGCGCTGCGCTGCACTGCACTGTACTGTACTGTACTGTACTGTACTACACGGTATTGTACTGTACTGTACTCTCAGTTGGAACCTTTCGATTATGGGTGCTGGGTCTGATATCGGCGATTCAAAAGTCGATGACAGAAGGTTACGTTATATCTGTATTGATTTCTAATTAACGACAGTCGTTTTGTATTAACGATACATTTGGAATCACCTTGGCGATTGCAACGTTTTACCTAACTGACTTACCACAAACGTCGTTATTTTGAAAAGCGTTGTTTACACACACGCACACGCCTTCGTGGCATTCCGTGTTCGGGTCAACGCAGCGTGTCCCATTCACTGACAAACACAGACTTCCAACACGTCCACGAGCAACTGCAAGCAGGAAGTCTTTTTTATAAGAACCGCTTTGTTTGTATTTCACACTGCTAACTTGACGATAATTTGAAAGCCTCTTATTGTTACATTATAAATAAATATCACGCAGATGCAATTATTCATCTAAGCAAACAACAGAGTTGCATTCTTCTTACATAATTCTTGCATAAAACGCCTAGCCAACTTCAATCATCAAGTTCTGATCTGCAATGTTGTTTCCACAATTCAAAAAATACATTGCGTGGAGCTAACATTTTGCCGGACCACGGATACTTATTTTTTAACCACGGTTATAATCGTCAACTACTCAACGCGTTCACCTATATGTTGAAATATTAGATTGAAATTGCCTATCCCTTTTAAGATTGTTTAACTCTTTGGTTTTGACGCGACTCTGAGGTCGGTTTATTTACGATTTGGGAGCAATGGTAATTGTTGTATTGCACTGCATTATTCTGTACCCACATTTTCAACTCACCGCACTGGTCTTGCAGTTGGTAGAAACTACTTTGACACAAACAAATGCCATCCCGACAGACGGCATTGTAGTCGGCACATGAGCTCCCTGACATGCAAGGAAATCCCAATTTTCCTCTTCCTTCTACAAGACAAGACATGGTTGATATGTAATCCCCGTAAACGGAAATGTAATATCGAGAACACACGTCAACGAGTCAATGTTTAGTGACTCGTGGTATTAGTCTACAATCATAGCCGAGCTGTAGTATTTACTTTTAACTGACTCCATAACAAATTTGCTTTCTTTAATACTAAATATCAATTTCACAAACCGAGAAACCGGATTTTGTATTCATTCAAGGAATATTAAATCTGTTACAACATCGGATATGAACACATTTGCAGAACCATCAGGCAGAATAGTTAGGAACACGAAATAGAGAAACATATTGGCGGGAGAAATTCGCGTGACGCGTGATCACTCACCGCAACGGGTACCGCGAAGAGAGAAACCAGCGCTGCAGCGACAAGTGCCGCTTTGACATCTGCTGTTGTCGTCAATACAGACCTCGCCGGCGGAACAAGGTCCACCCAGGGCTATTTTATGTACTGGCAACATACGTGGAAAACTGGTAGTTAAACGGAATTAATAAAATACAATTTCGCGTTAATTGTGTCTTGTAATAACATCTCTTATTTAGGTAGCACTTGCAGGCGAGCATTTTTAGGATTCCCATATAGTATACCTCGAATATTAATTCATAGCAATATTTATTGAGGTGTCAGCCACAAACGTAGATATTATTGTAAAGATCTTATCACCCCGTTTTACTTCACTGATGATAGACTTTAGGTATAATCCTACCACTCTACTACTCTAGATATAGCAACACAATTATATTATTTATTCTACTAGTGACCATAATTCCGAAATTGATGTTGTCCACCAAATTAGCTGGATTATGTACATATAAAAAGCACTCACAACACACGCCATCCTTGTCGAAATAATCGGGCATGCATTTGCACACTTCCTGAATGCAGTACGCATGAGCGACTGTGCACTTCCCGTCTGACAGACAAGGTGCGTCCAGCGTACCATTTGCCCCATCGGAAGCTGCAACACGTTAGTGTTTCAGTTGTTTCAGTTGTCACAAGCTTCTTTTATCTTAGTATAATTTCATTTCTTCAGGAGATAAATAAGAAATTAAAATATTTATACACAATGAAACCAATAAAACAAATGTACTTATAAAACAAATATCCGTTATTGATTGCTAGAATAATCGTGTTTCAGTAACACTATTTTAACTATTGTCATTAAAGTCAAGTACTCATAACATAAATTATTAAATTAGAAGTAGTAAATTAAGCCAAAAACTAAGCTGTGTTTAATAAAGCAAAACACAAGGTAATTGCACAACATTTGTTGAACATTTAGAGCTCATACCCACCGCATGTGTTTTCGCGTATGGTGAACCCTGCGGCACAGACGCACGTTCCGTCGACACACACGGAGTTGGGGGTGAGACAATGACGTGTTCCATCACATGTTTCTCCAAGTCGACTCTTCGGTACTGCAACCCAAAATGCATACATACACTAAAAAGATAACTTTCGCAAATGATAATTTGGTAGTTCGCAGGCGGATCTGTATGACCGTCTTCTTAGTTAGGTCTGATACCAAACAACCAAGTTATTAGTTCAAAATTATGTGCCAGAAAGCGCACGCTCACGCAGACGGAGACGCACACGCACGCACGAACACACCCACACACACACACACACACACACACACACACACACACACACACACACACACACACACACACACACACATGCAGTTACCAACACTTGGTATACGAAGTTTTTGTGATAATCGTTAGCCTCCTACCCACCCTACTTGGGAGTACTGCCATGTATTCCAAAGGGAAACCACTATAAACAATTTAGAAAATGGCATCCGAATCACCGTTGTAATCGAACGAGATTTACATTAAAATACTTTCAATGCTGCCCCGTAGTTTATTTCCCTAGCTACGGGGGAGGGGTAGGGTACCACAATGTAGACTCTGCCACAGCAAGACCCGACGACCTTTCTCATTGATACTCACTGCACAGTCCGTCGACGGCTGAAGCCAGACTGTTGCAGACGCAAACACCGCTGCTGCAGAAGGAATTGGGCGTCGTGCACACATGGTCCGGCAGACAAGGCGTGACCAGCCGTCCTTTCATTGCTACAACAGTCGAGCAGTTATTTTTTATGTCGGCCATCTTTAATTTTAACCTGGCCTTCATCTGAGGATAGTCCAAGAGGAATTAACATTGACAATGGTGGCCATTTTGAAACTCAAGATGGCGGCTAGATACTATGTCGACAGTACCTGGCTTGATATGAATCTATATAACACAAACTACATATGTGCCAATTTCCATGCATTTGTCAAAAAGTGCAAAATCATACCCCTGAGCCACTGTACTATTACAATTCCTGAAACAATCACTCATGACATAAGAACGCCACCGTTGCAGTTGTGACACCAGCGAAGTGATTCTACAGTTACATACAAATATGATATACATTTATCGCAAATAGTCACGATACATATTGTACACCATGAATAAAAACAATCAACTAACTGCAGACGCCGTATTTTTCAAAGTACCGCACTTTGCACAGACACGACGATTCGCGACACGTGGCGCTGCTGTCGGCACAGACGTCGCCACTGTCGCAGTGCTCATACAGCGCCAGATCGGGAGCTACACGGACGAAAGGCAAGGCATCGTTATGTTATTATCATCATTATCATCATCACAATCGTCGTCATCGTTGATATCATCGTCATCGTCAATGTTGTCGTCATCGTCGCCATCGTCGTCATCATCGTGATAATCGGCTACATAATCGTAATAATAATAATATCATTATTATTAACAATCATCATCTTTACCGTCATCATTATCATCATCATCACCGTCATCGTCGTCAGTTGTCCTTGGATAGAATAGAATCATCAAAATATCTGACGAACGTGGGCCACTCCGTCGTGTGTTTGTTGAAATTCTGGACCCAAAATTTGTCTTTGCGACACAGGATGAAGTTGTTTATGTATGCGGGTTAGATTGATCTAGCAGATGTCATACCGCCCTAGTAATGTAATGCACACACTTAAGCATTGTAATTGTTGGTTATATTGATCTAGCAGATGTCATACAGCCTAGTAATGTAATGTACACACGTAAGCATTATAATTGTTGGTTAGATTGATATAGCAGATGTCCTACCGCCCTAGTAATGTAATGTACACACGTAAGTTTTGCAATTGTTGGTAAGGCAAAGCTTGACGCATGCCACTCGCATAACACTGCATTGCTATGATTGCAACGTAGGAAAAGAGTATTATGTATTATATCCATAAACTATATTCCCTCCCCATTTCTTTCTAGAGAGAAGACTACTGCTGGTACGAAGTCTACATCTTGTTGATTTAGAAAACAATATTGTTATTCTGCCGGACAGTGGCCATCATAGGCGGATCCAAGACCCCTAGACCTTTGTACTTTTTCGTGCCCGTATACCTTTTTGAATGGGTCCACGTGACCGTGCCCCCTAGACAGTTTGAAATGTGTCCCAGTGCAGGTTACAATAAGGTGACATTTTTTCGACAGCACCCCCTCCCCGTTTTCAAAAACATAGTCTAGCCAGCCGCGAGCCAGCGGACAAGCTGAAGAAGAGCTTAAAATTCGGCAGCATGGCGGCGAAATATTTTCAACAACACCCCACCCCCGTTTTCCGATGTCACCAGTCGAGACGAGACAGCGAGATAGTGAAGTTACGGTGGCGCGACAGCGTCAAATGTTCAACTTTCGTTCGGCCGCCAGTGGGGGTTTTTGCGCGCCCCCCAGACTCGCTTTCTGGATCCGCCCCTGGCCATCGAAAATCAGTAACATATCATGTATGTGTGACTAAGCAACACTGTACACAAATTAATATATGACAACATGATCTCACTTACTGCACACTGAGTTTTTGTAGAAATAGTTCAGACGGCACACACAAGCCTTGTTGACACACTGTGCGTTCGGATCTGAGCAGGTGCCGTCATCCGCACACGCCTGGTTGAAACCTGACGATGGTTCTACAGCACAAAACCCCTTTATTGTATCATTTTCGCATTAACTAAACAATATTTAATAAACGTTTATGTATCTGTGGTAAATTTATTACTTGTAAATGTAGGTCAAAGTGCTGAACAAGATTCATCAAGGATGTAACGTGTGGTAGAAAAACAACACCAGCAGAGCAAGAGCAACAGCAACAACAACAGCAGCAGGAAACAGAACAACAATCATTAACCACTGATGTAACGTGTGGGAGTAACACAACACCATCATCATAATTATCATAATTATCATCATCACCATCAGCTGCAGCAGCAGTAGCAGCAGCAGCAGCAGCAGCAGCTGCAGCAGTAGTAGCAGCAGCTGCAGCAGCAGCAAGAAGATGAAGAAGAAGAAGAACAACAACAACAACAAAGGCAACAATAACAACAACAGCTACTACTAATACTAATATTACTACTACTACCACTACTAATATTACTACTACTACTACTACTACTCATAATAATAATAATATTATTACTACTACTATTACTACCGCTACTACAACAACTACTACTACTACTACTACAACTACTACTACTACTACTACCACTACTACATCTACTACTACTACTACAACTACTATTACTACTACAACTACTACTATTACTACAACTACTACTACTACTACCACTACTACATCTACTACTACTACTACAACTACTATTACTACTACAACTACTACTATTACTACTACTACTACTACTACTACAACTACTACATCTACTACTACTACTACAACTACTATTACTACTACAACTACTACTATTACTACTACTCCTACTACTACTACTACTACTACAACTACTAGTATTACTACTACTACTACTACTATTACTACTACTAATAATAATAATAGTATTACTACTACTACTACTAATAATAATAATAATAATAATAATAGTATTACTATTACTACTACAACTACTAATATTACTACTACTACTACTTCTACTACTACTACTACTACTACTATTACTACTACTACTACTACTACTACTACTACTACTACTACTACTACTACTACTACTACTACTACTACAATAAGAACTGCAACAACTACAGCAACGACAACAATGTGACATACGACAGCGGCCAGTGCTTGGAGACGGCGGTCCGTCCCTACAGCGACACACTCCTCCTCGACACTCGGCATGGCTGTCAGCACACACGTCGCCCTGGCTGCACGGCTCGCCCAGACGTGGCGTCGGGGCTACGGCGGGAACACATATCGTTATGATAAGATTGGTGTACTAAACAACTTATTATGGCAATATTTTAGTGTTCTGCTTCTTCATTCTTTTCTTCACAATCACTCGATGATAACCACTGCAGGGAGTAACATAAAATGCATACACAAAAGATTTATTATAGGCAAGAGTATTGATAAATATAATGTGATGACTCCATTGATATTTATTTTGCATAACGTTTCGTTAAGAAGAACTACTTACTGTTGCCTTTTCATGTACCTAAATTATTTAAAACGACTAATATGACGCTCTCTACTCAAACCTACACTACAGCTGTATTTCTCATCTATATTATAAAACAGTTCGTTCTCTGTTTATATGTGCACCCACATCTCCGTCAGTTTTGCATGTATCGGGCTGAAATTTTGCATGTGATCTACCGGACCCATTGAGATGGTTGGTAGATTTAGACATTTTCGAAACTCGTCTGGGGGTGGAGAACTTGGGGGGCTCAATATTTCAAAAGGTTGTACGTGAAGTTCCAGCAGCGGAATGTAATGTTTTTTTTCATATCATCGTAAAGATAATTATGCCATCTACAAATATGTCGCTGGATGTGTACATAAATTTTGAATAGTTTTAAAATTACTGATGTTTGAACATCTCAGCGCTTATGCACCAGGTCTACCTGTCGCCAGTCACGTAAGCATTTCGCCGCATCAGCCCCGTGAGCGCGTGCTACTTCTGGCAAACAACACATTGCAACAATTCTGTGGAGCTCCACCCACGGAATTTAATGTTTTTATATCACTGCACAGGTAATTATTCCATTTACAAATGAATCACTGGGTATATGCAAACAAATGTAGTAGTGTTTATGTTATTAACGTTACAAAATACCGGTCGCGTAACCCAGCTGTCTGTTGCTGGTTACGTCAGTTGCACGGGTGAGCGCGTGCGATTTCTAACAAAAGGTTGTCCTAACAACTAGACCAGGGACCAGTTACAATTTATTAAAAATTTATAGGCTGGAAAAATTTGGGATGGGTTTGTGGTGTATGGAACTCAAATGTTGGGAATTTGCGGTGTGGTCTATTTTCAGTGTCCATATGTCAACAATACTTTTTATATTTCAGTGCAAATGATTTGAGGATGCATATGACTGCCTTTTTTCCCCGGGTAACAACGGGTAACTCAGCTAGTAGTGTATACAATATTGTATTGTATAGTTGTTGCAATACTTCAGAATAAATATTTCATTATTTTGAATTATGTTTTCATTACCTTTTTATTGTTACGCTTTATTCCCCGAAAATCTATTATATCATAACAATATCTATCACGTCCCTACAGCAGAAGATTTCTATATTACAGAAAACACAAAAGTTATAAAGCCATTATGCTATCAAACATATACTCATTATTAACAATCATTCCACCATTATCTCAAAGCAATATCTTGGATTGAATACATCACTTCTTACATTATTACAATTATTTGATATTTAATACTCTTTCATGTATTTATAACACCTTTGAGGAAAGTAGTATTACAAGTACATAAATATATATTGTAAATAATAATTATGTTGAACAGTATTGCACTCATTCTTATCGTGAAATGTGGCTGCAGCAATGATTCACGGTCGTCCACTAACCGCATACGCCGTCCTTCCGAAAGTAGTTCTCCGCACACAGACATAGTCCGGACCTACACCGAGTGTTGACGTCAAAGCAGGCCATGTCCGGCTCCAAGCAAGGCGTGTTGTATCGACCACGGGCAACTGAAGAACAAACGTGGAAACAGGACGGCCAAGAACCATGGCGACAACGGTAGGAATACCGCTATATGGTTGATTAATTTAATAATCAACGATGGAACCGGTAGGGATATAATAATCAATACGCATGCATGTATCTTACAATGACATTTGCGTTTCGGGTCATGATTGTAACCCTGAAATGTTGTTGTTATTTTTAAAACACCAAGATGTATTAGTATAATATTTTGTTCGAATTACTACTCGTTTTTCAGCTATATTTTTTATGACGTACAACATGTTCGTTCAAATAAAATGTTTATTGTATTCGTGTTCGACTCACCACATATTCCATTCGTCTCGAAGAACGCCGACTCGCATTGGCACACCTGGTCACGACACCTTGCGTTCAGGTCTCGACACTCGTTCGTCTCAGAGCAACGAGAGCCGAGACTACGCTGCGGCACTGACACACAAGAGGGGCATGACGTCATGGGAGACAATAACATGTCTTAGTCAGTATGTTGAACACCAGGACCCAAACAAACGAATAACGTGAAACGATAAATGGTTGTGTGCAAATATCAATAGCATTACAAATATAGCAAATTCACTGCTGCTGCCACTGCTGTTGTTCCTGCTGCTGCGGATACTGCTGCTGTTGTTGTTGTTGTTGCTGCTGCTGTTGTTGCCAATTAGAATGCCTGCCATTATCACGACTTTAACCATGACAATGTTACAACTTTGTTGCCAACCCTTTAGTTACACAAGTAAGACTTGTAAGAAATGTCCTCTCACTAGGCGAACAATATTTGTGTCACTCATGTGATAGCTTACAAGATTTATTTCACCAGATCATCAAAGATTTTACAAACACGTATCCAATAAAGGGACTTACAGCATCGTCCTTGATACACGTAGAAGCCCGTCTTGCAGTGGCACTGGTCGCGGATACACACCGAATGGTCGACGAGGCAGCGACCCTCGGGGAGACACGGTGCGTCGGCCCAACCATCTCCCGACGTCGACACTAAACGTATGGCAAACGTATGACTAAAAACAACATTATTGTTTATTATCTTTTGTGTCTCGCTCTTTCGCTACTCGTCACTATCTCCATCTACGCGGTTTCTTTTCACACATACACGCACGCACATATGCACATTCGCGCACACGCACACGCATACACACACACACACACACACACACACACACACACACACACACACACACACACACACACACACACACACACACACACACACACACACACACACACACACACACACACACACTCGCACGCACACGCACAGAACACACACATACATGTTACGAAATATAGTTTTGTAATTAGATTTTTAATTAGTTTGGCGGTGGCTGGACTGTAGAAGGTCAGCCTAGTACACGTTATATAAAGAGTTGTTATGCAACAGGCAAGTTGTGGCGGCTAAGGTTAGACCGGGCGTGGCCTTTTGACATTTGAAGCTCTGCATTGGGAGTATTCAGCGGGAGTTGTGAGGTACAACTTGGCGAGGACAGGAGGGAGTTGGGGAAATGCATGGGAGCCACGAACGCTAGAAGTGCCATTGGCCAGGGGGTAGCCGCATAGATGGCTGCTACAGTTTGGAACTCGGCGCGGACGGGGAGAGATGTAGCGTGGGGCTGCAGAACGAAGTGGGGTTGTATAGCCAGAGTGTAATTGAATAAAGACGTGTTGTTGTCACACTCCGGAGTGAAGTGGCCCACGCGAGTGTTGTGTTACGGTTCTCTGTAAATAACGAACCCAGCATTTCGTTATATATACATACATACACACACGCACACACGCCACAAACTACAACACATACATACTTCATCTTTATTTCCTAAATCTCTCACAACTCAGATAAGCACAGTTACGTTATAAATATCATAATGTACTAAACAGAACATCCACGAATATGCCATACTCTAAGTAATGTGTCACGTGACTGTGTTCTGTTTGTATGCGCTTTAACACGTACCACATGTCTGGTCCTTTGCTTTGTATCCGCGCTTGCATTCACAGCGATTGTGCTGACACATGGCATTGATGTCTTCACACACGTCGTCAGCATCACAAGACCCCGCGAGGTCAACGGTCGGCCCTGGAAGTTAAAACTTAAAATACTTGGCTGAAGATACCCATCTAGGCCATGACAAGAACACGTTCACTGAAATATATATGAAATCTTGTTAAAACAACATACACAAAACAGAGTAATTATTATTTGAGGTATACAATAAAGAATATGATGAGCACTTACTGCATAGCGAGTCTTTCTCAAAGTATTTGTCAGCGCACAGACAAATCCCGCTCTTGCAGACTGTGTTCGTTGCGATGCACGCGTTGTTGGAGAGACAGGGAGAGTTCAGTCTTCCTTTCGGGTCTGAATATGTCATCGGACAATGCAGGTTATAAGATGCGGATGCGGCAGTTTTGTTATGGTAATTGTAACGAGCAGCACCATTCATTCAAAGTAAAGTGAAAGTAAAGGTAAGTTCTTATACAGCGCACAATGAAGTCCTTAGGACTGATCAAAGCACTTTACACCCTGGCAGACCTGTGCAATCGAATACCATCTCTACTTCTCTGGGTAGCATGTTAACTTATTTAGCATATCAGTGTATTAACCCTTTATGATATTTCACTATATAAACCATACCGATTTGATAATATAATATAAACCCATATATAATATTATGTTAACGTATCTTTACAACCTTGCTTATTCACCATAGCTCCCTAGCGCCTTGACCCATCTGTTGACAACTGGAAAACTACTTATGGATTTTGAGATTGACCAATCCTTTGTTTTGGTGCGCCTCTGAGCTTGGTTTCCAAGGATTTAGGCGCAATAGAAGTTATCTTATTATTATTATTAATTAATCGAAAACTCAATATCATTATGCCATCTACAAATATGTCGCTGGGTGTAAGTATAAATTGCACTTGCAACCCTCCTCATATTCCTGGTGTACAATTATAAGGAATAAACGATGGAATAGAAACATAACACTTACGGCACACGCCAACTCTCTCGTAGAATGTTGGCAAGCACCGACAAGCCCCCTGTCGGCACTCGGCGTTCATATCCAGACATTTGTCTTGGCCAACACACACGTCGTTCAGGTCGAGTTTAATAACTGGCGATGAAAATAGGATTCAGCATTATTGTAGGTTACAGTATTACTGATTGTCGTTGTTAATCGTACTTTAAATTGAATTAAGAATGTTAAATACGTCCGACATTTGTGATCACTAGTAATGTAGATGTACCATTTTGTTTTACCACACGTTCAATTTATTGTAAATTATTGATAATAAATACACATGTGAATTGAATGAGAGGCTGTCGTAGATCTGGATCTCTATGTCTGTTAGAACTGCTACCAACAGTCCTTTAAGGAATTAGGCCGCAATATCACCGAATAGATGGACATTTATTAGAAGCGCTATTAAGGCATGTAACACAGAAACAACCGATTTAATAGCTAGGTAGAACGTGTTGTCATCTATATTGTATCACACTTACCACACAGACCGTTTCTTTGGAAAAAGGCTGCTTTACACGTGCACCGTCCACCATTGCATTCAGCGTGTAAATCCAGACACGTGTTGTCAGAGCGACACGTACCCCCAGTGTTGCCTAGGGCAACTGTAGAAACACGTTTAGTGACAGACTGACAGACAGCCAGCCAGCCAGCTTGCCCGCCCGCCCGCCCGCCAGCCAGCCCGCCCGCCCGCCCGCCCGCCCGCCCGCCCGCCCGCCCGCCAGCCAGCCAGCCAGCCAGCCAGCCAGCCAGCCAGCCAGCCAGACAGACAGACAGACAGACAGACAGATCGTATTTATATTGATAATATGAATAGTAATATTTCACTATTACGACATTCTGCGACGCTTGTAAAGCCACGGCAAATTCACTGTGTAAATAATATAGTATTTTCTCTCTGATATTTATCTTGATTGAGTTTCGTAATGAACATTGTGTTTCATGTTGTACTGAAGTGGATGGGCTGCAAATCCCATTGCCTCCACAACAACACAGACTGCATAACTGAATCAAACGTTTATCATTCCAGTACATAAAGGTCGTCGCAGTTAACAAATATCGCGCGTTATCTGATCTATCGATTGCTTTATCTATTGACCTTGTGTTGTTACGTACCCAACTTACTGTATCTTTCCCATTTGTGTTGCTTTTGTCCAACTTACCACATCTGTCCCTAGTGGTGTCTAATCGAAATTCATTCCGGCACATGCACCGTCCATTCCGACAGGTGGCGTTGCCGTCGACACAGATGTCGTTCGTTTTACAAGTCTGTCCCAGATCGATCTTCGGCTCTAAAGTAAAGCAAAACACACGATGTTGGTTTCTCTTTGCCAACGCCATTTTAGTTGTCAAATGGAGTTATACTTTATATTATTCATATTACATTAAAATATATTATATTAGTATATTTTGTTCATATTTTGTATGCAACAGATACATTTAAACAATTACTACAACAATAGTTCCAGCAGCTTACCTTGAGTGTTGCTTCTGTTGCAGTCGTACTGTTATGAGACATACGTCATGATATGCAGCTCCATCTGGCTAGGGTGGGAAGACATTTCGCCCCAGAGAGTTTGTTTTACAATTTAGAATGACTTTCGCGTCTCTCCAAGATGGCTTCTTCGGTACAATTGACATCCTGGTAAGATGACGTAATTTTTGAAAGACGGCAACTGTCTCTACAGATTGTGAAAACTATTGAATATTAACAAGAACTCTGTTATTATGAAAATGAACTATCCTGAAGAATGTTGCATACACACTTACGACATATTCCGTTCTTCTCGAAGAAAGCCTCCCTACACAGACACACTGCGCTGAGACAGACGGCGTTCTTGTCAAGGCACCTTGACCCCGTCAAACATGGCGTCTCCAAGCGGCCCCGTGGTTCTGTTCAAATTACTCACATGTCAGCAACCCCACTGTCGATTTAACAACCCAATGTCAGTCACATTTTACACTTAAAATGACGCGTCACAAATATGATACACCGATGGCCGTGCACACACCATATAACATCTGGAAATTCCAATAAAAACTTATTTCATAAATACAAATAAAACTGATGCAAGAATACACAGCACATTAGGATCCGTTATTCACAACAATAAAGTGTTATACGCATCATAACCTCAGTACAATTACAGTTAGTTTTTGGAAATTTAAAACCTGATTGAGGCGAGGTTTTGCTAGATTTACTGTTTAATAACATTTGCTCGGCTGTACATATTTAACAAGGCTACGCGCAACGCAAGTTTCTTAACAGAAATATGTGCTTCTGAGGATAACGTTGGTGTACTCACTACATAAGCCAGTGTCGTCCTGATAGAACTCACTCCGACACCTGCAGTGTTGGTCTCGACAGACTGCATTTTCGTCTTGACACAAATCGCCTTCCCCGCACACACTTCCAAGACGTTTCTTCTTCACTGCAGCAATTTGTCAAGTTTATATATTTAATTGCATTGCCTAACTATTTATATTAAATGTTTTATCATACGTTAACATATTTATGAATTACATTTTTGTTACACGGAAAACACACGCATACGAGAAATACTAAAAGACAGGTAAATACTTTTTAAAGTGTAGGTTACGTGATTACGTTGCATAACTACAATTGTTTGTTAAGATTATATTTGGCATAATCAAAACAACGATATGTATTTGTTCATATGCTCGAAATGACACATTATAATTAGCGGTCATTATTGTGAGTACACATAGTAATAATGATATGATAGCTATGGGAACAGGAGCATGAAGAAATTGCGTTTTCGATGTATTCTCCGCAATGTACAGCGTCCTCACCACAAGCGCCGTCCTTCAAGAAGTAATCAGAAACGCACTGACATCTGCCATGTACGCAACCCGCATTATCGTCCATGCAGCCGCCGCCATCTTGACACGGCGCGTTGATGTCGCCTTTCAGACCTGCAGGTTTTTATAATACATTGTACACTAACATTCGGAATTCAACAAAGCTGACGACGACGATGACAGTAATAATATATTAAAAATTATGATAATAATAATGTTGATGATGATACTTGTGTATACGTGAATAATAAAGATAACGATAATAACAAGTATTGTTGTTATTAATAATAAAAAATTATATAATTACCTCAATGTAACTACTAATTATAATGACATTAATAATATTGCTACTAATAATATTTGTAATAACAACAATTTATAATTATAATATAACTTATTTTAAAACGCATATAAAAAGTAAAGTAAAGGTAATTCTTATATAGCGCAGTATCCAGTCTTCTGGACTGCTCAAAGCGCTTTACACTTTACTCCTTGGCAGACTTGTTCAAACCAACACCATCTTGACTTCACTGGGAAGCATCCAGCCACGCTGAAATTAATGCGCGAAGACTATTCGTACACAAATATCCACCAGTGTCTATAGCCAGGTACTCATTCATACAGCCGAATGAACTGAAGCAACATAGAGTGAACGAACTTGCCCAAGGTTCGCCCCCGCTGCACAGAATTCGAACCTGGGTTCTCTCGACTGAGAGTCCGAAACTCTTCTCCACTGCGCCGCATATGAACTAAATATAAATCACAGGTATATTGTCTGAAATGTTTACATGTCTTGAGTGAGATCGTCGAAAATATGATATAATATTTTTACTCTACATAATAATTGTCCCACGGTACAGTACTACTTACGACATTCGACACCGATTTGATAGTATTGGAATCGACACTGGCACATCTCGTTTCTGCAGTGCGCCAGGGAGTTATTACAAATGTCGCCCATTCCGCACGCGTCGCCCAGAGAAATTCGTTTATCTGCCAACAAAAGAACCGAATTAAGCACAATACACTCAATATTATTTATTATTATGTGCACTTTCGCGTGGCAGACGTGATGTAGATCGCGTCTGTTTCGCTTGTGCCATTCCGCACGAAATATACCATCACAGTTCTTTGTAGAAGTGGACTAAATAGACATGTAAATAAATAAAAATATTTAAATGAATAGATACATGAATAATTAAAATGTCCATATGATATAAACATATATAAAATAATCGTTAAAAAAATGTCAGTAGAAATTGCACTAAAAAGTAATAAAAATGTAAATAAATAATTTAAAATGGTCAATTCCATGGATTCATATGGTGCTTTCTTATTTTGAAATGGCTAGCCCCAATTGTCGCCACTGTTCACGGTCGAGTGCGCGCAGAGCGTCGACATCGGCACGGCAACGTAGCGTACGGCCTATGCGTCGCAGGTCCGCGCTCAACGCTGTCGGCAGTGTCGTTCGCGGTCGACCCATGTATGTCGTGACACCTGTGTCCACGGCGAAATAGTTGTCGATCGCTCGCTGAGCGGGTGCATCGGGTGGCATACGGAGCACGTGCCCGAATAGACTCCATCTTGCAGTTATGACAGCTTCGCTGATGGGACGGCATCGGCAACGGTGGTACAGTGCCTCGTTGGAAATGCGATGTGGCCAACATATGCCGATGATCTGGCGTAGATGACGACGGTGGTACGCATCCAGATGATCTAGTTCTGATTTCGTGAGTCCCCATGTACCCATGTTGTACGTCAGCACGGGCACAACGAAGGATGCGTATAGCCGTAGCCGCAGCTGTAGAGAGATCTGTGATCGCCTGAACCACAGTGTCCACAGCTTGCGGAAGGCGACGTTGGCCAGCTGCTTTCGGCGAGCGACGTCTTCGGCTTCACCGAGGAGCGATCCAAGCTTGCGTGTCATACGCCACTCTTCCTGAATGCGGTCAGCGTGTCGGCTGATACTTGTTCGTTCTGTTTTCGACGCGTTGATCGTCAGCGACCACTCCGCCAAGCAAGCTGGCGCGATGCGCTCGATCTCGTCGAGGAACGAACGAGCAGAGCTGACGAAGTCCGTATCGTCAGCGTACTCGACGTCCAGCGGTAGGGTGGCATCAGCTGGTGGACGTGTCGGGAGGCGCGAACGAAGGTCACGGAGTGCCGCTTCGAGGTATACAATGAATAACACCGGGCTGAGGCTGTCGCCTTGCGGCGTCCCGATGGATGTGGCGAATGAATGACAATCGCCTGTTGAGAGACGCGGCTCGAGCGACGTGGCGGCGAGTAGGAAGCGAATCATCCGCATTTCCGACTCGCCGAGGAATGTTTGTAGCGTGTCAAGCAGCTTGTCGCGACGTATGGTGTCGAAGGCGCGACTCAGATCGATGCCGAGGAATTCGATTGATACGTGCTGACGCTGCGCTTTAGCACAGAGCCAACGATACCCGAAGACTACGTCGGCCGTGCTGCGTCCGCGTCGGAATCCCGATTGCGACGGCGACAGGAAGTCGTCAACTTTCGGCGCGATCCTCGATAGTACGATGAGAGACAGTGTCTTTCGGAGCACCGATAGTAAGACTATCGGACGCACACTCGTTAGTGGACCTATTGGTTTGCCCGGCTTCTGTATTAATACGAGGACACCTTTGCCTAGGTCGAGCGGTTCGTGTTTTTCCAGTGCATCGTTGAAAATGCTGGCAATTGTGTCTGCTAACAGGCAGGCCGTGCATTTGAAAAATTCGGCCGGTATGCCGTCTTGCCCGCTGGCTAGGCCGCTGTTCAATTTCCCGATCGCTCGCTTGACTTCTTCTGTTGTGATTGGGTCTGCCAGTCGCGATGGTCTTCCGGTGAAGGCAGGCAGTTCTTCTATAGCTTCGTCGCTGAACTGGCGACTAAAGTGTTCGGTGACCCGCGCGTTCAGTTCGGCTTTGTTACAGATAACGCGTCCAGCGTCGTCGTGGATCGTTAGCTTGACGGCAGGTTTCCTCGTCATTTCATGAACGGCACGAAACATTTTTGCGCCATCGTGGAGACGTTCAACTTCTGACGCTAGCCTGTCTAGTCTCGCTGAGGCGTTATCGCGAGCTTTTCGGCGCATAGCGTGCAAGATTGTGTTGCGCTGGCGCTTCAGTTCGCACCGGCGGATAGCGTTTGGAGTGTTCTGCAGCCATAGTTTCAACTTGCGTTGTTCCTCTGACATTGCCGCCATTTCAACACAGTGTGTGACACCTCGTCTGGCCGCCGGGGCGGTCCGACCGATGGTCAGTTCCGCCGCCGACTTCAGAACATGTTCTAATGTGTTCCATCTCGAACTAGCTGACGTGTTCGTATTGACTTCCGATAGTGCTTCCGACACGACGTCACGAAAACCGTGCGCGGAAGGGATCGCTGGCCAGCAACTCGGTGTTGTAGCGAACGTGTTTCGCCGAGCGCAACTTCTCGATTCGACCCCAAACGTTGAACATTTGCCTGAGGTCGAGCTTTGCGACGAGCAGACGGTGGTCGGTATCGAGTAAAGTGCCGGCGTATGATCGGGAGTCTGTCAAGAGCCTTTTGTGTGTCTGTCGGCAGATGACAAAATCGATCACATTGTATATGGGTACAGTGTGACCTGTCGTCACATCGCGGCGCTGTCCTTGCCATGTTGTTTTGTGACGAGCGGCGTGTTGGAATGCAGTGTTGCAGACAAACAGGCCGTGTACCTCGAGAAAGTCGGCGAGGGCTATGCCGTTGATGTTCCGTCTGCCACGCGAGTGTTTTCCCATGAATTCCTCGTCGAACTTCTTGTAGCCGAGCTTGCTGTTGAAATCACCAGCGATGTAAAATAGGGCATTCGACGAGTACTGCGACGTCAGACTTCCGAGTTCGGCGAAGAACTCGTCTTGCTCGGCATTGTTGGTGTTAACACGCTGCGACGTCGGGCCGTATACGTTTATGATTGTTAGCAATGAGTTGTTGGTCAAGCGCAGTTGAATTACAGCGATTCTGTCACACACTGACCAATAGCGCACGATTCTTTCTTCCAAATGCATTGCGACAGCGAAGGCGAGACCGTAGTGTCGTGACTGTGACTGCAAGCCAAGGAGCCGATAGTTGCCTGACCGTTCATCAAATCCGCCGGGGGATTTCGTCTCCTGCAGACAGCAAATGTCGATGTGTAGTCGGCCGAGATCTTCGCTTAGCTGGCCTCGTTTCGTTGCTGACGAGAGTCCACGGACGTTGAACGTGCCGATAGTGAAACGGGAAGGAGTCGTTGAGTCATTGTTGTTGTGCCTGATCGACAATGGCGGTACGGCCATGGAGAATGTTTACAAACAAATGTTGAGATGGTTCAATTGTCCGTATGGTGGCGCCTCTGAAGTATGTTGGTGCGTCAACAACACAACATATTATCGCCACGGTGAGAAATAATGCCGAATCTTGCCGAAAAATCAAATTACTCGCCTCCCACTTTCTGTTGTGCCGAACCACCAGATAGTACTACATCAACATGCTAAATAACGAATTAAAATAAACAACTGACAACGGTGCACGAGGCGGAATAAATAGACATAAATTAACGAGGGACGTCACTCGACCTCGACCAAGCATACACTCAATAGGTTCTTACATTTACACAAATGTCATTCACCTTCTATATATTAAACATTTCAGGGCTAAGAGATACTGTTTTGACGACATGTTTGTTATTTACGTGATTTTCACGGTTCAGTTATTTTTGAATTACACGTATCTAATTAAGCAAATTATTAATTATACACACTGTGATTTGTTGGTTTGCTTGTTTTAAATACAGAGGGTTCAACATTATTAAATAATTAAATACTCAATCCAGGTTGACTGTTATCTAAACAATAATACAACTAACTATACATTGTTGTTCCTATTATGTTACGATGCGTTACCGTTGCGTAACATCTAATCGTACGTTAAGCTGATACTAAACCCGTGAACATGCGACTTTACTCACGACACTGTCCATTCTTCACGAAGTACGTGTCCTTGCAGCGACAGTAGTCACCGTGACACTCAGCGTTGTCGTCCAGACAGCGGCCAGACGACAGACACGGAGACCCGAGACGGCCGTTCGCAGCTGTAAACGAACACCGTAGAAGGTTCTTAACTACTATAGAACGCGGTGACATAGTAGCTAGAGCTACGGACTCAACCGACCGACCGACCGACCGACCGACCGAGTACAACAACGATTGATTTATTGATTTATTGTTTATTTGGGATAAACAAGGTTAAGAAATTGTGTCCCATGGCTACAACACGTGCAGATTTACATAAGCACACAGAAATGTAGCAATGAATACGATAGGTAACACAACGTTTTTTTCATGTACCCATTATCATATGTAATGCACCGTTTTGGTGAAAAATTATAGTGGCATGATAATATGCAGGTAGTCTGTACCTGTATTAGCAAAAATGTGTTTTGTTACATCAAGTTTATAGGGTGTTGTCTTAAGCTTAAGTCCATGACCTCTATTCAACATGGTGGTATTTATAAAAGTGTTATTGCACGAAATGACGTTATTTTCAGATGCACTGACATGTCCATGCATGGTATCATATATAATTACCATGACATTGTAAACCTGACTCTTTGGTTGAAGATATTCGAGTCTTTGTAGGTAGCCACGATTGGTGTTGAGTTGACAGCGGTAATAAACCCGGCGCGTAAAGAACCGTAGTACATTCTCTAACAGGTCAAACATGCCCAAGCAATGCCTAGTATGGCAGTAACGTTATACTTGACTTTCTCTCTACTTACAACAAGTGCCGCCGTCCCCGCTGTATCCTGGTCGACACCGACATACGCCGTTGTCACAACGAGCGTTGACGTCATCACAACCGATATCCGCGAAGCACGTCCCGCCGAGTGGCTTCTTCCGAGCTGTTGAACAAGCAGCGACACTTAAACCAGACCGAACAAACGGTGTAACTTAGACCAAAGTGACGCAGATGTTGAAAAAGTAGCGCACATGTATGCACGTGTTAAAGACTTAGCGAAATGAACCTTTTTATTTCATTTGAATGAAATGTAATCTAAAAATAGAGTCCTGATATTCAACTAATTTTACCCCCCCCCGGCACCCATTTTCAAGGCCCCTTTTGGTCGCGCCTTTCTGTACATTTTCTGTACAGTTTGTTACAACTGAAAAAGTTAACACAATTCCTGTGTGCATCCAGAGACAAACTTGTAGATAACAATGATATATTTACGGTGATTTAAAAAATATTAAATTCCGCGATTGCAATTTCATGAACTGTCTGAAACAACCGGCAGCACCGCCGCTCGGCGTGCTAAAAGATGGGCGCGGTCAGCGGTCCTGCCTGTGGTGACGTCAGCTACATTTGACGGGCTGTGACACGTAAATGACCATGTTTGAGCAGGCTTAGTGACATGAGTTCGCAACAAACAGGCTTCGTGTTTGGCACATTACTTGACAAGAATATTAAGTTGATGTGTACGAAGTTTCAAAGACATTAAAAATTACATTTCACTTAGTCTTTAAGATGAAGTATTGTGTTGCGTCGAATATGTCATCATTATCTGGTTACACGCACACTTTATCATGTATGTGGCGCATGGGATAAAGGAATTAAAAAAAAAACAAGGGTTTCAGCCGGTTCCTTTACAGTTCGAAAGATATACTACAACGTTATTTTCAGTTTGAACTTTTAATTTCGACTATTTTTTAAGAATTGGAGTGAACCCCGTTGAGTGACCTACGCATGCCTCTTCTGTTAAATATCAGACTACGTCATATAATTACCAACTTAACTTTTGGTAATAGTGCATTTAAGCGTGTCACGATGCATGGCGAGATTCCGCGCGAGTGGAGCCGACCGGCGACATGCACAATTATTGCCCACTGATTTTACATTGCGGAAGCCAGGAAACAGTTGTTGATATTTAGTTTAGTTTATTGGTTTATTGTAGCTTTGTTAATTGTGTTATGGCATTGTTGCTTCGGTTTTATTTGAAATATACATCAGCGAAATAAAAAATGCAGAAAAAGAGCAAGGCAGCAGTTGACGGCGGTCATATACTGAAATTTGTTTTTGATCCCGAATTTTTTTCCGTCTAAATGAAATAGATAATAATATTTAGTTAATGTAACAAGAACCAGTATATTAAAATATGAAATATAACATATGGATTACATAATATGATTGACAATTATGTAAGAAATGGGAGTTAAAACGAGATTGAACGGATTATCCCTTGTCACAAAAACCGTGAATGTTAAAATGTTACAAGTTGTTATTTCAAATTAGTTCGGTAACCATTAATATCTGAAAAGTTGCCTAAATGCACACAATTACCAAATTGTATGCATTAGTTCAATAACATGTCGTACTGGGCGAAAGACAACAAAGTCGCCACAATGACTCGTCAAATCGTAATAACAATTCGATTAAGGTGTACGATGACTATGAACATTCTTAACGTTTATCCCACTGCTTCAACTTGTGATCATCTGTTGGAAACCGGAAAAAACACGATTTGGAAAAACTCCGATGATTACAACCCAAAACAATCCTCATCATTTAAGCTGGCGTAAATGGAGTCGATGTCGCCAGATGACTCCAGTTCGAAAACGAGGCGCGAGACTTACAGGCCCTATTAAGAATTAAATTGTTTTATCGTTTACCGCACGTGTCGTTATGTATATAGTGGGTCGACCGGCACACGCAGATCTCGCTGGCAGCACAGACGGCGTCGTTGACTGTGCATCGATCCCCCGGTAAGCACGGGGCGTTCAGTGTCCCCTTCAGTTCTGTTAATGGGATTAATACAAGTAATGACGCCAACTAGCGAACTTCAATCAGTGTAAAGTTTAAATACGATCGCACCAACTATTGAATACCAACCAATGTTGTAACTGGCACGCGTATTGATAAATTACAATGACATCACCTAGTACAGCGGTTCCCAAACTGGTGTATGCGTTCGCCATTGTGATATTGTAAATGGACCTCCGTAGTATATATGGACCATTTACCACACCGTTGAAAATTACCACACCAGTAAAAATGTATTTTTACTGTATAGAATGAGTTAGACGTGGTTAATTAGGTACATGCATAACAAAAAACAGAACTTTAAAAAAAAACCAGTCCAAACTATACAGATATAAATCAACAATGTCCATTTTAGTATTTTTTACGTTTCTTAACATTGTTTTGAAAATTTTCTTGGCACAATTTTCCGTTTTAATATAGTACGTTTTTTACAGACATCAGTGAACACATCTCTACTGTTTAAATCACTAGACACATAAACAGTTCAATTTACCACTGAAGTCAATTTGTAATCTCATACTAGTCATGATTAGCAGTTTTTCCCGAGTGAATTAAGGAGGTGGTATGTTTCACCATTCAGAAAATACTCTAGAGCATGATCCATCGATACGCTCTCGCATCAAAGGTAGTATGAGCTTATCTTGATTATGTTGTCAAGATGGTAAATACCACCAAATCCAGTGGTTTCAATACTCGACCCTGCTTCTGCCAAGAGTCTCATGCGGACCATGAGACTCAGCTCTTCCACAGCGGGATTCTATATTGACTGTCGTGGAGAATATGGAACTAAAGAGAAATGGCTGAATGATGAGATCGCAGAATTGTTTGACCACGTCTATAAGGAAAAGTCTCAAAACGTCGTCGTGAAGCTGGAGTTGTTGGAGGACAACATCAAACTACAGAAACTTCAACATGGCTGATCATTTCAACGCAGCGTTTGTTGATTTCCATCCACCTATCACTGTGATCACGGATTCTTATTCTGCACGAGGACCAAATTTCGAGTCCGACTGTGTGTCACGGATGCGCTCGGATTCTTTCTGTGCAAAAATGCTTCCAGAACTGAGTCCTTGATTTTTGAAAAGGCTACATTATCCCTCTATTTCACCAGCAAATATCTTCGTATTTTGTGTTATAAATTCCCCGTACACTTTTGTTCATTCCATTAATAAGATTATGCGTTATCGTTGAACTGGGTGTAAAATATTGTTTTTATAGAGTCTATATAGTTTATATTAAACTGATGGTGATACCCTGACGAGCGTCTGAGACATCAGGAGGTACGCGGGGAGAAAACGATTGGGAACCGTTGACCTAGTTCTAGGGTATATACGTTTGCGTAATAAAATTCTTCATAGCGGGCATCTACCTATATTGATCATACTGCAAAATACAAATGATGTGTGGTGTGCAATTATGTTGTATGGATAACAGTACACTGTGCAATTATTTTATGTATAGTGAATTTAAATAATGAAATTGCGTACATATTAATATATGTAGTTTTTATCTGCCGCTTCGGCTAAACATATATAATTATATATATAACAGTTATATATATGTATATATATATATGTATATATATATATGTATATATATATATATATATAACAGTTATATATATATATATATATATATATATATATATATATGAACTGGTTGATGTAATTGTAATGGCAAACTTACTGCACACGCCTTTGTCAACGTAATATCGGGTTGTACAGGTGCACACGCCTCCCGAGCAGTCTGCGTGCGGGTCAGCACACCGGTCGTTCACGTCACACGGATAGTCGAGTGGTACTCGAGCCGCTGTAAGACGGCAGTGTCGATGAGACAGCCAGAAATAACATCAACTAGTTTTACTCTCATTTTGTGTCATAAGTTTTTCTCACATTAGTTATATGTGTGGCAATAATAAGGACGTTGAATTTGTTTTTACAAAATTGATGATTAAAAAGTGTATCCTGTAAGTAGCGTTGAAAGTATCACGTAGCTACCAGCACAGAATTCAATAGGGTCATAATCAATAATGTCACAATACAAGATAGCTGGAGGAAGACATTTAAATATATATATATATATATCTTCGTCACCACATACGTTGACTACAACAACAACCATCACGATATCATTAATCAATAGTAAGATACGTTTTGGAGATGTACAGAGGAAGACGAAGAGTAGAAGACTGAAACGACGATGGACTTACTGCAGACACGCCGAGCCTTGAGGAAATAGCCAACGGCACAGCGACACACGCCGGCTACACAGACCGTGTTAGCCTCCAAACATGTCCCGGTAGGCAGGCACGGTGCGTTCACGCTGCCCCTTGGTTCTACGGGAGACATGGCATGAACAGAACGGGTGGAGTACCTCTGTAGCATGTTCTGAAGACTACCCCGCGACAATATTAAGGTGGAGTCTTGAACATACATTAAAATTCTAACACCAAACAAGTTAGTAGCACGGTCTCTTAACATTAATTATTGGTGATTGCTTAAGGTCGTGTGTTTTGAACCTACGTTGTGAACCTACGTAGTAATATTAGCATCGTGCGTTTCATAAACCGCACAGGCAGTTGCATTAAGCAATGACAATAGTGTCATTTTAGCAACATAGTTTCATCAAATGTATTATTGCACCTTTTATTTGGCTGTAATTAATAACATATTAGTGGAAATATATTATATATATATCTGTCTAGTTTGCAAGTTTAACGGACAGGTTCAAGTGGACATTTTGTTGGTCATAATTTAGAATCAAGTTAGCGATTGGAGATATACATTAATGTGATCGTTTAGAAAACCAGTTAACTAGAATTTGTCTCAATGCAGTGTGTGTGTGTATGTGTGTGTGTGTGTGTGTGTGTGTGTGTGTGTGTGTGTGTGTGTGTGTGTGTGTGTGTGTGTGTGTGTGTGTGTGTGTGTGTGTGTGTGTGCGTGTGTGTGTGTGTGTCTGTGTGATATTGCAAAAAAGAACATGCAGCTAAACCGCATAAGTCAAAATTAGTTGACCAGGAAATATAATAGTTACACTTCACACGGGCTTTCTTTGCATTTAGCCCAGTTCTGAGTGTAGTCGATTTGGAAATGGCCAACCACAACGACCGTGATATAATTGTTCAATATTGGTAAGAAGGTATAACGTTGGGCCATTTGGTATACACTTACTACAAGTGTCGTCGGCCTCGTAGAACTCAGGTTTACAAAGACACAGTCCAGAGCGACACTCGGCGTGCTTGTCCAGACACGGTGCCTCGTTGTCGCAGGACCCATGCAGAGCCACGTCCTTACCTGCAGATACGACGTGTCTGTTAGTCTGCTGGCGGGGATAGCGCCAATATACAAGGATGCTTCTTCAAAACAAATGATTAAATATAGCATGGAGAAGTGTTGTTTTTATCCGTTGCTAGTTACATTGTATGTCGCATGCGCGCGCACGCACGCACGTACACACGCACGCACGCACGCACGCACGCACACACACGCACCGCGAATGGCACCTTTTTTATCTTCGTATTGTTACACTAATCTTAATACAATACATTTGTTTTGCACACATATAACATGACGTAAGGCTTCGCAGGCATTATGCCAACATACTGTGATATATAACTGTATATATATATATATATATATAATTACATTAAAACATCAATATAACATACTGCAAAATCCACGACTCTCATGGTAGCCCGCTGAACAGACACATAGGTCGTCACTGCGACACATGACGTGCGAACCAGAACATGTCCCATTCAGGAAGCACAATGCGTGCAAGCCACCTCGCCGAGCTGTGACAGAAATGCATATATGTACACGCAAGGTACAGCTGATTGACTCGCTGCTAAGAACAAGAGTAACTGTCGTCAACAGCAAATACGACTCAAACTCTTCAAATTTGGTCAAAACACCTGTCACGACGCGATTTCCAAAACCATCATGTTAGGCACACTAGAGGACAAGAGACGACAGGCACGCTAGAAGACAACTGAAAGAAAACATCATGGAGTGGGTGGGACAGTCTGTCCCTATCGAGCCTATTGCACATCGCAGAAGACAATCCATGCTGGCGCAGACTGACAGGGAACCTGACACCCCTATGACCATCAAGGGTTTTATGAAAATGACTTCTAATTACTTTATTATTGTTATTATTACTATTATTACTATTATTATTAGCAATAACTGTACACGCGTATGTTTGTACATTATAATGTTTATATTATGGGAGTACTGTTGGATGAGACACACTGGTAAAGGAACCTACCACAAGTGTTGTTCTTGAGATAGAACTGTTCGTCGCACTGACATCGGCCGTACCTGCACACGGCGTGGAGGGCAGCGCACGAGTCTGTCTCACTGCACTCGTCTCCAATATCCAGTCGACGGTCTACAGATGCAATCATCGTTCAGGCGGATTTCATGTTAACTTTCCAATCTTGGAATGCATCAACATTCAGTTGATCCTTTTACATTTATTTTAATACGACACTTTTTAACATCAAGTATAACCAATTGTTTACGGTCTTCTCGTAGGAGGCAACTCCCCCAGCGCTACATAATTTAGAGAAACGTTTCCAATTACAATATTCATAAAGAAACATCACATCGCTTTATTAATTGTTGCCAATATTACCAGTATAGGTTCGAGAGTTTAGCTTACAGCACGTTCCTGCCCGTTCCTTGTAGCCGGATAGACACGCACACCGCCCAGCAATGCAAGTAGCATGCTGGTCGCCGCAGACATCTTGAGCCGTGCAGGCGCCACCTAGCGGAATACTAGGCACTGTTGAACACAACATTGCAGTTAGTTGTAGAACGCATATTATACGCATGCTTATTGCTTTAGTATAAAATGACTCACCGTCTATTCTAAGTTAGATAAAAGGATAATATGTTTAGAGGTTAGTCGATGTGAGACGAAATCGTTTTGTAAATTAATGTAGAAAAAAGCGATTTGATTTATTTGTTAATCGTTTACTTGATTGAATATCATTGAGCATCATACTAGTTAACTGACTGATTGATCGCCCTCTCACTCACTTACACCGTCACGCCCTCATCCACACAAGCAGTTATTTACTAACTCATTGATTGACTCATTCATTGACTGACTGACTGACTGACTGACTGACTGACTGACTGACTCCCTCCCTCCGTCACTCACTCACTCACTCACTCACTCACTCACTCACTCACTCACTCACTCACTCACTCACTCACTCACTCACTCACTCACTCACTCACTCACTCACTCACTCACTCACTCACTCACTCACTCACTCACTCACTCACTCACTCACTCACTCACTCACTCACTCACTCACTCACTCACTCACTCACTCACTCACTCACTCACTCACTCACTCACTCACTCACTCACTCACTCACTCACACACTCACTCACTCACTCACTCACTCACTCATTCACCCACTCATTCACTCACTCACTCACTCACTCACTCACTCACTCACTCACTCACTCACTCACTCACTCACTCACTCACTCACTCAATCATTCATTCCGGACATACCGCATTGAGCGTCTGTCACGTGATAGTTCTCCTTGCACAGACATCGTAGCTGATCGAGGCGACACTCAGCGGCGGCGTCGGCGCATTGGTCTGTGACGTCACAACGGTAGTAGAGTGGGATTTTCCGAACTTTAAAAGAAACAATGCTTCGGATGTAAACACAGTTTGTTTAATTGCATAACATATATGTAGAATTGCGGTATTCTAATTCAGACAGACTATACACATATTACACATATTTCACGTTAAATGTCTTGCAAATCCCTGTGGCAATAGCAACACTTCCGCAATTACATAGCAAACCGATGACGCTGACGACGTGGTTTGTACATAACAAACAATAACAACCCACATTACAATCTTACTTATAGCCCAACATCACTGAAACTTCTGAACTCTCCGCAGTCCACCGTCATATTTCTCACGACGATATCCGCCACAGACACGAGCTGCTATCGGCTCCACCTACCACAAACGGCGTTCTTCTCGAAGTGGGTCGTAGAACAGCGACATCTGTCGCCCACACACGCCGCGTTCACGTCCCGACATTTGTCGGAGGCAGTGCAGAGACCATTCAGCGGCACCTCTCTCACTGGAAGATAATAACGCAGACACATCAGAATAATGATTATGAAGAATCAATGTAAACAAATGTATTGTAGAATTCAAGCAAAACGTACTGCGCATTACGCGCAACAACATTGATTGAAACTTGGCAAAATTCAATAAAACTATTTGCCTGACTATACATACACATTAGCACGAATGCAACGGTACAGCTAAATACATCATCCGTCGTGTACATCATTTATGCAGCAAGATTGGCCAATATTGCCTGGCGGTGTGTGATGCCACGCAGTAACTAATCTTGATGTGTATAAATGATTCCATGTATCACTGAAATTCCGGGTATTTCATCAATGAAAATTACATATTGTTTCATTTAACAATGGGAACAAGACTGTCTCTGCCTCCCTCACTCACTTCCTCTCCCCCCGTCTATCCCTCCGACCTCTTATCTCCCTGCTCACTCTCCCGTGTACGTACCGCACTTGTTATCTTTGAAGTAGAAATTGGCGTTGCACCGACACAGATTGTTCCTACAGGAGGCGCTGGGATCGCGACAGACGTCACTAGGAAGACACGGGTAGAGCAGAGGCACCTTCCTTACTACAAAACAACTTACAATGATGATGATGATGATGATGATGATGATGATCAGGATGATGATAAAATGATATTTTGACGGCGATATCCTAGAATAACCCAAGATCAGAGGCGCAACAAAGCCAATGGATAATGTATTGATAGTGTACAATGCAAAAGTCGTTCACGTTCTAAGAAGCGAAGGAGGACTGGCAATATTAAAAGAAAGGTTTTATGAATTCGACATAACTGGTGCGGCAACAAAGAAGGCGCGAGTTCTTGCGTTTATCTTAATTCCGTAATTCAGAAAGTATATTAGAACCAAATTACTGAAGCTGTCTGGGCTTTCTTGCCGGAGTAAGGGCTGGATAGGTAATTGTGCAGATCTTAAACATAACATACTTCGATATCGATGATTGAGAAAAGACATTATTAAACAGTATTTCCAACATCACTTATAATGTAGTAGAAGCACTATATAGATACACTAGTCGATACCCCCTTCCCTACTGCAAAGCCACTGATGATGGAGTAGAGAAAACGTTCTTTTTGAAAACCATGGGCAGATATGCACCATTCTTATTGCAGAACAGCTTAAGAATAATAAAAGAGAGTCGATCTTCAGACTGCAACACAATTTAAAAAGCAGACACAATAAACTCCTCTGTGGTATATGTGAGACAAATCCGTTCCCACGATTCGTTTGTGCAGCCGTCGGAAGCACCGCACTTTCAGTATTTATAGCATAGTTTCATCAGTAGTCATAGGACAATGTTGTTACAGAACAAAAACAATATTGTATTTATTTTGATTGTTAATAAGCACGTACCACAAATAAGGTCACGTTCAAAACACGTCGCTAGGCAACGACAGAAGTCGCCTAGGCAATGAGCCAATGGATCGAAGCAGGCATCGTATATAGCATCACATTTGTAGTGCAGCGGGAGTTTGAAAACTGCAAGAAAACAAAAGTAAAAACATTGTAAAAAAAGCTGTATCAGACACATGCACTGGCACATACGCATACATATTCACACACGCACGCACGCACTCACACTCACATACACACAGGTATATACCCAGGTACACACACACACACACACACACACACACACACACACACACACACACACACACACACACACACACACACACACACACACACACACACACACACACACACACACACACACACACACACACACACACACACACACACACACACACACACACACACACACACACACACACACACACACACACACACACACACACACACACACAAACACACACACACACACACGCACCACACACACACACACACACACACACAAACACACGCACACACACGCACACACACAACACATACACACACACGCACGCACGCGAGCACCACTCTTACCGCAAGTTCCGTGTTTATTAAAGAAGCCGTCCTTGCAGGAGCACGACCCTCGCTTGCATTCGGCATTGAGGTCTAGACATATGTCGGTGTCGCCACAGGCCGAATTCACTGGAATCTTTGCGACTGAAATGTCAATTAAAGTTTCTTAACAAACGTGTGTATTTAATTACATTTTCCCACGATAAATCTGGTAATGACGCTACATTTATGTAATCAAATATACTTAACTTAAATGAGCTCAGTTGGCTTTGAGTAAACAAAAACACATGACAGCAATGTTGGTCCTCCACAGAATGTCACTGAGCAATTTATTACCGATTGCAATGTAGGCGTATCATATTTAAGAACATTTTGCATTGATTGTAATCAGAAATTATGATGACGTTGTCTCTTGAGACAGAAGTCAGCCGCAGAGAAATAAAATAAACAACCATTAACAATAGGGGTATGAAGGTACATCGAACTATCAATGCATCGCAATAGTCGAAGACTACAGTATACTATCAGTAGTCAATTTAACTCTCGAAAGTTGTCACCGATAGCACACTGAACTATTGATAGTAACGACCGTTGGTAAACGTAAACAGTTTAGCAGGGCTACTTGTTCCACGCAAAAACAATGTCGTAAATGTGTTTTCTTTCAATTTCGTTTTTGTAACTTTCCTTATAATTTACCGACCTAGCACCAACAATCGTCAACCAAAGACAGACAGACAGAGTTGTTCATAACAGTAACAATGTGATATTTCAAATGGGTGTCATATTGAATGTACAACTTGCGTTTGGGAGACTCATATTAAAGGGAATAAAAACATATATGGCTTGAATTCATATTATATTACATCCTGCTATCTATTTCCATGTCCACCAAGCCCCAAAAAAAAAATTCAAGGAATTAGAAATTCCACATTTTATGCTATGCATCCGGACATTTTCGAATATGCATATTTTTGCCGCGCTTTTCGGGATGCCGAGATGTGACGTCACATATGACCCATAGTCGCACCAGGCCGACCCTTTCCATGCATTCAGAGCATGTTTACAAGGATAGCATTCGGATCGAAACGAACGTCAAAATGAATTATTATGCGATATTCCGACGTTATACAAACACTAATCATCATAGAGGAACAATCAGTTATCTTACGGTTCCACATGAATCCAATTTTATTCAAAAGAATGAATGCGAATGGGCCTACAAGTTGACTAGGTTTCGCTGAGCTTGGGCTCGTTTCTAGAATAATTATATATGATGCAATCAAAGGGAGATAATCTACACCAATAAACATACATAACAAACATATATTGTATCCAGCTACAGAAAGTAACGTGTATAATCTTATAATTTCGCTAGAATATCGATGTATGAAGGAGGAGTTGTACAATTTATCATAACAACTTAAATCAGTCAGCGAATTTCTGTCGGTCTTGCTCATTTGGTAAAGGCGTTGGTTCCTTAGCGTTTATTTTGTAATCGGGCGACGCCGGTTTGATCCCGACACCAAACCATTTTTGTTTGTTTATGTTTTCACCAAGTAATATAAACCAAATCATTTTTATACTATGATGCACTGTTTGTAAATATTTTTTATTTATTTTTGTAGTAATTATTTATTCGCCCCCAAAAAAATTAAATATAGGAATTATATAACGATGTTTCTAAATTGTATTTATCCAAACAAATATAATGTAATGGATATATAATGTATTAACTGTACAGGGTTTATATATATCCGGACATTTTCGAATATATATATATATATATATATACGGTAATATATTTTAATTATATATGTGAAAACAAATGGTGATCTGTCTGGATAAATGCAATTTAGAAACATCGTTATACATAATTGCCATATTTCATTTTTGTGGCAAATAAATAATTACTACACAAATATTTACACACAGTGCATCATAGTATACAAATGATTTGGTTTATATTACTTAGTGAAAATATAAACAACAAAAAGTGTTAAAACAATCAATGGTTTGGTGTCGGGATCGAACCGGCGTCGCCCGATTACAAAATAAATGCCGAGGAACCAATGCCTTTACCAAATGAGCTAGCAGGACCGACAGAAATTCGCTGACTGATTTAAGTTGTTATGATAAATTGTACAACTCCTCCTTCATACATCGATATTTTAGTGATAGTATAAGATTATACACTTATAGACGTTACTAACTGTAGCGGGATACGATGTATGTTTGCTATGTATGCATATTGGTGTAGATTATCTCCCGTTGGTTGCATTCGATAGAATTATTCTGAAAACGAGCCCAAGCTCAGCGATACCTAGTCGACTTGTAGGCTCATTCGCATTTTTTCTTGGGTGGTCTTAGGTGATTTACTCCAAACAGCCCAAACTTGAGCTAACGCAGGAGTTGCATGGTACTTGTTTGTTCGCATGCGTTGTGGGTAGTTAGTTTGTTTATTTTATAGGCACTTTAGATGATTGGGTGTGGTGAAGGGAGGTTCATGATCGCTGTTTGAAATGCTATGGGGCTTTCTAGTTCAGTAATCGGTGGTGGAATCATGTTCCAGATTCGAACTGCTCGGGGGTAGAAAGAGAACACTGCTGCATTGATGCGGCACCTAGGGGCTACGTAGTGGCCACGGTTTTTTTACTGTGTTAGTAGACCTGGTGGGGGTGTGATGTTAATTATGTTATTTAATATTTTGTAAAATGTCATGGCTTGTTTGATAATGCGTCGTCGTTCAAGAGTTGACCATCCAAGGGTGGCTATTAGGTCTGCTGCGTTTGTTTGGCGTCTGTGATCATTTCTGACAAATCTGGCAGCACAGGGTTGTACTCTTTCAAGGTGTTTAATTTGGGCGGCAGTGTGTGGGTTCCACATGGGAGAGGCATACTCGAGTTTTGGTCGGATTAACATGTTATTGGCTGTTTCTTTTACTTCAGGTTTGCATGGTCCGAGGGTTCGTTTGATCATGCGTAGGACTTTTGAAGATTTGGAAGCTATGTCAGTGATATGGTTAGCCCAGGTTAGTTTAGAATCTAATTTTATTCCAAGATATGTGTGGCTAGAGGCGGTAGAGAGTGGTATCCCAAAGAGTGATTTGTGATTTGAAGCAACAGGCTTTTTAGAAAATCCACAGGGGTGTCTGACTGGGCCGGGGTTTGTTTGGATGTCCCCACAGAGGATTAGTAGGACAAGATAACATGTTTTGTGTCCCGATGTAGGGATTGCATAAGCCAGTTTGGTGTGGTACTTGTTACGGAGTCTCTGGTGAAAGTTAGTGCCAGTTTAATACTTGTGTCAATCCAGCAAGACCTGTCATATGTTAGCAGACCATTTGGATCGTCCGTGAATTGGGTATGGTCCAGGTGTATCGGGAATTTGGGTATGAATGCAATACTAATACTAATCAGAACTACCACTGGTGTGCCCATTTTGGGTGGCACCATCATAAGAGCAGCTATTGCACAAGCTGCTTTGCTTGTACAGTTATGTTAATGCAGTAGAACAAAAGCAAAAACAAGAGATTATATTCCACTTTAGATGTGGGTATTGTTTTTATGATTAAGTTATATATCACAGCTAATATAAAATCACAGTAGTAAGATTACAGTAAATGTAAAAGACAGTAGTAAAATGTAAAAATGTATTGTATATTGTGTTTGCTGTTGGTTTCTTGTGTGTTGCTGACAGCATTCATTGTTTTGAATAAAATTGAATTCATGTGGAACCGTAAGATAACTGCTTGTTCCTCTATGATGACTAGTGTTTGTATTACATCGGAATATTGCACAATAAATCATTCTGACACTCGTTTCGACCCCAAAACCATCCATGTAAACAAGCTCATGTAAACAATGCATAGAAAGGGTCGGCCTGCTGCGAGTGTGAGTCATATGTGACGTTAAGATACCACGTGATCGCCTAGCTCATTACATTTTTATTTTCCGCGGAAATCGCTACACAGACGGGTTTAAAATCGAATTTATGCTACAAATGTATTTTTCTGTATTTTTTTAATGTTCTCGAATGTTACATACAATGTCAAGCTTTGTGTACACATGGAAAACGGATTTTAGCTAATGCCTTGTTTTTATTTCCTTTAAGACTAAAAAAGTCGCTCTCATAAGAGCCACCCTGGTAGATGGTCAATGAATTTATTTAACATATATTTCAGCTTGTGTAAATTAATGATTTACTGTAGAATAAGTGTGTTCCGTTTGCGCACCAAAGGTCAACCAATCTCTGGGGTGTAAGTAAGTATATTTATATGTAAAAGTGATTGTTATGCATTGTGATAAGTGCAATCTTTTGTATAATTTGTGTATTTGTGATGTATGTAGCATAATGAAATGTTTATTGGCTACGTGTACATGCATAGCAGTCGATAACAGAGCATATGGTTAGGTAGCCTTTTATGTTGTAATCTTTAGCAGTGGCAGCGAGATTCAGCGAGTTACCATTTTGGGAGTCAACATTCACCCTTACATTATGGTTTGGGACTGCTTATCCTAGACATTGGCTAATCCATAATGATATCACAATACTACTTCCCTACCCAGTAACTACCACCAACACACACACGCACACGCACACACACACACACACACACACACAAACACACACACACACACACACACACACACACACATATATATATATATATATATATATACATATAAACATCCCCAACAGGACGAAAGAGTATCTACAATTCACGACTCACCACAGCCGTGTCGACGGAGAAAGTACCCATGTTTACAGCGACACAGTCCGCCATCACAGCGGGCATTCTCGCCACAGTCCGAGTCCTCGCCACAGGTTGTCATCGGGGTCATCGTCGGCGCCGCTGTCAAAATAACCGTCACCACGTTCAATATTTATAGTGATGCTGAGTTCCAATCATCTCGTGTATGTTGTGAATACGACTTTGTGAACTCAAAAATTACCACTGGTAAATTTATGCAACTTGGTCAAGTAGGCGTTACGAAGTCGTATTCACGATACATAGGAGGTGATTGGAAAGCAGTTGACTTTGGAAGATAGTACATCTACGTCTTCTCACTCGCTGAGGTCCACTCGCATCTTCCTTTATTCATTCAATAACTTGGACCAGTGGCCATCGACGCGAGAACAGGGGGGCAGAGGGCAGTTGCCCCCTGGAATTTCTCTAGGGGCAGACATATGGTTCTGACCCCCCATTAAATGTGAGCGTGAATGTTTGTTTTTGTGGCAAGCGTCAATGGCGGGTGGAAATGTAAATTTTACGAGACGATTAATGTGTATTTTAGTCAACTGTGAAAGGTGTGTGCAATTGGAGGGTATACATATTGTTTCTGTCTCCCCAGCAATAGGCGGCATGGTTGCGAATTTTTTTCAAAAGCACTCCCCTCCCGTCTTCGGATATCATAATTTCAGCCGAGACATAGGAGAGAAGCTGGGGAAGGTAAATTGAGAGCAGCGGCGCGACGTAAAAAGTTATTTTTTTCAAGGCACTGTCCCCCCGTGTTCGGATGTCATGAGACAGCGGAGAAGCTGAAGTTACAGCGGCGCAGCGGCAAAAAGCACCCCCTCCCATCTTCCGATATCGCAGTCGAGCCAACTGAGACAGCCACAAGGTGAAGGAAGATGCGAAGATATGGGGCGGCAAAAATGTGTTACCCCCCCAATATTAATTTCGTACCCGCGTCACTGTCAGTGGCCTGTGATCTACCGATTGGCGTCGTATTTGAAAAACCCACCAAGGTAGTTATTTTAAATGTTTACTTATTTCAATGCATTTTCAGACCTGGTCTCAAAACATAACATGATCTCATATAAGAGCCTTACCTGTTACGCCACTGGCGAGACAGCGATAGATGACCCGGACGTAGTTGGTGTAGACCGCGGTGCAGTCTGGGGTGTCAATGAGTACCCAGGGCACCCCTAGGTGGCGACACGTGACGTTGCCTTCGCATAGGTTCCGGTAGAAGTTGCCCTCGGTCGCGCAGTCTGAGTTGTCGGGACTCGGACGACACTTGTCCCGCGGGTGTCTCCCGTATATCTCGCGTATCACGTGGATGTGTCGCCTGTCGCCGTTGCCGTTGCCGCCGTTGCCGCCACAGTCCAGCAACAAGTAGCCGCCATAGCACCCGTCTGTCTGCAGCTCTGGAATCAGGTCACGGTGACAGTCGACTGAAGGCAACGCTCAGTTTACCGGACACGTTTAAAAAACACAGCATCTGACTGTGCTTAGTGTAACATAATTTTAAGTATATATTTTTTTAAAGGTAAAGGTATGTTCTGGCATAGAGCGGTACCAAGACCTTAGGACTGCGCCAAGCGCTTTACACTTTACTCCCCGGCAGACATCATCTCGACTTCTCTCGGAAACATACATCTCGACTTCTCTCGGAAATAATACCTACCTCTGTCTTTAGTCAGGTACGCATTTATTCAGCTGATTGAGCTGCAGCATCGTGAGTGCACAAAGATCGAAACAGCAGCCAAAGGATTCGAACCCGGAATCTCTTCATCAAGAGTCCGAAACCCTTCAATTATGCACTACGCCACTGCCTGCATACACAACTTGCATGCGTGCGAGAAAAACTGGATTCTGAGAATTAGAAGAAAAGAGATGGTGGATAGAAGGACAATGAGTGACCCGGGGTAATACGTGGGGATGCATTATATCTTAACGAGAACAATAGGAACATGCCGGATGATGTTGTAAATATAACAAATATCAACCACTTCCTAAGGCTGGTACTCATTCTTACAGCTTAGTGAATTGGAGCAACGTGAAGTGAGCGAATTTGCCTAAGGTTGGAAACGGCAACAAGGGGATTCGAACACGGAATCTTTCAATTGAGAGTCCGACGCTCGCCATGTCACCGCACTTCACCGTTTACATTGCATGTTCAATGACAATGTTTACCAGGTATTTTAATTTAACATGTAACGGTGACGTACTATTTACAGTAGTTTGTAGTTCAACATAACACATATTAGCGATTACGTTTATACAATAATATTATTTTAATAACAAAAATTGTACGATAACAAAACGATCAACCGTTGTGTTTCTAAGGTGTATAGAGTTCGCGTTGAATACTTAAAAGTTGTCAAAATCGTGGTACGTGTGAACTGTATATTAATATGTGACACATAGGCCGTATACTTGTTTTGAAAAACTTGCAAAATGAACACACACCAGTACACATCGTGGCATAGGCATAGCTCATATATACAGATGCATTATTGTGTACATATATATGTATATATATATATATATTATAACGACATAACCGGAAGGCACGAGCTGCATAACTAAAATGGAAATAGCTAACGATTTATTTAGATTTGGACATACGCGTCATCCGTCAAATCCATAATATACGAAAATCTTCTTATGGGTTGGCAAAATCGATATACAAACACACGTTAGCGTCTACCTACCCATTCCAGTGTCACAATACCAACGAAGAACTGCGGTAGTAACTTAACAACGCTATCGTATGCATGTATAACATATAAATGATGGCATTGTTATGACGAAGCGTACTTCCGGCACATAAACTCGTTCGCCAGTACAAACTGTCGTCGCAGTACGACGAAGTAGGTGAGCGAGGAATAGTGCCGACGGCGCAGACATGACCGTTACACAAACGACATTACGCACACGACTATACTTTTGGTATGTTGAGCTCGAGGCTAGGATACCGTTGTCGAACCTTGCACAGGTGATTTCAGTTTTACCTCCAGTGTCCTCCGTGTAGATGTATGTTTGGCACATCAGTTTGTATGTGTATATTTGTGTAGTATATATGAAGGGTTCCATGGAACTCGGGTGATTTCTTAACTAGGAGTAATTTTAGAACTTAGTAACAGTCGATATGATGTGTTCTTAAGATATGTTAACATCACATACAAGTTTTCAATTATGCTCTCATGAGGACAATACTCAGCAATGTGTTTTTCTAAGACAGAAAAGTGGATTTATCGCATTTAACACACACGCACACACGCACACACGCACACACGCACACACGCACACACGCACACACGCACACACGCACTCACGCACAAACACAAACAAACAGACAGACAGACAGACACCCGCACGCACGCACGAACGCACGCACGCACACCCGCACACACGCACACACAAACACATAAACACACAAACACACACACACAACATTGTATTTTCTTTTCATATACAGTTTGTGTTTATTTTGTGGAGCGCAGTGGTTCAGTAGATAGAATGAGTACTATAGACAGTGATGGATATTTGTGTACGATAGTATTGATTGCAGCCGGGCTTGATGCTTCCCAGAGTAGTCGAGATGGTGTTCGATTAAACATGTCTGCCAGGAAGTAAAGTGTAAAACGCTATGAGCAGTCCTGGGGACTGGATACTGAGCTATATAAGAACTTACTTTCATATAAACCCGTTTGAGAAATGTCAGTATATACACGTGTACAACATGAATGCGCATGGACACACGTGAACACACGGACACACGCATGCACGCACGCACGCACGCACGCACGCACGCACGCACGCACGCACGCACGCACGCACGCACGCACGCACGCACGCACATATGTGCGCAGGGGGACGGACTTACTGACTAATTCAAGGGGGATGCACAGACGGACTTACATATTTCAATTAAGAGAGTCACATAACATGTTGGTTAACAACACTATGGTACACAACCTTTAAAAAAACTGATATATTACGAAAATAATAGTAGAACTATTATTTTTAAATTGATAAACACATTTATAACTAAACGAAGCACGAAGCAGCAATGTTAAACTAAAAAATAGTTTATAAATTTGTCGTTCTTATGCAGACCATTAAACGACCAACTTGCATTGTAATTGCTAGCTGTGTTAATAGTTAAAACATACATGACAATTATGTCTACCCAGATCGCTCTCCTCTTGAAACACTTTTTAGTTTCATTTTTGCCCACTCACGCGGATACAAGATTACCAACATATTTTTTATACATAAGTTACAGAAGATGTATTGTGTTATAGATGGACAAACACCGTACCTTCCCCTTCTGCCGAGACGACCTGTCCACCGACATCCAGCAGTACAGCCCAAATGCCAACTAACCACCAAACGGACATCGTCTCTCGTCACACCTCCACCGACATATCTATCACATCCGCAATATATTTCAATAATCCTTATCGAGTAATCTCACCAATTAACCTGTGCAACATTAGCGCAATGTCCACCGACCTTGGCGCTGTCGTGAACTGACGATGTTACGAAGTGACTCGGCGCCGCACACAGCTTCAATCGTCATCACGTTTCTGCATGCCATAAAACCGCGCTGTTCCGCTGTTCCTCCGGGGCCTCAGGCCCAGGAGCTACGGCGCAGCGTTAACGTGTTGTCCGCCCCGAGGCAAACCTCGTTGCATTTGAACCACATAAAAGCAGCTATGAGTGGACCGCATTTCGCCGGACAGTGCCGTTACACTGCGTTATTGTACGCAACTATGTTAATGTCCGTATCGTGAGACGAAGGGAATTGTGTCATTGCGAGCGAATGTCATCTCTTGGGGTCGCCAAATGTGTGCTGACGATGCCAGTTGTGGTCGTAGCAAGGTATGCAAACGTAGCAGAAGAGCCACCCCACTTGCGCATTTCTGATATCTGAGCGCTGCCAACACCTTAAAATACACAGACCAGGGTGTGACGCATAGTGACCTATATGCCGTGAATCATTTATAACATATTGATGATTAATATTGTTTTCATCAGGCAGAACGGTTGACATTTGACACTAAATATATTTGTGACCTTACGATTGCATTGATGTCTATTAATTAAGATAATTGTCTTTAACTACTGGTGATATTACAATCATATCTGCTGCTTTTGTTCTTTTTCCCACTTGCCGTAATAACAGCTGAGTCGGTGTTAGGTCTAGAGGTATTTTTTATAAAATGCATTTGGGCTCATCCGATTGCAACGTTATTTTATGGTGGGTTGGTTTAAATATACAAAACAAACAGTGTCTCTTTCTGCCAGTCTAGGGCAAATTAAGTTTTCTTCTGCAGTTGATATGGGAAACAGATTATGTATAATGATGTACATAGCAATGACATCAACTTTCTATGTGATACGCAGAATGACTACCTTTATTTATTTACATGAACATCTTTATGAAGCGTTTTCCCTAAATTACTTCGGATGTTTTTTTGGCTACGGTTTTAATGACACCACATTTTTTATACCTGGTTTTGACAAAGGTGACGGTAAAAATTTAATTGACGCTCAAAATTACAAATGTTGAACCACTTTTTATTTGAAGATTACACAACTCGTTCAAACATATAATTATGTTGCCGCGATACATTGTATAGTTATTTATATAATGAATTGTCGCTGCGTAGCGCTGCGATCGTTGATGATGTACGGCTGTCATAGAGACTGCGCAATGAGGATACGCATAAACAACTGTCGCGAATGACCTTAATTACCATTTTGCATATAGCTAATCATCCACTATTAAAACATGCTACTTTGACATTACTAGGACATTCGACGCGTTTAAAAGATTGAACTCCTATATACAGCTAAAGTGGCATCTCAGATACCTTTACAGAGTTCAACAGGTGAAAATGTACTACAGTGTCTATCTGTCTGACTGCTGTCGACAAATCATGAGTTTGGGAACGCGAACAGGGAAGGCCGGTTATAAATGTAACACGGGTTAACTGTAAGAATGGTTCTTCACGGCGTCTAAATTACCCAACATCACCTACCATAATGTGGTGTCTGATCCATGCACCACATTACTCAACTCAACACGAGAAAAGTCTACAATTATTTCTCAAACAATTTGATTCCGTACACCAGGCATTTGTTAAGAAAACGTAAAAAGATGCAATATTTTAGAATGAACCTAACATTTGATAACAAAAACTTGAAAAGATTACAATGTTTTTTTAGAATGCGACCAGCTATTTTTGCAAGCAGCTTTGGTAGAATAATGTCAGCTGCGCGTATTGTCTTTCACAAATTTCTGCCACGAGACATACATGATTAAGCATAATTTTTGAAACTCTAATTTTTCCTGTCTTTCCCCGTACAACGTAACCTTATCGGTATAAAAATAAACTCTATTTGCCGTTTTTTCGTCACCTGTAAAGGACATACAATAGCAGCCATCATTATCATGTTTACAAACATTTATTTACAGTGAAATACATATTGCAGTGGTATAACACGGCACATGTAAAGGACATACAATAGCAGCCATCATTATCATGTTTACAAACATTTATTTACAGTGAAATACATATTGCAGTGGTATAACACGGCACATGTAAAGGACATACAATAGCAGCCATTATTTCATGTTTACAAACATTTATTTACAATGAAATACACATTACAGTGGTATAACAGGGTACTTGTAAAGGACATAAAACAGCAGCCATTATTATCATGTTTACAAACATGTATTTACAATGAAATAAATGTTGCAGTGGTATAACAGGGCACTTGTAAAGGACATACAATAGCAGCCATCATTATCATGTTTATAAAAATTTATTTACAATGAAATACATATTTTGCAATTCACATGCGACGAACATTTTAATCATTAGTACGCGGATCTTGGTCTCTTTTGTGTGACCTTTACTTTTATCATATATGTACACGCCGACAATTGTGAACGATCCGTAAGATGCAAGTGATAATATATTTGCTAATATTAAAAATCAACCTTGTCTGTTCCATTACACGGGAACCAACCTCTCCAGCCAGGAGAGGTAATAATTTTTTTTTACCCGGAACCAACCTCTCAAGCCAGGAGAGTTAATACAATTACCCGGAACCAACCTCTCAAGTCAGGAGAGGTAATACAATTACCCGAAACCAACCTCTCAAGCCAGGAGAGATAATACAATTACCCGGAACCAAAATTACCCGGAACCAACCTCTCAAGCCAGGAGAGGTAATAACATTATCCGAACCAACCTCTCATGCCAGGAGAGGAAATGATATTACCCGGAACCAACCTCTCCAGCTAGGAGAGGTCATACAATTACCCGGAACGAATCTCTTAAGCCAGGAGAGTTAATAAAATGAACAGAAGTCCTCTGAATCAGTTGTGCCTCGATTCCTTGCTGTCTTGAGTGTGGCAACCAGCCAACGACAAAGAGAAATTCCGAGAACTTGCGGCTGGGCCCGTCTGCCTCTGCAGTACTGCAAATAGCGAATATTATGTATGTATACAATTTGAACGTTTCGTGGGCGTAATGTTAAAATTGCGAACATCGTTCGAATTTACTGAACGCAATTTGGCAGGCGGTATAGGGGCCCACCTTAAACGTATACATTCTAGTATTAACAAAGATATTACATTAGTTATATATAGTCTTTGGCATTAAGTACATTACATGTTTGAAAAGGAGGAACAGAGAAAATCGGTTTAATTCGATCAATCTAATGACTGGTGTGGTAGTAACAATCACATTATGTAATTTAAAGACGTTAACAAGCAAATGTAGAGTAACAGATTACGCACGATTTCACGTATAAACAACTCATCAATCTGAAGATACTATATGTGCTTCTGTCATCAAGGATACGCCATGGGCAAACTATTTCACACATGCAAGGGTAGGTGGCGACACTTATAAAAATGTTAACGTGGTCGCTTGGTGGCACCAGTGTCTGTCACGTTATTAATAGAAGCATGTGTTAAACCGAGGTTGTGTGTTCCTCATTTGAATAGGTTAATCGTAAGACCCTATGGTATTGTGTACGTCCGCGTGGTTCCACATCCAAGGCAGCTCAGTGAAATTCCTGCCAGTAAGTACCACCCTTGGCTGATTCCGGGTAACGCTACGATTTACACGAATAACTCCATCGCAAGATGACAGCGCCAGTAGCAATCATACACAACCAGCCGTTATAAAATACGTTGCAGAGGCTACTAGAAAGAGGCGGAATATGCATAATTAATATATTCGTTAGCAAATCAAAAAATTGCAAGTCAAGTATCAGGTATCATGCATACGTTTCAGCGTCGTAAGCCCAGCGGTCAGTCTGAAACATCAAACCACTGATCAAACCCGTTGGTCGGGTTAGGGGCGGTGTGCTTGAGTGATCTTCTTTAGCAGTGGCGCAGCGCGGCGGGCGATACGTCGTGTGTTACCGCGGAAGAGACGTAACTGTCGCCAGACACCATTTTGGCGCACTTCTACAGAGCAGATGAAATAAATATGGATTAACCCAGATTAAGGCATGGTTCAACTTACAGCAAATGAAAACATTCAAGGTAACTTACTTAGAATGATCAATACTATTGACGACGCTGTAAGCTAATACGTTGTTTAAGTGTCATTTACCAAGATATGTTGCCTAATTGCGGGACCTTTGCCGAGCCTTCTATGGCACGCACGAGCGTGCGTGCGCGCACCCGTATGCGTCTTTGCGATTCACTTATGAAAAACTAACAGGCACTTTTAAGCCACGCCCAGCGCACTCGTGATTGGTTACTAGGACAAGGAGCGTCTGCGTGTCACGCGCATTTAATTTTCTCATGTATCAAACTATAGTAGTTTAACAAAGTATAGTTCATGTGTTATAAATTATAATTAAATCTGAACTTTAATTAAACACTCCTTGGACACATTCGTTGTAGTAATTAACATTTGTAAAAAAATTATGATGGACCTGTAATGTAATTTAAAGGAAAACAAAAGGGAACGTTGTGGTGTTTAGCACCTAAAAGATTTAGCACAAACTAACCATTTGCATCTACAATCAAAATTTTCAGTTCAGTGGTTTACTCGGAATGTTGTCTTAAAGTGTAAGATTCTAACGAAATCTGCGATAACATGTAGACTGCCATCTTACTGATGACGCGTTCATTTGGCCGAAAGCAACCAATCAACGAGCAGCATTAGTTTTGCTGTGTACGACACACTGTCTTGTGTAGTTCGCGTAGTTGGTTCATGTTCATGGGATGCGGTTCGTTATATTAAGTTGAGCTTACAGTGAAAACGTGACTTGCAATATGCCACACTGCTCTACATACGGTTGTAACAATAGTACAGCGAAGGATAAGGAGCTGTCTTTTTTGTTTCCCTTTGAAACGAGGCAGAAGTGAAATAGTGGATTCACAACTGTGGACGGGCTGGTTGGAAGCCTTCGAAATACAACGCACTGTGTTCAGATCATTTTGAAAAAACGTGCTTCGGAGGAAATCTATATCGTCAGTTAATGACACAAGATCCGACAAAACGTCGCCGACGTCGATGTTTGAAGCCAGGTGCAGTGCCTACGATATTTAGTCACGGACCTCGGCCGTCGAAGCGACGCATATTTTCGGTCAAACGCGCCGCCGCCGCGAAATCGATCGCAAGAAGGTTAGTACCGAGTTACTTGGTATCCAATTAAAATCTGTTGACATTTGAGATGCAAGATATGCTGGAGCCAAGCCAGAACAGTACCAGAATGTACTATAATCCACCACAAAGAGTTTAGTCTTTAGAAGATAGCCGAATAGCAAAAGTTAACGGCAATCAAGTCGCGTGAGCGATATTACAATTTACAGTAACGGATTAACATGGGCTGGAATGATTGTCGTTTATAATAACATTGCAAAACTTACTGTATTTTGTGTTAAATGAACAAAAATACGTTCTGCATTCAATAATATTGCATTAGACATTGTCATATATATCGAAATGTTTGGCCTATTATTTATATCATGATGTTATATAATTGGACTTCGTATATAATTATGTGTGACTACTGTTTATGTGACGAAAAATATCACTATATACTCTATTTTGAAACGTTTAAAATGGCTTCATTTGCATTTAGTAAAATTCCATAATGTTACTCAATTTTAGTTAAGGGGATACAACCCAGGTGAAAGTGTTTTTTTTAGAAAAAAAATACAGTAAAAACAGGTAACAGCTGTGGTGAAAATATCTTGAATTTGGATCAAAAATATAAATAATTGTAATTTGCATTTCAGCTCGATCACCAACATGATGTGGCACATGGGGAAAGGCATCAACCGCAAGTTTACTACGATGGTCCGAGGCAAGGGATGCGAGGACCTCCTTCATTGGATACAGAATGTATCAAACCATCTGTGGTGGTGTTGTGCAACATGCAACGGTGACACACAGTTGCTGGAGTAAGTACCAAACTTGATATGTATTCATTTTATACCTGAGGCATGTCCAAAGCAACAAGTAACCTTTAGATTTGCAATCAGTAGATGATGAGTAGGGACCACGACCCAAGTAGTGTAAGGTGAATTCCAGTCACCGACTTGAATCCCAAATACATTATGCTCCTATGCATAACTAACATTATAATAAGTTTTTTGAAATTACTGCATTTCATAGGCATCCAACTCGTTTTTTTCAGGATGGCTACTCAAAAGTACCAGCCAGCATGACTACTACCTTATGAGTAAATGTGTTTATTCAGACTTCCAAAAAAGTGATAATGTAAATGCTGTTTACATGTTATGTGTTAATATGTGGACCACCGACTTATGAATGGGACCCAAAATGTTACATAGTCAAAGTTCCTGATGACCAACTTTTCAGTAGTTTAGTTACTCAGATGTGAGGGGGAGAATACTCCACAGATGGATAGTGTCCATTCTGTATCACCCTACCTATTCCTTGTAATCAGTTGCTGTGTACATTTATGAGTACAGTTACTTGAGTGTAATAAATTATGTCTCCGTGTAATAATTACATTCCAGAATGCAATTGTCTGTAATGAAATAAATAAGAGCACTTGTGTCATCATCACCAATTTTATTAAAGAAATATCAAATCAAAACATGATATCAAAATACAGTGACTGTATATACAGTAGATACAGAAATTAAGAAGAAAAAACAAGTTATAATAAATTATGTGAAGGAATGTGATGATGGAATGCCTTATTTGTAAGGATCAGTATCGGTTTACTAATGTACCAGTACGATTACCATGATTGGCCATTGTATTGTTACTAAAAACAACCAACACTTTACACAGGAAAAGCACTTTAAAGTGAACTGAATGCTACAGTCATAAGGTAAATAACAGCTGATTACTAACAACATATAGACTGGTGTGTTACACCGGTTGTTTGCAGACCTTTTATTAGAATACTGCATGCACTATTCTTCACTGTAGGAATGAAAGCTAGATTGATGCTGTCTGCTCTGGCGTGGAACTACCGACCACGTCCCAGCCCAGACAAACATGTTGAGACTGGTGTCATGTGGTCCAAAAGACGCAAGCAATGGGTGCTGCATAACAGACCACAGCAGGTGAACCCACGTACCCACCTACAAATGCTCACCGATCGAGTGACAGATGTGTTTATAAAGAAATATCACACTGCATGCGATCACAGTCACTGGGGCAGATGTCCCAAAACCAGAGAAGGAGGATCTGCTGGCAGCAAGAGTCAGTCAATTTGTAAAGAAACAGCAAATACTGCCACCACCAACCTACACCTTCATAGGTCACATGTACATTGTCTAGTTTAGTTTTCAAGTCCAGCGTGGTATCCCTCGTGTTGTCCCCCATCGGGGGCAGGGAACCTTGATCTTATTCCATGGCTGGCGCATGCTGGTAGAACTCTCTGTACCCTCCGTCCCAGCTTGCCATGGATCCACCAGGTAAACTGTCTGTATGCAGCCCACCTGAGAGACCTGAAATAAATTAGGCTCAAATAAACATCTGACATTGTAAATAAATGAAAAAATAAAATCGGTTATATAACGACACCATTCCTTTATATAAATTGTTTACCATTAAACATGTGTTCTTCTGGAATAAGGCAAATATTGATAATTTTGCACTACAGAACAAATTACGAAGGTGCAACAAACATTGTATCTATACGTTATGATAACTTAAGTGGAACCATTATAATTTGTTCTGTAGTGAGAGAGTATCACTTTATTCTTACAGTAGAATACAATAAAGTGTGAAACGATAACCCAAGTACATGTGTGAATACAGTAAATAGCTATGTATAGTAGTATATTGTAGCAGGCTTAGGTAAATAATGACCACCGGTTAAGGTAAGTCATATTGAAAATGAACACATTTATGTAGGATTACTTGCTGTTGAGGTGAATTTTATTTTGCAATTATTGTCATATTAGGGTGATGGTCATCATATTTTAATTAGTCTTGGGTCAAACCAGTGTGGTTCGTCTTTACATTTAGAAAGTGTGAATGGCGTTAGCAGGGCTACTTTAGACAAGCATATGATTGAATTAGTTGTTTTGTTGGTGGTTTTATTCCAAGAGTTTTTAAGGAGGTTGTCTTAGATTTGTTGGGTTCAGATACATAGCCTCTGCAACCTATTTCAATGCATGTTAATTCTGATTTTATTCCGTTATTGTTTACATCATGGATTAGTGCGACATACTTGTTAGTTTTGAATACATGATCTTTCTTGATGTTAGGTTCAAATGGTAGTCAGTTCAATTATGTGAATTTGCTTAGCATGTGGATGGTAGATGACGTATGGTAAGTCCACTAAGTAATTTCCCTGGAAGATTGTTAATAAACTGGGCATCCGGCATGAGATTGCTGATAAAATTATCTATATATATTTGTATTGCTAGTGCTACTACGATGTTGTATTGTGTTCGTTATTAATACATTTCAATAAATATTTAACAACACATTTCACTGGTCTTGTAACAATGCATGCACATATATACGTACTTGTTTGTTGGACGGCGTAATTCCCATTCTGCAGCATCACCTGCTCCAAACAAAGAATTATAAATCCCCTGGTCTTTGTAATGCACAGCAATCCACAAAGAATTAAACTTTTAAATATTAGTTTTATAAAAATGTTAAGCAAACATGGATTATTATTCTGAACAAATTTCACAAAGAATGCATCACGATCCTCTAACTGTATTCATCCCAATATTATACCTGGGTCCATAGAAATATCATGCAGATTAAGGAAGGCCGTTTTGAAATGTGTCAATATTTGCACAAAACGGTGGTCATTTTCTTTGTCACCAAAACAAATGGGGGCTCTGGCTGAAAAATGTTCAAGGTGTATTTTATTCATAAGAGCCAATGTAAACTTTGGGCAGAAAAATTGCAGTATGCATAAAGTTAAAAATAATCTATCTACCTCAGTACCTGCCATGTGTTTAAAAAGTAGTACTGCCACATATTGTTCATATTCTATCATAGCTCTGACCTGTAGGCTGTACAGTTTTGGTTCACATGAATCATGGAACCATTCAACTACATTTCTTTTAAAAAGTGAAGCTACAGCCATGGGTGGTATTCGAAAATGGACATGTCAAAGTTCAAACACTGAGTCCAGTGGCACTGAGAGTGAGATCTAACTAAGTTAAACGTCAACCAATCCGAAATGTAAGACAAGTGACGTGTCCCGGCACGAGCGATCATCTCTCGCTGTTCATACGCAGCCCAGAACTTTGGCTCATCGGTTATTTAAACAATAAACTAAACAGATTAATAATTACCTTCGAGTAGCAACCGCCTCCTGGCAGCAGACATATTCAGTTCTTGTTCCTGAACAAGGAGATCGCTGCGGCATTTTCCACACCGACACCAATCAATTTCATCTCGGCATGGTATGCGCCTCGACATTTCGACTGCCTGTGCCGTGGGCCTCCCTGTTCGTGCCCACCGGCACCCACTTCTGCCGTATCTTCCATTGTTTTTGTGGCTCAAACCGGTAACCAACTGCTTCGAAATCGATTTGGTTTTCGTTGTCTTCCGAAGAATTGGAACCATCTTATTTACACAGTCACAGCGCATGCGCACATAGTTTAATTGGTAAACTTACCATAGCGCCACCTAACGGAGTTGGGAACAAATAGTACGCAGAAAAGTTACGACAGTGTGACGTCACTTTCTTCTAACAATGGCGTAGTCCATAGAAATTCGGTAGTTGCGTGTTCAAAAATGTTTTCCTGGTAAACCACTGACGTTAAAAATTTGATTGTAGTTGGAAATTGTTAGTTTGTATTAAATCTTTTAGATGCTTAACACCAAAACGTTGCCTTTTGTTTTCCTTTAAGTAAAGGGATACTTTAATGATTTGAATTAATTCATGTAGCACCACAAAATGCGTATTTTAGCTATCTTTTCTAGTTCTAGTTCTAGTTGTTTCCAGCACTCGGCAACGTTCTATTAACGGACTAGTCTGTATTATTGTGGTTACAATGTAATGGTCTTATTCAACTGGTCTGGTTTATCACCAAACCGACCTTTATACGCTGGCATTGAGGGTGGTCACTGCCAGGGTGCATGGCGTCCTCAGTGGTTCTTTTACGTCCCAAATTGAGACGGGACCGATATTAACGGGATCTCAGAGTCACGAAGGATTCACAGTCCCCAATGGTAAAAGCCAGGTTTTTACACCAAATATCATGCCTGTCCTGTCCGGGTTTCGAAGTCAGAGTGCTGGCATGCCAGGGGGATGTGCTAACCACTACACTAGCCGCGATCCCTACATTAGCCTTGTACACAATCTTGTACAACAAGAATTAATAACTAAGGTACATCAGGTTATTATGCTTTATCTGTCTGTCCTAGTTGACGAATATGCTTTATACTATTATACTGGTAAACTAAAAAGAACGAAGACTAGCGACTAGAGTACACGACATTGCCATGGACGTAGTGGTTTGTTTGTGCACAGAAAAGGAAAACAATCACAGTATTAACTCAGTAAAACAGGTAAATGTTTAATGGTAAAATGGAAATGTGAATGTTTCTAGCAAAAATTGAATCTCAAGTGTTATTACTTATTTAGAGTTGTGTTCAGTTAACTTATTTACTCCAGACCAAAATACACATGGCGATACATATATTCATACACATATAACAGTTAACAAGCTGATATTAATAAAAAGAAAACATATTAAAGAAGAAAGTAGTAATTTATACTGCTAACTTATTGAATTCCCTCCGCATTTAGCTTAGATGCAAGAGTGCATAAATTCTTCATAATTTTACCTTCCTCTACTTATCAGTGTCATGCTTCTCTCATAGTTAAAGTTTATGTAATCATCATAACTTTCACAAACTGATAACAACTCCCTCGGGTCTAAACTGGAGAGATAGAACATCCCCAGGTCACCTGCATACAAGGATGTGTTCACAGTTTGGGTCAGTTTTCTTAAAGGTGCTCAATCATTTCGATTGTTGTGCTCCTCACGTGTCAGACTAATTTCACGAAACGTAATCGTATCAGGTATTCATTATTTATACACTGGTTCATTTGTACGTATGCTTTACTTCGTTTTAGTGAAATTAACAGACAAACAATAAAATGATTTTCGGTCAGTCTTAACCGAATATCAAGAAACATATCTGAACTTGGATGTGGTCTGAGATAGACCTCTCGTGTAATAGTCACGTGAACGGGAATATGCGGCGACATCGGCCTTTGACCCCCACCTTTCGGTGCCTGGATTCAGTCAACATTACGTATTTACGAGTCGCCATCCATTTTTTGTACAAGTGATAGCTCGATAATTTTATCTGTGACGAAGGGATGCCCACGGATATATGTCACCGACTCGGCTAAAAAGAGGGTGAGAGCGGAAAGACAGACAGTATCCGCGTACAAAGGTGTATATTGGAAAGGTTATGGATTTGTGAAACCGAACGAAAGAAACGGCTGGCGTGAAAAGTGATGCAGCATTCGCCAAGTTTCTTCTGGACAGGTTAGTAATATTGAATTTATCAGCAAGCACACACACACACGACTGTGTGTTCAATAGATGGAACAGCCAAAACAATAAAGCCGTCATCGTCCGCCATCTTAATTCCATCTTCGATCGACGTTCCGCGACGTTCCATCGCACATGAATATACATTATTGTAGATATTATGACTTTATATTGATGGACATGTTATATTATATCAATAGTTAACTAAGTGCGAAGTGTCAGTCTCTTGCGAAGCACACACCGAATGGTAGATGAACTTTAAAATCCGCTCCATCGACGTTCCGCGACGTTTCATCGACGTTCCATCAATCAGTGTCGTTCCATCGCAAATTAATATACAGTAATGTAGATATTATGCCTTCATATTTAAGGACATGCCGTATTATATCAATATTTAACTATGTATAATGTAATACATAATACAGCTGTAGCACCCACTGGACATTCACACGTTACTCTCAATCACTGACTGACACTGCCACTGGCTGGACATTTGAGACTAATAAAATAATCGAATGCCTAAAATAATTGCCTGGATCTAACTATAAGTACTTGCTTTCTTGGATGTCAGTTGAAACTTGAGTCACTGGCTGCTTGTAGTGTGCACTTTGATCATCAAAGCTAGTTACATTTACTGACAGCAGATCAGTGACAATCACCTCAGGAATCACATAATACCCAGTAAAACACAGCTACCAATTGACCTTTAGGCTTTACCCATGCCTACTCAATAGCAGTATGAGTCTATGAGATTTACTACCATGTTTTGTATGATATAAATATATCTTTACTTGCCTTCAGCAATGTAGAATACAAAATAACACTTCTTTACTGTTTGTCCATGTGTGATGTACAACATGAATGCTGATTGTAATAACATATAAATTTAATAATCTTGTATTATGTAAATTTAAAGAGTAGTAATAATTTATGATTTCTATAGAGAATACTAATCATTTATATGTATATTGTGACCGTAATAGTCTACATATATTACCAAGGGGTAAACGACCCAAACTGCATATAGTATGTGTAGAAGTATGTATAATATATAAAGAAAAGTTTATAAGTTACATCTCTGAAAAGTGTAGACTATGTATACACATTGATAGAGATCTTCTAGGCCTCTATGCTAACCTTAGTTTGATAGGGAGCAAGAAAACAACTACACCGGGTGTATGAACATAGGAGGACAATTTATTTTATTATTTCTGAAAGTTATTTAAATAGCCTGGATATTATTTTGATGTGTTATACTACGCTGTCCATTTTTAGGGGTAGTAGTACTATTAAAAAATGTAAAATTTAATCAATTTTGGCCATTCCATTTTATGCCTTCACTTGAGTTTCACCACAAATATATGCAAATTACGTCCACGCCAATCCAGCCACCACAGACAACAACCACTGCATTGGCTCTATCGTGTATCGGTGGTCGCAGTAAAACCAGTTCACTGTCAGGTATTCAGTCTCTTCCCGAGGCTGGGTGCAGCTCTAAACCATTACAACCAATGTCAGTTTAAGTAATGGTATTATTGTACTGTTATGTTCTGGTTTGACCAGTCTAATGTGTGTACAATTATTCAATGTTTGTATGATAGGGTGGTTATCAAACTGTCAACTACATAGCACATTTCATTTGCAGATCATTTTTTTAACTTATGTTTCTTTTTATTTAATTTGGAATGTTTGTATTGCAAACAAATGTGTATATACAATGCAAGTAAGTATACGTGACACAATATAGCCAAGCTTCAGTGATTGTCATTTCATAATAATTATGCTTATGCTGGCGCACAGATCTGCTAAAGGCTGCAACTGCTTTAATGTTAATGTTATGTCACATGACATTTTATCTCTATAATCACCTGCTGGCTTGCACAGCACAAGATGCTTATGTTCAGTTTCTGATTTGTATCTTTGAATGTATATTTTAGTGTGTGTGTGTGTTCAGAAGTCAAAATAACTTAATTTAACCTGTTTAAACATACAATGTGTGGAATTATTTGAATAATACGTAAGGTTGGGGAGACTCTTAATAAGACATATGATATAATGTCGCTACCCCGGGTGGTAGTACTATCAGTGACAAATTGCAAAACTTTTTTTTTTTGAATAAAATTACTTTGTGACTTTATTTCCTGTGACCTTCTTTCCAACCCACCTATGCTCTACCTGCACTTACAGGTAGTTGATTATACTGGCAATTGGATGGTGCACAATCCAAATTGTTTCACATTGTTGGCTCTGACACTTGTAAATTGTCTATTTTGTTTGTTATATACTACAATTTTACAATAAATACAATAATAACTTTGCCACTCTCATATCATTTATTGTATTTTTTTACAATATTTTTACCTATTAATGAAATTAAAACGTTTATAAGTTACACACCACATGTACACACACATATATTTACATATACATACATATATAATATTATATAATATTATATATATATTTACGTGTAGTAGTGCTGTCAAACCATGTTCACCTTCACAAATAATCTGACTCATTCCATATTCCAATTCATGACTTTGTTTGACAGCTTCAACACAAAGGCGTGAACTACCTCAACACCACTGCAGCCATCACATATGACAAGATCTGTGGTGGCTCTATCGAGCATCAGCGGTCATAGCAAAGGCAGCTCACTGTCGGGTGTCCAGTCACTTGCTGAGGCTGGATGCAGCTCAGGACAGTAAGTAAACGTAAGTATTAATTGCTGCTGGTATGCAAACGTGATATATACAGCTGTATATATATATATACATAAATCATAGCATAACATTTGGAAGATATGCAAACATGTGTTTGGTTGTTTTGACAATTATGTTTTATTCTGACCAATCTTATTATTTGGTACACCATCTTTGAAAATGTTTCAACAGCACCCCCCCCCCCCCTCTGTCTTCCGATATCACCACTCCAGACAGCAGAGCAGCTGAAGTTATAGCGGCTTGATAGCGACACAATTTAGACTACCGGTACACCATTTGGTTCAGTCGCCAGTGGAGGTTTTTGTGCCCACCAGACCAGACTCCACCACTGTATGTGATAGTTTTGGTTGTCTGCATTAGGATTTTGCAGTAATGGGTGTCCTCGTTAAATTGCATATTGTTAGAAATGCATGTGAATTAAAGTAAAGACAATGTAAATTAAACACACTTTATTGAAACTATTTGATGAGATCATGACTACAAAATTATGAAAAGCACAATACAACTACAGGTACAATCATTGAACTTGATGTGTATAATGTAATAATTTTTAATATCACATACACATAAAATGCAAAGCAACAATAGAAACAAAAATTAGGAAGAGGTTGAAAAAATATCAGGTATATATAACAAAACAAACAGTTACTTTTATCACAATTCTTTGTTACCAAAAAACAACACTACACATGTGATATCAAATGCTAGTTATATGTTTACAACTCACAAAATTAGTGACTAAACAATTATGTGTATTAAATTTTTTTTTTTTACATTTAATGCCCATAAAATGTAAACCAATGAGAACAAATTACTTAGGACGATGTTTAGTTGAACAAATTTAATATGTACATATCAAATAAAAATAACTATATTATGATTTTTTGTTAAAAAACATCAATAGGATATAAAATTCAAAACTGTTGTAGTATGTGCAATGCTTGGTATGTTTACAACTCGCAAAAAATAGTGACTAGACTACCGGTAGACAGGGTCATCGCCATGTGACTGAGAATTACATGTACAATCGCTACATGCTACATTGCTCCAGTTTACTCAGCTGTATGAAGAGTACCGGCTACAGACGTTGGATATTTTTGTATGAATAATCTTTGCATATTAATTTCAGTGTGGCTGAATTCTTCCCACATAAGTCAAGATGGTGTTTTCAATTTAACAGGTCTGCCAGGGAGTAAAGTTTAAAGCGCTTTGAGTAATCCCAAGGACTGGATACTACACCATATCAGAACTAAACTTACCCAAGTGTTGTTTAATTATCATGCGAAATGAAAATTAATATAAATTGTGAAAATATAAAACAGTGATAAAAAAGAATAATTTAGAAAAATTATACATGGCATGAAAAATATATAACAGTCCTCGTGATACATAGATAATTTAAACAAGTAAAATGCTGCTGTCAGTGTATCAACAGATTGTTGTTGAAAAATGTGAAAAGGCTTTCAATACCATTACTTCCTCACAAACTTGTGCCTGGTGTATGTTGCAAGAACTCAGCTGGCTGCCACTGACTATCAGCAACACAAAGGCAATGAAACCCTACCAGTTGTAACAATTCTGGATAATTAATGTATTTTTTCATGGACACTGCTAAAAGTTATAGTTGAATTGAATACAAATACCTTGTATTATTGATTTTTGATAAATGTGTCGTCACATATAAAAATATCATGCATGTCAGAGCCATCCTAATTGTCATTTTGTCTCCGGTATAGGTAGATGCAGACGTACAGCAAAATGTCAGGAAGCTGGTATGCAGTACCATCAAAGACAGCGAAAACATACAGTGATGTCATCGATATCTAAACCGATGCAGTTCACCGAAGAATGCTCGACACTGAACCTGTCTGACAGCATCGGAAGTTGTTGTCACTTCTGCAGACCCTGGCACCCACCGTTCCATCACCAACTACAGAGCTAGTCAGGCGTCATCACATTCTTATGTCGAGCAACCTGCATTCTACATTGGTTTCCAGGCAGTCAAGCTAACTGACTGACCTGGAAGCCAGTGTACACCCCATCGGCACTGGGGAATCTGTCACGGATTCAACACGACACAATTGGGATCACTCAGTGGACATTCATATGATAAACTGTTAATATGCAGCATGTTGCATGACTGTAGAATCTTGTCCGAGATCCTGGACAAATACAACTGCCCAGTATGCCATATTAACTTGGAGAGCTAGTGGTACTAAGCACACTAGTTCAATTTCCTGTAAAAAAAAGCATATATTCAGTAAACAAAAACAGGCATCATAGTAGTGTTGGGAGTAAATAATTATGATGTGTTCATTGTCATAATCAGTATATAATAATGTTTCATGTATGACCTGCATCATTTCACAAGAAAAAAGGCAGCAAGAAATGTTCTACTACAGCTGCATCTATACATGTTGATATCTTAGGAACAGTCAGTGTTTACCAGGGTTGTTCTGGGGAAGGGTGGCTTGATACAGCATGCAGACATTAGTGGAATATGCAATTTCTCAAAACGGTGAACAATTTTAACTACTTTTCTTTACTAGGTGTTCATTGTCATTACATGAATTTAAAATTTTTCAATTTCATTACTGTGACGCCTGATCTTAGTCAATATTATAGACTGATTTGAATTCTGCTCATCAGTAAAGCGCATTTATATTTTTAGTTTTGTTTTCAGTATACAACTTCATGTCAGTATCTGCCATGTAACTACTATACATATTCATGTTTTACATTTTAAGCCTGAGGTTGAATGGTCAATGTGAATGTTGGAAATGACAGAATGAGGTGTTATTGTGATGCTAACAATATATTTTCCTCGTCAAGTATTCAAAGGTTCATAATACGTATGTCTACCTTCTTCAAGAATGACTAATTTATTTTATAAACTTATTTCAGAGTCATCGCCATATGCTAAATACTGTTTAAAGGTGTATTAATATGTCTGTGTTGATACACTTGTGAGTATAATATACAAGTGCAGAAGTCAATCTAGTTTTCCATGCCCAAGATGTTATTATTAAAATGTGTATGAAAACAAATGTGGTATATTTAAATGTGCACATTACAATTTTGTGATAACTTATACGTGGTTGATTGTTATAAATTTGAAATTACCTGGATTGATCAAATGTGGGCCTGCCGCAGACTATGTATCCTCCCTGTGTCTGCCTGGCCCGGGTGACCGCCTCTAGCCCCTCTTCTGCCTCCTCTCATTCTCATTCATGGGTTGCAGTGTGGTCTCTAGCAAAATCACAATTCAAGTTACATATATTATGTATTCATATATTGCTGTGGTGAGAGTATATACATATATTGGTAAATACATAAGAATAGCCGGCATATGTCAGTTGAAAGGTATCACAGGATACCAATTAATGCATTACATACACTATAGCCAGGCATCAAGGACCACAATGGAGACAAGTGCGTGCATTTTCTTGTGTAATCCTTATATATGGTGTACTCTAGGTGTATTGATATTTTATGTATTTACACGTTTACATTTTTATATTGAATAAAATCATCACTATCATGCTTGTCATAAAAATCTAAATTATTTTGCATAAAATACAATGCAAATCAACAATATTCTGCAGTAATAGTATCAAAAATATGAGTCACAATTTTTTTTAAATAATTACGATCACCAACATAATACTTCCATGTTTGACGTTCTGTTGCACAAAATTACGGATGCTCCCTGACTAAGTTACTTGGACGATCAACAGGGGCCTGCTGCCAAAGCAATGTTACTTGTCATTTCGCACCCTCACGTCATCTACTCTCAATATGTATTGTCGGAATACCAGCTTATTAACAACATCCTGCGTAACCAAATACAATACATATCAAATATTATGCTCGTTGTCACTCTCTGACTGAATCTCTGGCTGATATGACTGTCTTAGTCGACTTAGTCTTAGTCTTAGACTTGTCAGGTTCGAGTCGAGTGTAGACATTCGCAAGTTGAAGTTGCAATTCTCGTTGAATTAATACACGGCTACGCGTTCTTGTTGCTAACTGCGATAGTGTAATACGTACCTTCGTACAACTACTTTGGAATTATAATCTTCATCTTGATACGCTAAAGCACGTGTGTGTTGTTATTGTTTTCGAATGCCTGGGATGCCGATCTCGCGTAAAGCACGTGACCGAAGTGGCGCAGTAGGCAGACAGCGCAATTGGCTTTCGCCAGCGATACCCGCTGTAACGACAACTCTTTTTTTTGACGATTAAAAAACAAGTACGCATTTTTTTTTAAATTAAACCGACTGTGCGCACTAATTAAACTATTCACACATTACACATCTGGACATAAAAGAACCGGATTGGCGATGGGCAAACGAAGTGATTGAGCACCTTTAAGCACGGCATATTTATCACCGCTAAGGATATGCAAACGTCAGAGGTTTTGAAAAGGGTGTAGCCTGCAGGCTGTAGTGTAGCGCGCACAGATATTAAAAATACACGATGCAAATAATGAGTCATAGAAATACACAATATATTGCGATACAAAGGCTGTGCCTACATTAGACCACTTACTCTAAAACCTTCGTTCCATTTCATAATTCGCTATCCAACAATGTTCTTAATATTTGCTAAATATTCAACATTTGACTTCGCAAATGGGCGCCCAACGAAAAACAAACGTACATACGCGCGCATCCGTTTTTTATTTTAGACGGACCATTGATAGGCAAATGGGGCGGGCTTAAAAGGGCCTGTTAATTTTTCATAAGTGAAGCGCAAAGACGCCACCCGTATGCAAAAATAAACCGCTGCAAGGGCGCTCAATTAAGCTTACACATACCAGGGGAAGTTTCGATAGAAAAAGGCTTCAAGATACACTCCAATATAGCACAGTGTCCGATCTTATGTGCAACCCAAAGTACTTTATATTTCACTCTCTGGCAAACCTGTTAATTCGAACACCATCTCGACTTCTCTGGGAAGCATTTAGCCACGCTGCAATTAACGCGAAGATTACTCTTACACAAATATCCACTACGGTCTATATCGAGGTCCGTCATTACACAGATCTCGTTCCGATAGCCGTTTTATCGCTGTCGGACATCGAGGATGATTTCTGATTACACTTGTTGTACTGCTCCGAGAGAGACGGTGAGAGCAACTTTGAAACCGATACGAGTATTATAAACATGTGGTATAGTGATGGAAGTATGTACGAGAGGACGAAAGGATGAGGAGTGATTGGATGTGTATGGTATGTTGGACGAGTGTCGAATTAACATAATTTTGAAGCAAGGAAGTGAACTTAGTCCGTTACTGTTCATCGTGGTGGTAAAGTTAATCAACAGGAAGATCAGCACGAACTATGTTGTTAATTTACAAGTAGCGCTGGGGGACTAGACCAAGTTGTTTGAGAAGTAAGGACTGGGGATGAGCATGGAGAATATTAAATAGTATAGGTCTGAACAGCAGAGAGGAGAGGTGATCATCAGGCTAGAGGGAAGGAGATCGAGTAAAGGGGTGATTGGGTTGCATGTCATGGGCAGTCGGAGGAAGAGGTGCAGCTTGCGAAGAGTACCGGCGGGTACGAACGTAGGGAAGACATTAAAAGAAGTCACGAGAGACTAGAAACTATCAATACACATGAACGGGAACGTCTTATGTGTAAAGTCAACATACTATAAACTGGGGAACAATAACAACAGATCGAGGCTGGAAGTATGTAAGAAACAGTCAGGAGTCAGGAGAATCATCAAGATGGATGACCTGGGGAAAGTGATTGAAATACAGTTAAACCAAACTAAACGGGAAGAATAGTAAGACGCTGTAGGTTGTGAGTGGTGAGAAAATTGTTGCGGAAGGAAGCAAACCAACTATCAGAGAGAGAGACCAGAGGTGGACCATAGCGAGGCCGCAGAGAAATTACAGGACGATATCACATTAAAACTATGAATATAGGGGATTTACCGGAATCAGCAATTTTAAGGCATTTTCCAAAAATCGAATCCCCGGTTACAGGCCTGGCAGCGGGTCATTGCGAAAACTATAAAAATGGGATCAACGCGGTGCGTACAATTGCTTCTGCGTACTGTATACACAACCTTTGATGAAGAATATATAATCATGATGTCAGTCATAATAATAATTACAGTGTGTGGTTATGATAGGAGTAATTTAAGATGATTTAAGGTAGGTAGTATGGATTCCACCAAAAAAAAATTGTTTTCAACACAGATCAACCATATTTGGTATGCAGATGTTAAGTTTTTTTTTCATGTTTAGCATAAATTATGCAAATTAGGTATCCAATATGGCCGCCATAATACGGAAAATTAGGTATTTTATGCCGCGCTCTAACCAAAAACGTATTCAAGTTACAAGCTTGTAATTTAGCAGAGGGATTACTGTTATGCATATCTACTACATGAATATCACAGAAATCAGATATGTTGTGTTGTTTACGTGAAAACAGATTTTTTGTCGAAAAAACCTATTTTGTGTAACTTTTTCACATAATTAACGCCTATAATTCAGAAACCATTAAATATATTATGATTTCTTTTAATTCATGCAGTAGATATACTCATTAGGCACTGCGGTGCAAAATGTTTTGCAGTTATACCCAGTATTTATTCTACTAGAGCGCAGCAACTTTAAGTACTCACAGCAAAAATGGTATTCCAAGAAAACGATGATAAGGTAATTTTGTATAACCAAATTCTGCCAAAAGCCGTCCGAAGAAACCTCAATATTGCCACCTTTTATTACTTTTTCAGCTAATATACTAACTGCATATTGAGATAAGGATATGAAAGTACATAAATAGCAAAGAAAGTCCTTTTCCAAAAAAATTTAAAAAATCACTTTTTGAATCCATACTACCTACCTTAAATAAATTAATAAAAACAAAGATGTATTGATTTCTGCAGATAAATATAGTGTTGCCGTTAGTCGGATCAGAATTGTTTTACCACGTGACCATTTGCACCAATCGTAAGGACTTCTTTAGTTAACATTTAACCAGTTATATCGTCAAATAACTTGTCCAGTATGCTAAAATAGATGTCCAATACATGGTATATACATACAATACCAACCTTAATAAAGACAGCATGTAGTAGCTAAACATATCTAACAATCTCCTAAGGGGAGGGGCAAATCGCAGACTAAGCACCACGTGGCTGTTCTTGCTAGATAACCCTTCAAACTAAACGGTTTTTTTATAAACTCGGCAGTGATAATTTAAATACGGTTTGATGGAAAATGTATTTAGTCGGCATTTTTTAATGAGCTGCAGGTATGACGTCACTGGCACGGTCATCGCGACCTGGGTTACGTATGCACTTTATCTTGACATGAATTTGTTGTTTTTCTAAAGCAGAATGCGGACGAGATAAGTGAATGCAATACTTTATGTCATAACATAACGCACACAACAAAAAGGTGCGGTCGTATAGTTATTAGCTTATCTGCTTTGCATTCCATAGTTCTGTGTTAATGACCTAGGCGGTAGGTTACGATACGTTCGGTGTAAAACAAACCCTCCTAACTCTCCACATTGGGAATATACAATTCTCACAGCGTTGACGACCACGCTAATATTGGTTCCGTCTCGTTATTTCGAGGCGTAAAAGACAGTAACCATCGTTAGTGACAATCCAGAAACGTCTACTTGGCCCAATGCTCTGAAAAGGGATAACGAGTTGAATGAGGCATCATAAATCCGCCATATTGTGTTAACTACAATATTTGTAGGAGCAACTTCATGCGTGTGCATCTCGGACATCACGACAAGACCAAGACCAAGTTACTACCCTACTGGGTCACCGCAGTGTAGTGTTAAGAATATCGGACACAATCGAGAAAACCCGGTTTCGAGTTACTTTATTGCCGTTTCGAAGCTTGGCCAATTTCATTCACTCGACATTGCTTCTAGTCCAGGACTGTTATGGTTTGAGATGGAACAAATTGCAACAGAAGCTATTTCAAGTGTTTCGATTGCATTGAAGGTACCTATAAAACATATCAAAAGTATACAGCAAAGAAAATTGGGGAAGTGACTCAAAATAAGGAATCACTATTTCCCATTTACCCCATGTTAAATACCATTGATACCTAACACCGTGGCATTTACGCAGACAGCCCAGGACCGTACGGCAAATCTAAACATGCTGTGGTAAGCGCATGTTTGGATCATCAAGGCCCTCGTGGTCTGAAATTATGCAGTTTATTTTAGAATAATGTATATTTTCGACGTGTTGGGGAGCGCTCGTCACGCGATAGAGCGCTGGACTAACAATCGAGGGGACGATGGTTTGATTCCACCTGCCGCCGTTTCGAAACTTTCATTTACCTCACGTTGCCTTTGTTTTACGGAAGAACCACTAAAAGCTGTTCGTCCCTTCTATCTGGTGCCTATGCCAGGAGAAGTAAAAGACCCCACAGAGGGGGTAAATGTGTAACCTGTCATGGACTCACAGAGTGGTGGTCTCTATCTCTACCCCACTGGATCTTGATCCCAGCGGGTGGAGTTGGGTGGAGTTGTTTCCCGGTATACACTGAGTCACTGGACCCACTGGGTCCTATATGACTGTAAATATGTTTTCGATGTAGTATAGATCTATTCAGTTTCATGAAGATTGAAAGAAGGTATTCATAATAAAAAAATGAATATATCTAAACAAACGACAGAACCTGACATCTGCCGAAAACCGCAGGGATGATAATCATAATAAAATATGAATACATGTAAACAACAGTCACAGCTTGGCATATGCAGGGCAAAGCCAGAACACGCACACGAGACGGCCTGTGTAATGCCACTGTCATTGTCTACAATCGCCTACACTTCAATTTAGCAATTTATGTTCAGTCACATCGATTTTAACACTTTCTCACGATATTGTACTAATGAAAAACAACGATGTACGCGTACTTATACATTTCTGGGGAAACAAACAATGGTAGAAATACAAGCGATAATAAAGATCGGTGGCCTTCCAAGTGGAGATGAGTTCTGTTGGGAGCATAGGTCACCCGATGGCTGGATCTAGTTTGAAGGAGTTGCGATAATATAGTTCATTTATGCATCAGAAGCACTGGAGTACACCTCCTGTTAGATGTAGTTCTAAATGGACTCCTATTGTCCAGATCCTTAGATGCCCCCTTCTTAATACACACGATTAGCTACAACAGCGAGATATCAATCCATCATTGGTGAAATGGCATTAGCAATAGATGTTGACGTCGATCCAGATTTAAACGCAGTTCATGGGAAACTGGTGTCTCCATCTTTAAGCTGTATCAGAGATGCTACCCTATATGGCTACATTAGGCCATAACTAAGTCAATAGTTACTTGCAACAATTACTTGCAATCCATGCTGAAAGTATTCAGGCGCAGCATGAACACCGGCGAGGGACTGGCGAGGGGAAAAGATTTGCCGAGCAGCAACGACTGACCTGGCTGCAATCCATGCTAGCCTATGCATAGACAAACATAGTTGTGCAATAAGTTACTGGAGTTATATACCACACAAGTGAACACAAGTACATGACCAAATTTACACAATATCGTGACATGAAAGAAACACAAACTCTATTGCCGATGCTGGCGGACAGAAGTCCATCTGGAAACAACTCAACCCTGCGAAGCAACCTGGCCGGTGGCCAGAAGATTACGGCGTCCAAGACGGGTAAACCTATCATGCAGTATTCATTCAAGCTGTAATACTTCAGTCAAAATAAACCGTGCGTGTTGGCGGTAAACAGGTGAACCAATAGGTTTTCTTCTAGTCCCGTCTAATTGTCGTAGCAAGTTCGATTGAGCCACCGACCGGCTCTGTTTGAAGATAAATGCTGCGAGATTCCCACGAATACGTACTTGCTGAATTCATCATTCACCGAAATTGCAAGTCCAATCGGTGAAGTGTAGCATGTGTTGGATGGTGGTGTTTTGTCCCGTTGCATCCCTTGGCCAAGTAGTTTTCCCAGATATTGAGAGCTATACTTGCTGTACTGTGACTACTTGAAGTGGAAGTTTGATCAATCCATCATTGTCTTTGATGGGTATCACAATCCAACCAGTATGCATATGAACATAAGAATGGGAGGGAAAGCTAGTGCGGACGTTACGTTCACCGATGATATGAGGTTAACGGCAAATAAGGGTGCCTTCCTTGCAAACAAACAAACAAACACAACAAGCACAATTTCATCAATTTGGTGAGCGGATACTTGTAGCACGGGTTGTTAAACCTAATCTGTTTCAATCCTGTGCTGCCGTATCGAACCTTGGGCAAGTTCGTTCATTCGCCATTGCTCCTGTTCACCAGCGGTACCTGGTTATAGACAGTGGTGTATATATATGTATGAATTAATTCCATTAATTGCAGCTTGGCTGAATGCGTCACAGCGAAGTCTCGATGATGTTCAATTGAACAAGTCTGCCAGGGTAAAGCGCTTTGAGCAGTCTAAAGGACTGGGTACTGTGGTATATAAGAACTTACCTTTTTTGGACTCTAGAGATTCATGTATGTACATGTTCTGAATTTCCTACATGGAAGGGTTCATTATAATTATTATGCGCAATGCTAAAATGCATTTGTGTTATGCTACGTATACGGTCAATGCTCACAGCAGTAGCATATTTATATCGTAGTGCAGATAATAATCATGTTACATGGGAGATAATACGGCAATTTTCCTCAATTAAGCTTATTAGCAAAATTCATGTTTTTATATGTTGACCTTATATGAAGGGGTCATTATAATTAGTATATACAACGTTCCCCTATTAAATGTACTTGCACTATGTTATATGTACGATAGGTGCTCACGAGAGTAACATACTTATAACTATGCTGAGCATATTCATGTTATACAGGAGACGAATTGGTCACGTAATTCCAATTAGTCCTGCATGTATTGATACCAATAAGCATTTTCTTTGAACAATTATTTAAATGTTTTAATGTCTATGTATGTTTTATTCTCTGAATATAATATATGCGTATTTACGAATACGCATTTGGATTATTTGAAATTTACAGGTACTTTATGCTGCTCATTATTTGTCCCCAAAGTAAAATCGTTACGAAATCGCCCAGGAAATAGCTACTGAAGGGACCCCAGAACTGTATACTTTTTATATGTTATCTAGAATATATGCCTGCCTTCAAAACTGCAAGGATTGCTTCTGTTGCAATTTGTTCCAACATGACCCTATTTTGCCAATAAAAGTCCTGGACTATTCAGTTCACTCAGTTGTTTAAATGAGAACCTGGCGGTATGAGCAAATAGTCTTCGCGCAGTAACTGTAACGTCACTGAATGCTTCCCAGAGAAATCGAGACGGTGTTCTAATGAAGAGGTCTGCCAAGGTGTGGTACGCTTTGAGCAAACCGAAGAACTAGTATCACGCCGTATTAAAACGTAGTTTTACTTATACGCACAGTACATATTCACTGTTTTTGCGCATTAAGTAATAAATTAGCGTAGCACACTGCACCTGTAAATGAAAACACTAACTTTATACGCGTATTTACATTTACTACGTTTATTCACTATTTCTCAGAAACGTACCCGGACGTTCAATGTGCATTTAGTGCCACAAATCTGCCGCGAAATGTGTCAGTTCGTCCTAATCCGTGTATTCCTCCAACTGCGCCATCAACAGGCATCTTAAGTCGCCAGAGACGCGGCTGTTTTTGTGATGTTGCGGTTGGTTAAGTTGGTGGCATTTCGTGTGCAGCAGACACTTGAAAAAACATCCGCATTCGCAGACGTCGCCGTTTTTTCGCCCATAAATGTCAGCGAGTAATTAACGTGCAATAACAGTGCGTTGACAAATTTATGTTTTATTTACAACTTCCATTGACTGGGAAGTGGCGCTCTCACTGAAAGTAGGTGGAGGCAACCAGACTACTATACTAATAGGTATGGTAGACCCAGAACATGTCTGCATCACCCAAACACCTCAAAATGACGTGTTTTGTTATACCCCGGAGTCCGTATGGCGGCGCCACTTAACCGAGTTACACTGGCAATGTATTGATGCAACATTTTGAGATATACCTATTTTAGTATTTGTCATAATTTGTTGTGCCTGCATTTAACAAAATCTCCGCAAATGCGATCACATTTAGTGTTATGCTAATACAATTGATTTATCAATGATAACTACATAGGAAAAGATGGTCGAATATCGTACTTCTGTAGACTCCCAGTCTCGTACACCATCATTTACCTCAGACCTTTTTCAGCTTGCCACATACATTATAAGTGCAAACTGTATGTCATTGATTAATAAAACGCGATTGTTTTGCTTCGGGCATACCGTGTGTCTTTTCTGTTGTGGTGATATCAACCAGTATGGCAGGATTTGGCTATGTTTGGAATGCCCATTCACGTTCTAGTACAACTTGGTATGTAGTTTTCATGTGGTCATGCAGTTTTACTGAATAAGCCAAACATTTTGAAAATGTAAACATAATAATTAAATTTCCAAGACATAATTATTAGTAATTTGAGACAAACAGTTGCTGTCAGCCAAACATCTTCACGTTTACAATAATCACATCCAACATCTATAGAGAGGCGTGAATGGCCAATACGCAGGGAACCAGCTAACGTGAATCCGCGGCAGAATATACTATCGATGAAGGGATATGGAATATATTGCAATCTCCGATATCCAACATAATCGCGTTGAATTACGTATTGGTTATTGCACGTAGACCCTATAAAAGCAACCAACGGGCAGCCTAAGCAATGCAGGTGATCGCTTGAGTATCTAGCATGCTTTAAAAGTGGAATGTGGAATTCTAATTTTGCTGTTTCGCAGTCTTACTATAAATTCCCGATTCCTCTAAAATATTATGCACACTGTAGTATGAACATATATGTGCTTCGTTCGGCTGCCATCATCGCTACAACGCTCGGTTCAATGGTTGAGTCACGAAACATCGATCTCCACATTGAAGTGACATGACACAGCCATGACAATTTTCTCCACATCAGTACGTTGAAGAGACAAAGACTGGAACGCACGGAAATACGTCACACTCGGCCACGCATGCGCAGTCCTAGAAGGTGTTAGTTCTCGCTCTAGAGTCAGTCATGCTCTTCAGCGTGTCGCGAATGTGAGAGATGGTTGACAGCGGACATCGGTTGAGTAGAGAGTGGATCTTGTCACGTTTCACCGCCGCACGAGCCTCTGTGAACAGCATCTTGAAGGCATCGGCCACTCCTTCATAGTCCTCGCTCGCCGACGTCTCCACATACGGGCACCCAAGGACGGCGGCCACGTCACGACCCTCGGTCTCGGTGACGACCCGGAAGTGACGCAGATCGCTCTTGTTCCCGACGAGGACGGCGGCCGGGCGGCGCCCCGCGGACAGCCGCTGCATGTGGTTAATGAGTGTCCGCGCGCTCTCAAAGCTGGAGCGGTCAGTGACGGAGAAGACGACGAGGAAGCCGTCGGCCCACTTCATCTTGTCAGTTGGACGAGTCTCACACGGCTCCTGGAACAAGTACTGCAGTGTCATGGGTGATGGTGGTGACAACGTTCATTACAGTGGTTATATCTGCATGAATAATACCTTCTGAAATACCGATAAAACAAAGAGCAACATTACCAGTAACACTGGTTCAATACCACGACCACGCCCACAATTACCACCGCCACCGCCACCGCCACCACCACACCGCCACTATCACCACCACACCGCCACCACTAGAGTGCAAAGTTGTACACCATATATGGGGTGTAGTGTTGTACGGTTGTACCCCGTAAGGATGCTGCCAATGTGACGACGATCTCCAACCGATAGAGTGTAAAATGTAACTCTACATTCTTATGGTGTAAATGCAGCGTAGAAAAGTCAAATCCGGGTCGATACGACACACATAGTCTTGCGTCCTGATATGTTGAGACTTGATTTGGTCTTGCATGTTGATGACTTGTACTATTACTCGAAACACGTGTTTCTACCATCTCCTTTACGATGGTATGCTATGGGAACAAGACATTTCATGGGTATTTTGGGTTTGCATTAGTTCCGTAATGATAATGGCACGCGTCTTAATGGGCAGTGGGCGACGCGCATCAGTACGTCAAAACGCGGAAGTGACGTCACTATTGCTTAACGCCTTATTCGCCCACTTTTGTCAGAGCAACGTCAAATAATGAAGCTACACCTTTCCGGATTAACCTGGAATACGGTTGCGCGGTGCAGCGGGCAGAACGTGAATGCATTAACTTGGAACAACAATGCAATGCTACTATCGAAGTCGTAAGTTGACATGTTATTCAAGTTTTATGTTCCACTGTATGTAACAGGTCCATTAGCCTCATAGAGTTATGCATAGGCAAATATATCCTGTTATCATAACCAGTATATATACTACAGGGACCAGTAAATAACAATATATGTTTTCACCAGTCTCATTCCTATTCTCTCTCTGCAGTAACCCCGTCTCATTCGGTAATGACATAAAGGAAAGTCAAACCTTTTTATTTCGCTTTTCAGTTTGATGTTATTTGTGTAAAGAATTTATCCAACAATTGTACCGTCAAACCGAACTAACCTTAAACATCTCTAAAAACCACATATGTCATGCGGTGTTGTATGAAATAAATCGGTGCACGTTTCTATATACCACAGGATACAGGCTAGCCCCAGCGGGCCGCCAGACACAAATGTCAAATCCGAGTCAATAAGACACTTCACCAATGCACGTGTCGTTATTAGCTCTTTACAAGCACTCAACACAAATACGCTGGTCAAGATTGAGCCACAAACACAACTTTCTTTCTCGATGTTACATTGCGGTCATTGCTTTACCTGCGCCGTCGTGTCCAGGAGGTGCATTTTGGCCGGTTTGCCATCGATTGTCGCGTCCCACGTGCACATAGATTCTGAAAATAGCGAGAAAGTACAATTATCGCGAACTTTGGCGCAGTGAATGTCTATCTCGTCCTAGGCTCCTAGACGCAGAGTTCAACTCACCTTTGAAAAACCACAAAGATGGTTATGTAGAATAATTTACTTTCTTCGGTGAGACGTTTCCCAGAGGACGCCACTGTTATGAATTTAAGATCAATATACTATAATGACAACGGCAGTTGCTCCACGGGTGAGGGTAAGCTAGTAATTTTGTAATGGCATAAAATAGACAAGCAACCGTTGTACTTTTATAACGTTTGAGGAGTGGCACAATTTCGGACGTTCGTCATTTGGCGGTGAACTTGTTTGACTTTCATTCCACACATACTGCACCACCTGATAAAGGTTCACATTAGACCTAATTTTGACGGGGGCGGTGTAAGCTTTAAAATTGAGTACTATGTGGGTGTGTGTAATGGGGATTCCATTAATCCATTTACATCGGTCAGTTAGGTAACGCGAGCCGCTCGACAAAAAGGGCTCCGGCATGTCTTAGACTGTGTATTTCTTGCATTTACTGGCTTCGTTTTGGTTTATTATTGGCAAGCTATATTATTAAAGCAAAACAGCTATATTTAGAATGCATTATCGTTGTTAGTGACTCGCCTTTGACCAGTGCGGTTTTGGGATGCCTAGAACTCAGGAATTTTGAGCAGCTGCGCCTGAAGCCGTGAAACGCAGTACCGTGGTCGATATCACATATTTGCCTGGAACCGGTAGCGTAAACACTACGAATATAACTTCTGACGCAATAATATAATGGTATTGCCAGATGACAGATTGAGCGTGGCTTCTCGGTAATCATCTACGGAGAATATAAAAATGGCAAACTAAGGCGGGACCAATCTTCCCGACTAACCCTGGATATGTATGTGTGATTACTGATCTCAATGACGACGTTCCTTGAAAGATATAGCCATTTCATATGTGAACTTAAGTGGCACATATTATTAAATGTTGGGAAATTATAATACCTGCATACATATATAAGTACGTGGGTGTGAACTTTAAATTAGAGGTATTACTCTAAGCACTATCATAAAATAAATGTATTTAGGAGTAACTGTTGGTGGCGATGAGAACATTTCAGAGCAGTGAGGTATTGCAGTCTCAAAGATTACACTGTATTCACATTCTTGGGACACTTTGGAGAACTATTACACATAAGGAAAACGACATAGTTATATATCAATATAAAACAATAATTAGACATCGATCAGAATACGGTATACAAGCTCGGAGGACATAGCGTAAAGGGACATAAACATACGCTAGAACAAATACTGAAGTGAGCAAACAAAATGAGTCCATAGTTGGTATGCCTTAGTTATGATAAACATCCAAAGGAGTGTGGTTTACCAGACAAGTAGACTGGGAGGAGATCAAATAGAAGCTCTTACGATATTCAATGGTTATCACAATATTGACTGAAGTACATTTCTTAAGAATACGAGCAGACAGAGGACACAAAGTAACGTTAGCTAAGGAATGGTGTAGATTAAATATAAGAAAAACCTCATTCCCACACAGAACTACATACATGAATGGAAGGTATTATATATTATATTAATCGTATAAATGTGTGACTATACTTAGAAACACAATTAACAACTAACTAAGAGTGGCTGGTTACATACAGGCACACAGACGGTGAACTTGTCCACTTGTTATGTGGGGCTTTTGTTCTGGAAGGCAATCTTGTTAAATCTTGCTAAATCAATTGAGAAACCATCACAGTGCGCGGAAGTCACAGTGTTTACTGACATCTAATCATGTATGTTATTTATGTGAACGTTTACTTCATTAATGGATTCTGGTGACAAGGTTGCTGCCCTTACAATTGCTATCCACATATACAATGCGACTACTTGTTAATAGCATACCAGAACACTCGATTTAATTCAGACTGGATCAATAAGTAATGTTAGAATAGTGTCAACAACTTGGAAACAGTTACGTCGGTGTTAGTGTTAAACGTAAATATTTTCATATATTTGTCGTCTAAGTCGTTCAAGTGTACTTCTAGAAGGTCAAGTGTCAGAGACTACTAGGTAACTCAGTTCTGGTGCACACCACGCGTCTGTGGTAGAATGTTTTGGGAGCTGGACACACTGTGATGTCAACAGGGGCAGAGGATGTTCTCACGGTTAGGATAAGTGTTCTCTTTCTGCTACGTGACTGTACGCAGATGACGTCGAAATGTCGCCTTCACAACAATTCCCCAGATAGTCCCTCTCTGCCTATTCCCTCTACTTACATCCTACCTCCATACATCACTCACTTCCTACCTGCATCCTTCAATCCCTCCCTACCTCCCTTCATCCCTCCACCCATATCTCGCTCACTCATTCACTCACTCACTCACTCACTCACTCACTCACTCACTCACTCACTCACTCACTCACTCACTCACTCACTCACTCACTCACTCACTCACTCACTCACTCACTCACTCACTCACTCACTCACTCACTCACTCACTCACTCACTCACTCACTCACTCACTCACTCACTCACTCACTCACTCACTCACTCACTCACTCACTCACTCACTCACTCACTCACTCACTCACTCACTCACTCACTCACTCACTCACTCACTCACTCCCTCCCTCCCTCCCTCCCTCGCTCCCTCCCTCGCTCCCTCCTTCCCTCCCTCCCTCCCCCTCGCTCGCTCCCTCCCTCCCTCCCTCCCTCCCTCCCTCCCTCCCTCCCTTCCTCCCTCCCTCCCTCCCTCCCTCCCTCCCTCACTCTCCCACTCCCTCCCTCCCTCACTCACTCACTCATTCACTCACTCACTCACTCACTCACTCACTCACTCACTCACTCACTCACTCACTCACTCACTCACTCACTCACTCACTCACTCACTCACCCACTCACTCACTCACTCATCCGCTCACTCATGCACTCACTCGTTAAGGCTTTCACACACTCATACTCATTCACTAATTCTCCCATTCACCCTTTCATCTATTCACCTATTCATCCATTTACCAATTCACCATTTCACTCATTCACTTATTAAACACACTATCATTCAGTTATCCCGTCCGTCCGTCCGTCCGTCCGTTCGTATAGATAGCTTTCTAGCTATTATCTGTCTATCTGATGTATCTATATTTCTGTCTACCTTCTGTATATCCTCCATTTCGTGGTTGTGTTGTTCCTCATAAATGATCTAAGAGTTCGTACATACTACACATTCACATCCTTCTGTAAATAAAATTGCCAGCTTTTGGGACATAGTAGAGCAACACCCAACATAAAGTGTTCACACCTTTGATTGCAGCAACATCATATGCTTTTCGAATAGCTGCGAGAAACTGAATTTTCTGGTTTCACGACTCGTTTAGCAGAGCAACAAAACATGAAATTGTGCCACGAGATATGTTTGATGTTTATAACATATTTTGCTGCAGTACTAAGTTATTTAATTAACTAACCGAAATTGAATTTTCTGGTTACATCACAAAAGTCTGGAGACGTGGACATCTGTACTGGGACCAGCGTTCACCCCGTGACTCCTTCGCGTCAGTGCGAATCAGTCAGTCTTGCAGCCATAACTAAGCAAACGATCGGCCTCGTGTCACCACTGATGACGTCAGCGCAGGAGATTGCCGGCTTCAATCATTTGCTTGTCCGTGAAAGGTCCTGACCTACTAAACGCTCTAAACTATTCTGCTTGTGGATAAACTACGTTTATGTCAGAGTTAGCTTACGTTGTAGCCAGCATCAACGCAGGTACTTCTCTAAATAGCGGATGTTTTTGTATACGGGGTTATAACCAAAAAGAAGGCAAAACTGCGTACTAGTCACAGTTACGCTTAATGTGTCACGTCCGTGCTCTAATGGGGCGGCCATCACATCAACTATCGATATACAATGCAAGGTCAATATACCATATCCTTTGTAAAATGCAAATAAACCTACATTTCGTAAATATACGCAGATATAAACGTGGTCACGAGTGTAATAACCCTCTATAAAACGGGCCAATTTTACCTCGTAGAAAATTATAGTGCGGTGAAATAAACTTTAAAATTACAGGACCGAATGCTGGGGTGCAATGGATACGTACACACCCTCTCCCGCTGAGGCAAAACAGTTCCGCTCGTGAGAAAATAGTTCTGCTTGAAGTATCATGGGGTGTTCAGTCGCATGTTTTAAGCCTCGGGGAGTTGCATTTGGAACCATCGTGGGGGATACAGTTGGATGTTTCGGGGAGCCTCAAGTGGGGTGTAGTTGGATGTTTTTGAAGCGTCATGGGTAGAGTTGTAAGTTTTTTTAAGAACAACAAACATATATACAGCTGAAGCATACGCCGCGTTATGGGCCTGAATTACATAGCGATTGACTTCTGGTGCACGCTATCTAAGACACAATGCTGCAACAATTGATGTATCCAGTATGTTTGCTTACGTCACAATCGAACCGCCTGAGCTCCGTCAAGCTTTGCCTTTGCCAACAATGCTGATATCGGTTAAGTACGTGAAATACATTACTGTTGCTGCATGACATCTCATAAATCAAACATTCTCACATACAGTTGTCACTTTAAAAACTTTGCTTTACGTTTTTATTATAAAGAAACCTTTTTTGTTACCAGAATTTCAACACAAAATACAACGGAATGTCTGAATCCACCACGTGTTTTCTGTTGGCTTGACGGAGGATTTGCTAGGCAACAGGTCACGTGATGGATAGGTCAGTTTGCCTATCTATCATGTCACCTGTTGCCTAGCAAATCCTCCGTCACGCCTTCAAAAATTGACGCCGAACACGTGGTGCGTTCGAGCGTTCCAAATATATTGTTGACATTCCGTTCCCAGAATAATTTCTTTATAACAAAATTCTAAGGCAACGTTTTTAAAGTGAAAACAGTATGCAGTTATATTTGATCTATGGAATGGCATGCCGCAATAGTAACCGTTATCAAAATTTTTTGTAAACGTAAACTATGACGGAGATCACGCGCAAAATTTTGATTGTGATATACGCAAACCGCGACGTACTGGATACGTCAATTAGGCCTATACCGAAATCCAATCTGAACAGACCCAACGTGCACCAAAGCCACGTTCGGCTTCCGCCTCCATACTGCGGCAAAAACAAACGACGATGGCGTCGCATGCCGATATAATCGTTCTACATCCGCTGTATAGTATAGAACTTAATAAATGCATTAAGTACAATCAAGTGGCTGATATAAATCCCACTCATTGCGTTACAATGATACTTAGTGCACTTACCATGGTGTGCATAGTCTCCGATAAACCGTCGCGTGATGAAGCGAACCATCAGGGCTGTGAAACAAAAATAACGCAGCGATAAACATCGTGTTCGTTTGGAGTTAACATATACATTGCGAAAGAGGGAATCGGGAGGAAGCTGGTGAGTGGTCGAGTACGGTTGACGGGGAAGGGATGGGAGGCGAGAGGTTGACGATGTGTGGAGGGTAGAAGGAGACTGCGATTGAGATGGGAGGATGCTGAGGCCTAAAGAAGGTTTTGACATATACTGGACGCGAGTGGTGGAGGCGGCAGTGAAATATAAAACAAATAAAATATATATTCAAGTCTCAGCAGCTGCAACGACACCTATATTGGGTATCATGGTGCGATGACGGATGTCGTTGATTCAGGACCAAAGAAAGCATGCTTAAGTTTGTTGTCTTTAATTATTTAAATTCACAATAATTTAAGAAACTCCCAAGCATTATATATTCAGCCACGAGTAAATTAGCGAGCGTCCAACCGAGGTACAATCTGCAGCCGGTACCTTTCATCTACACTCCTGAAATAGTAGTTGTTTATAACGTGGGCGCGGCAAATTCTTCACACGTACTTGTGGATAGGTTTGTTTCCGTTGGAAGAATACAAGGCATGCATGCACAATTGGTCAACATATTTCTACACGCAAAAACGTGGAAGTGACTATCTGGTATTTGCTATTAACGCGCGTTTGTCAGTTGAGTTATCAAGGAAGGTAATTCAACGCAATTTGGCGAGCATTATACCTGCAACATTTATTCTCGTGCATTAAGAACATTACATAAAAACGAGGAGCTGGTAGCCTCGGCTTAAGCTGATTGTTATATAATGTTGTAGACTCTCTATATGGTCTAGTCTTCAACTACACCGAGTAGTTCAAACAACAGGTGTAAATATTATACCAGACAAACTTTTACATCAAACACATTGTCCAGCAGCTAAAGAACAAACATTTAACTGTTATAATGAACATTTCTTTCATGCGTGTTTCATGCACTGACGGCCCATTCCTTCCACTGCGTAGAATATAAACACAACGGGCACTTGCATTTATTATTCAATATCTTTCCGTAGAAGTGTTGGTTACACTTAAAAAGGTAACATTGCGGCCGTGTTTCTATTGTTTGTACCGCAGCATATCACAGAGCATACAGACGTCCGACCGTCATTGTGAAAAAGCGAGGTAACGTGCGCGCATGGTATTTACGGTGCGAGTCATCACGTTATCGTGTAATTCGTCGTGACATATTTGCTGCGCGATTTACTCTCCTCTTGCATTTCACGAAACTCGTTTTTGTTTTCTTAATAGTCAAAACTGACATTAAAAACAAACACATCCTTCTCTGTTGACACATAACATACTACCAAATATCATAGAATTACAACGTTTAAAAGTGAATGACCCGACACTTAGTCTGTTCAGCGTAAACAGGCTTGAAAGTAACTGACATTAACTGTTAAGACGGATCCACGACATGTGGTCAAACGATATCTGTCACACGACATTTCGTCACGCGATATTGTGTCACGAAACCCACAGTACGACATTGTTTTGTCAAGACTACGACATTTAGTCACACAGCGGTTGAACCGTTAAAGTTTGCAAAAACAGACACATTGTATTGTAAGATTTGTCCTGGAACTACTAGTAGCACTTCGAAGATGAACCCATTCTTTTGAAAAGGGCTACCCTTAAAATAACATACACTGGTTTGTAAAGAAAGATAAACCCGGTTTTGTTTTAATGTGTTGGTGTTTTGTCTTTTGTTGTCATTATAATTAAAATATAATAACATTTTGTTATTCTTATAAAACCCAATGTGAACCGTACGTGACCTATGCTAACAGCTGTACAGTAGCAGAAGCAGAGACAGTGTGACCACATTTATGTTTGATAAAATGTCGTACATTCGTAGTGAAACGTGCTGTTACCAAATGTCCTGCGCTTGCTCAGACACATCAATCAAACCCATTTACGGCTGGCAGAGCCAAAGAAAAACCCGCCAGTAGGACAACCTGTCGTAGCCTGGGAAAGTTACAACTTGTTAAAGATGCCTGACACGCTTGTTCTATGCAATCAGTCACCGATAAAGTTCCGTTGACGTAACGTGGCTCGCAGCACGCACACTGTCATCCGATAGGAGCGACAGAAAAGCCGCGTAATGTGCGCGATCCTAACACGCCTAAGCAGATTGGCGATAACCCACGACGTGTTGTCAGCCGATCTAACCCCCGACCCTTGGCACGAGGTTCAAATGTAACTGAATCGAAGAGCTTCCGCTGCCGGTGACGAGATGTGTTAGTCGTGTGTCGATAACTTTCTAATTGTAGCTGTGGTATCAGTAGGGCACAGATGGTGTCTCGCTAACGGCATCCGATCCGCACTTGTAGTGTTCTTTGAAATGGCAAGTGTCGAGTAACGCATTTCCCAGACGCGGTTCTATAAAGTAGAGTTGTGCTTAGCATCTGAGAGACTGTTTTTAATTATTTTGTTTTCACATCGTCTGGGATTACGTTGGATAAACAGCAAATGCATTGATTGGAATGAGGCATCTATGTATCGCTTTGCCAAACGTGCCAAACCTTCAACGCGAAGTCTACACTGCCTGCTGTCAAATACCAAGGTGTCATTTTTTTCTTACAAAACAAGTAGATCAGATTATGCGTCTTTTATAATCATCTATAGCATTCGTCAAATGTCCTGACGCGACAAATGCGGTAGTAGGAGGCTAACATAAACCCTCATCTGGTCACGATAATCAGTATCCTTTATCCACGGTAAACTAGTTTGGCTGGAAACAAATTTGTGTTTTCGAATGGAAGGTTGCGAGGAAACGTTTGCAAAACAAGTGTTTTTTATATTTTAAACAGAGACGGGCAAATACCTACAATCCAGAATCATACCGGTAAAAACGCGTTATATCAAAAGTGGAAACAATACACAATTGCAAATAGGGTGTTTTGGTTAACCGTGTTCTGTTATACAGTTGTACATGGCGTCATTTATTTAACCAATCTCAGTTTCAGTCATTTGTATACAAGAGTTTTCACAACTGAACTTCACAACTATTTCTGTTTGCAAAACGAGACAACCTGACCTAGAGTGAATTAATCGACTGCGGTATGGTTGCCGTACAAATGTTTTATATTAAATAAAAAATGGACATGAAGCAAAATTAATATTAGCAAAAATAGCTATTTATGTGTAACCATAACCCATTCACATTATCGAAATTCACGCGTGAGATTGTGGGATATGTTTAACTGTGGAATTTTTAAACTGTGCAATTTTCGCTGGGCACCATTCTCTTGATCATTTAGATTCATCTCTTCCAGGAGCGTTTTATGTGTACAACACGGGAACATTAAAACATTCCTACGCGTCGGGATATAAATGGGATAACATTATTGTGGCACCGATATTACAGTAAAGCTGGCAAAATGCGCAGTTGGCCACTGTTCTTATGTTGAACATCAGTTGCGACGGCTATGTATGTCATTGCGCGGGTCAGCAGGGAAGTCAAAGGATCAGCGCCTTCGCCTAGCGTCGATACGTCTAGGCAGCATCACTCAGCGACAAAAGGAGCCGACGCAATTGATGATACACTTGTGGTCCGAGAACGTGTAACACCGGGATATACTAATCACCTTGCCGCCACGCCCGTCTGGAGGCTTGCAGCCAGAAATAGTTGGGAAGGCGTATCATCATCTGGTAGACAGCGATAAAACGTTTTGTGGAAGAAACAACATGATAGCATGAACGTGAAATAACATGATGATTTAACATGAGATTAATAGGAGGCGACACGAAACATGATAACATAACAATAACGTATGAACGCTGAAATTTTTTTTTTTACAATAAATATTATGAGATGATGTAAGATAATGGTTAAATCGCCAGACATCTGGTCGAGTAGACGCAGTTCGAATATCTTGCCGCATTTCGACACTTGGACAATTTCGACGTTGTCTTCGCGCTGTAACTGCAGCGTGTGTGTGCGTGCGTATGTGTGTGAGTGTGTGTGTGTGTGCGTGCGTATGTGTGTGTGAACGCGCGGGTGTTGTGTGCTGTGGTGTGGTGTGCTGTGGTGTGCTGTGATGTGGTGTGGTGTGCTGTGCTGTGCTGTGGTGTGGTGTGCTGTGATGTGGTGTGGTGTGCTGTGGTGTCCTGTGGTGTGGTGTGGTGTGCTGTGGTGTGGTGTGGTGTGGTGTGGTGTGGTGTGGTGTGGTGTGGTGTGGTGTGGTGTGGTGTGGTGTGCTGTGCTGTGGTGTGGTGTGGTGTGCTGTGGTGTGCTGTGATGTGCTGTGGTGTGCTGTGGTGTGGTGTGGTGTGTTGTGCTGTGGTGTGGTGTGGTGTCCTGTGATGTGCTGTGGTGTGGTGTGCTGTCCTGTGATGTGCTGTGGTGTGCTGTGTTGTGGTGTGCTGTGGTGTGCTGTGGTGTGGTGTGCTGTGGTGTGCTGTGGTGTGCTGTGATGTGCTGTGGTGTGCTGTGCTGTGGTGTCCTGTGATGTGGTGTGCTGTGGTGTGGTGTGGTGTGCTGTGGTGTGCTGTGGTGTGGTGTGCTGTCCTGTGGTGTGGTGTGGTGTGGTGTGGTGTGGTGTGGTGTGGTGTGGTGTGGTGTGGTGTGCTGTGATGTGCTGTGGTGTGATGTGCTGTGGTGTGGTGTGCTGTGCTGTGATGTGGTGTGTTGTGCTGTGGTGTGGTGTGGTGTGCTGTGGTGTGCTGTGGTGTGGTGTGCTGTCCTGTGGTGTGCTGTGGTGTGCTGTGGTGTGGTGTGGTGTGGTGTGGTGTGGTGTGGTGTGGTGTGGTGTGGTGTGCTGTGATGTGCTGTGGTGTGATGTGCTGTGGTGTGGTGTGCTGTGCTGTGATGTGGTGTGTTGTGCTGTGGTGTGGTGTGCTGTCCTGTGATGTGGTGTGCTGTGGTGTGGTGTGGTGTGCTGTGGTGTGCTGTGGTGTGGTGTGCTGTCCTGTGATGTGCTGTGCTGTGCTGTGCTGTGCTGTGCTGTGGTGTGGTGCGCTGTGGTGTGCTGTGGTGTGCTGTGATGTGCTGTGGTGTGGTGTGCTGTGGTGTGCTGTGGTGTGCTGTGGTGTGCTGTGCTGTGCTGTGGTGTGCTTTGGTGTGGTGTGCTGTCCTGTGATGTTGTGGTGTGATGTGGTGTGGTGTGCTGTGGTGTGCTGTGGTGTGCTGTGCTGTGGTGTGCTGTGGTGTGCTGTGGTGTGATGTGGTGTGATGTGGTGTGCTGTGGTGTGCTGTGGTGTGTGGGTGGTGTGTGGAGGAGTCAAGTTTTTTTTTCTATACATTTTACATCTCGTTGTTTAAGGGATTCTACCGGTTTCGGGGTTCGCGGACGTTAGAGGTTGTTCGTAATGTTACATGTGATTTCTGCAATTATTCCTACATATATACAAAACCGTCCCGAATCAGTTGACGACATCCTACGTAACTTGCGTTGAGAGAAACTGCTCATGTTTACGTTACAGAAAACGTCATCGGCAAATAACTGCGGGTAAATCATATTTTGTGTCGAAACATTCACAGTCAACATATGAAGGTCATACTGATTACATTATATCATACAACTGTGGTTCATCGATACGTATCAGGGCTGCTAAAGTGTACATTCCACTTGGTCAATTAAATGGTCATTCGTTTGTACTAGTGCATATCTAAGATCGCGGTGGGAGGGCAAAGGGGTGCAAGCTTATTCACATATTATTGTTCGATGCTAAAACTTAGTGGCATAATATTCTATAATATTATAGAAAAGATTAAAACAAATTGTCCAGTTCCTCCCTGTGTATACGCCACTGACTTTTGTATATTGCCTCTAAAATGTTGTCCGATGGAGACCCATTTTGGAAAAGTACAAAGAAATAATTTTTATTTTGGACAAAGTAACAATTGTACCCCAAACAATAGCCTGCTGAGTAAAATTGCAATTACGTATGACATATTGGACATTGGTTACTTAGGATTTATTTTCACTACTCACGTAGGGTAGTTAAGCGAGTCTACAGCAACAACGCCGTTTCTTACGTTATCCGCGATACAGGTCGCGACTTTATCGAATTTCAAGAGCTTGCGCGGAACTTTGGATTAATAGGCGTACCACTGATGTGAATGCCACTTGTTCGTCCAGATGTCTAAATACAACGATTGTTAGCGATCGATTAGCGATCTTTTAACAACATATCTACTCTTTTCTGTAGCCAGGTCAGCATAAACACAACTGCGTTCACGTCAACACGTTTACACGCTAACCGCCAGCAATCGTGGCGTCATCGGCAAACAACACTCCCGGTGGTTATCGTGTTTGGATAGGGGTTTCATTATCCCAGCAAATAAAAACAAAGAAATGCCACAAACCATTACTTCAGACGTAATGCAGACTACTAACGTGATATAAACGTTTTGTAGGCAACAAATATGTCGATGATGGCGACCGTTTGTTATAGAAAAGGATACATAGCTCTGGGGGAACATACAACGCTATATTTAAATCAAGCTCTTGTTTACATAAATAATTCTTTCACAAAACCGATGACACTGCGTGTCCGCTGTGATCGTCTTGTTCTGTAGCGCTTAGCAGAACAGTATGCACACATGTACTGCCATGGCAATGGCTATTTTTTTTGGAGAATAATGCACAGTTTGTTGGCGGCACAAAAGTGTTATCAGCCAGGTAACATTCACTTGAGTGACATGACGACATCCGCAGTCAGTGTACTATTTCCGTTATATATTGGAAAATTAACATTTGCATGTACGTTTTCTCTTTATATTTAACTTCATACATTCCTTGTACCACAACAAATCAAGAGGGCAGTTCGCCTTTATTGCCGCGGTCAACCATGCAGCAGTAACGAGCCTTTATGAGGGAATCTCATACAATCTCGAAGTCCCTCTCTTGTACCTCGACTGCTTTCAATTTAGGCTGTTAATTGTAACACTGAGTAAATACTACTAACGAGTTATAAAATAGACTTGAAACTGGAGATGTGTCATTTGCCTACGAACAGTGTGGTTGTAAATTCTCCTCAACTGACACGGATCCAATTAAGTTAATAATAAATTCGTTTCGCGCAAGTAATTGGTGGTATGCCACATTTCGAAAGGTCAATGGTATTTGCGTACATGTCATTACTGCCGTATGCTATATTGAAGGAGAGGTGCACGGTCGTGCTTTTATCCTGAAAAACACACCAGGGGTTCGTTCTAAGAATACTTTGTTTAAATGGTTGTGGTGAGACAGATGGTCCGAGCTGGCGATGGCTATTGGAAAGACACGTTAGATTAGCAAAATGGGTTGGTTGTCGTGTAACAGTGGATATTTAAATGTTCTTATTATTGCAGACGTGCCTACCTGACTTGCCGACGCCACTGTGGCCAAGCACGGCGAGGTTGACGGCGTGGTCAGACCGCGAAGTCCGGTGAGCGGTCCGTTCGGTCGACAATGACCGCGTAAGCAGGGCGAGAGAACTGCGACTGAGGGTGTCAGCGCTCATGGCGTGGCCACCACATGGAAGTCTCGGCCTGGCACGCTGACGATGGGAATAGAAACAGTTAGATATGTGTTGGGAGAAGACAACGACAAGGAACGACGATACTAGCGGTTGTACGTTGAAACGACGACGGCGACGACGACGATAATTATTATTAGTACAACTGCTGTTGCGTGCGTGTGTCAATAATCAGACTTTATTAAGATTACCAGCAGCAGCAGCTGTATCATCATCATCCTAATAATAATAATAATAATCATCATCATCAACAACAACAACAACATTACAATAGCAACACCACCACCACCAACAACAACAACTACTACTACTATCACTACTACCACTGCTACTTAAACAATTATTATAATAAATCAACATAACACATACCTTGCCACTAAGAACGACGAATCAGCTCGACACCGCCTCACTGGCTGCCTTGCTACGACCCACGATACACCACCAATATGTCGCGATTCTCACCAAATATCAGTGTGCATATAAGATAACCAGTCCTACATCCTCGCACTCTAGAAACTACCGCGCTCACAACGCGATTCACCCGCGCTCCTGCACGGACGCGACCTGTGCTTATGTCCAACCAGTCACGTCGGAGGCGCCTCACTTCTTCACTGCACCCAATGCTCCCTCTGACTCGGACGGACGCAACATATATTTCCCCGTGGATTCACCTCGCCATGTCGACTCCGATCTACCGCTCTGTGTGTGCCGGGGCTCGCTTGTGCTGCGCAGGCCGACTGCCTTCGCACTTCACAGCCGAGCCACGCGCCAGCGGAGCGGAAGTCGGAGCCATTGGACAGCCGCGGTAAACAAGCGAGCTGTCTGTTTGGGCGGTCAGTAGCGGGTGGTTATGTTACGCCGTGAGGATGAGTCGGATTTTTCATCGCTGGAAACTGGTAAAGATGTACCATGTCAATCTAACATCGTCTTTACACCCTAAATACGTTAGTAGGATATTTATAAAGCATAATTATTGTTTTCTTTAAAGGGATATACAGCGATGTTCATTAGTTGTCTGATAATTAACTTTTTATGTAACTAACATTTACATTTCTCTGAATGTTTCGGTCACAAAGACCAAATTAACAATGCTATAATTCATATCTGAATCATTAGTGCAGTAGTGTACTTACCATCGCACAGTTTGTCAACCAACGAAAATCCGATGAAAATCGGTGTAGTTCACCTTCAAAGGGTTATTGGTATAACTGCAGGAAAGCGGTCTCTGTACACTTCGTTAAGCCAGTCTTTCCTAATTCAACGCAAAATCGTGAACAATGGAACGTCGCCCTATGAGCAGCTCGGTAATACAGCCACCTCGCAGTTAATGTCACGCCATGACAGTCCCCTTGTGCTTCTGCACGAGAAAATAATAGGAAAGTATTCACGCTAATACGGTCACTTTGTCAATCCGGTCGTTTACGCCCAGGCCCGAGAGTGACCTTATTAGTGTATTTAATAATTTTTTTAGATATTAAAGGTTAAGGCGGTAACACGTTTTATTGTGATATTAATTGTTAACCGATCGATATATTGTTGTAATTACTAATATTAATTACAGGAAATTATATACGGAAAAGTAGTCGCTCAGTTGAATATTGAACTTCCTTATAAATACTCTTTAGAACGACCTCTTATGTCTCTCATTTGTTAGTGTAATTCAATATGTACACGGCCAGCCATTGCGTCCAACAAGCCCGGAGTATTGAATATGTGCACGGCCAGCCACTGCGTCCAACAAGCCCGGGGGATTGAATATGTACACGGCCAGACATTGCGTCCAACAAGCCTGGGGTATTGAATATGTACACGGCCAGCCATTGAATCCAACAAGCCCGGGGTATTGAATATGTACACGGCCAGCCATTGAATCCAACAAGCCCGGGGTATTGAATATGTGCACGGCCAGACATTGCGTCCAACAAGCACGGGGTATTGAATATGTGCACGGCCAGCCATTGCGTCCAACAAGCCCGGGGTATTGAATATGTGCACGGCCAGCCATTGCGTCCAACAAGCCCGGGGTATTGAATTTGTACATGGCCAGCCATTGCGTCCAACAAGCCCGGGGTATTGAATATGTGCACGGCCAGCCATTGCGTCCAACAAGCCCGGGGTATTGAATATGTGCACGGCCAGCCATTGCGTCCAACAAGCCCGGCGTATTGAATATGTGCACGACCAGCCATTGCGTCCAACAAGCCCGGGGTATTGAATATGTGCACGGCCACACATTGCGTCCAACAAGCCCGGGGTATTGAATATGTGCACGGCCAGCCATTGCGTCCAACAAGCCCGGCGTATTGAATATGTGCACGACCAGCCATTGCGTCCAACAAGCCCGGGGTATTGAATATGTGCACGGCCACACATTGCGTCCAACAAGCCCGGGGTATTGAATATGTTCACGGCCAGCCGTTGCGTCCAACAATCCCGGGGTATTGAATATGTGCACGGCCAGACACTGCGTCCAACAAGCCCGGGGTATTGAATATGTGCACGGCCAGCCATTGCGTCCAACAAGCCCGGGGTATTGAATATGTACACGGCCAGCCATTGCTTCCAATAAGCCCAGGGTATTGAATATGGTCACCCTTGGAACTGGACGAACGTGACCCGAATATTAAGGTGACCGTATTAGCGAGAGTAATTTTATATACTCTCGTTTGGGACTGTCCTAGAATTATATTGATTGCGAGGTTGCTGTATCACCGATGACGGCGTAAAGCGAGGCTCGACCGCAAATGCCTCCTCACAGGACATGGGAACGAAGATGTACAATATAATAGAAATAATATATTTAATTTGTCATAGCGTCAGATCCACAAATGTTCGTGGCGCTTTACAATACATCATGCGTCATGATCATTAAACTAAAATATTAGTACTATCACAGTCATTTAAACTAAAAATTATGCCATACAATAGTAATAAAAATATTAATAAATCAGTAAAAGGCAAACAAATATTTGGAATATGGTAGTAAGATGTTAACTTAAAATAAACACATTGCAATAAATTATAATTAATAAATTACAATGCGTAAGTTAATCACTAAACTATAGCAGTATAAAATCAAATAAATAGTTATAAAATATACAATGGGGGGTACTGTACTATGCACTACTGTAAAAGAAAAGGACTTAGGGTTAACCATTAGTGCTAATATGAAGTTTTCAGAGCAGTGCAGTTTAAAACGGAAATCAAATCATTGGATTAATTAGGCAAAATATGGCGTATTAGGAAAGATAACTAATGATACCGCTGTACAAAACAATAATTAGGCCTCATTTGAAATATTGTATACAACGTGGAACCCATACCGCAAGAAGGACATATATATATATATATATATATGCTAGAAACAGCACAGAGGAGAGCGACTACAATTATACCAACATTAAGAGATCTTAGTTACGAAATACGCCTAAAAGAATGTGGTTTAACAACACTAGAGACCAGGAGATTGAGAGGAGAACAGATTGAAGTGTTTAAAATATTGAATGTTTATGAAAATATTGACAGAAATATTGTTTTCTCAGTTAAGAAAGATAGAAGGACTAGAGGACATGAAGTTACATTAGTAAATGAGCAGTGTAAATTAGATGAATGGAACAGATTATCCGCTGATTGTGTGGGTGCTAATAGCGTGTTTAAATATATTAAATTATTATATTAAATTAACATGTTTAAAAATTAAATTGGCACGTACCTCAGAAGGGCAGGATACACGTAGATAAAAAGGGTTGGACTCTCGATAAGCCAAAGGGCTTCCGTGTCTACCTGCCATCTAGAGTTAATTGTCTGGGTGGCAATCTTGTTAAGTCTTGTTAAATTTGTTGGCAATAAAGCAAGGATAGTTCAATACCTATTACAACCCCTGGAAACAGAGAACATTATTCCGGGTAACGGAACAGACAAAGTCGGTTTAATCAGCATGTAGTTGCCGGGCGGATCTACATCAAGGTAGAGCGGTCATCAAAGGTGTGCCTCTACCGAGAAGATCACACGATAGGTGCGTTTAGGTGCAACACCTGTCGGACCCCCCAGGTAGGCTGACTAACATGATGCATCAAACGGTTCTGGTCGAGTCAGACGCAATTAGTTCCCCCTAGATACGTCGGTCATTTATCACTCCCAGGCATGTTTGTAGCTCGGGTCTGAGAAACAATACTACACAACAGACTTCGCAAAACTGCAGCAACAGCAACCGCGAGTATCCAGCAGGAATGACGCACACTCACAGACGCGCACGCACGCACAGAGTACGTTACTGTAGTACGTGGAGGTTAACTTCTATAACAGGAACGTTTTTGTTTGATATTCTGTGTTGGGTTTAGTAAAGAAGACTCGCAGAAGGGCGCCTAAAATTGACAAACCACTTAACATTATTCTCGTGATATATATTGTACAACCTATCTATTTCTACAAACAATTTTTTTCATAAAGTCTAATAAACAATTTCTATATATTTCGAGAGACCGCAGTGAGTTGCACCCAGTGAAATGCATATGTATATTTGTGTTCCTATTTTGTAGTAATAGGAACTTATTTATGCACATCTCAAATGTACTTTCTAAATCGTACATGATGAGAATGCCTATTCCTTCGTTAGGAATACCAATAAAAATTGCTCAGTTGAGAACGCGCCGAATCTATAGTGTATGTGCGTTAGGCAGTTACGGTTGACCAGGGGACAGTTAACATTGCATCAAAAATAACTAAGAATGTACTAACGAAAGTTATCCACAACGCTGAGCGTCTGTTCCACTTGCCCCTTTAAACAAACGATTTTGTTCTGTACCATTGGCTCAAGACATTCAGTTTTAGTGGACTCGGTACACGGCGGCCGGCGGGTGAATGTTTCCTATTCACAAACTACTTAAATATTTATATTTATTGACATGGAGAGCAAGGGAGATTATGTAAGAACAGTATACTTGTTTTTTTGTCAAAGCTGTCACAACATGGAGCAACAAATCAAGGCCATCATATGTCATTATTACTGTAATTTAATCTTAAACTTGTTCACCGTGGCGCCTTCTGGAGATTTATTACCAATCAATTCGCTCAGGCAGGAGAAAGGCATTCTAGGAAAGCACAGCCAATGGTCAAAGTAAGCGAATGAACATGAAACGACGCGAGTAATCTTTGGCGCCTGTGGAATATTGTTGCAGTACTACAACGTTAAAGTATTGTTATAGTAATAAAGATATGCAATACGGGTGTTGTACACCTCACACCGACAGTGAAACCACATGTGGTTATCGAAAGCGACTGGTCAACAAGTCGGGCTGGCACAGGTGCAATTATACGTGGCCAATCAGAGGCTCGCATAGCTAAGTCCCGTACACATTGAACATGATCGGCCACCAGGAGACAGCTGTATCGCAGCGTGTGCGTTGGAAGAACAATGTTGATTCAAAGCACATTGTGCAACCTCGCCTGGCTGGGGTAAACAGGAACAGCAGCATCCTTGTTGCGGTGCTGGATGTTGCCACGTTATGGCGCTGTATCTGCGGCAATAGTTGTCCAATACATGCAGTTAGCGCTTTGTTATGTACTGTTCAATACACATGTGCCGTTTTGATTTCATAAACGCATACATTCGTTTACGGTCTTACTATTAATTAATTTACGACATGCACGTCAGTTTGCTAGGTAACAGGTCATGTGATGGATATTGTTTTGAATTGGCTAAAATAATCAGGCGTGTGAAATAAATATAAAATGCTCGCTTTGCGATCAGCATTCCGGTGTAATTGTTCTCGACGGCTGTCGGACTAGCCCATATATATTGTTGTCCCGTGTGAGCCACTCCGCCACCGTCTCGTCCGTTTCAAGCGGCAGTTCAATTCTCAAAATTGCAATTGTATATTGATACAAAGACACTGTTGAAAAGACAAATGCCCCAACTCTTCGACTTCTTCTTAAACAGGTTTTTAACAAGATCCTTATAATATATAAATCACACAAGCAATCGCACAACAATAGAGTTTGTTGAGAGAAACCATTTAATATATATGTTGAACGTCCGTGTCACATCCGAGAATATTGTCCAGACAAACATATTTGTTTGTGCATGTAATAATGCAGATAATTTGTTACATTCACCTCGAGGTTTGAATTGCCCTGACTGCGGAGGTTGCGTTGACATATATATATATATATATATATATATATATATATATATATATATATATAAACCCATCATCATAATTAATAAACAATAATGTATTTACACATACTACAATAAAATAGATTTGTACACATTGAATACACCGTCAAATGAAACACGTATGTAATCAAATCCGTGCAGTACACAGGCATGTATCGTTTGTAGTTCTAATACAAGGTGAGTCGTACTCGCACTCACATTCTATAATACTGATTATGATATATACACACTGCTTCATCCAATGATAATAATAATCATGTATCGATTACAGAACTATTAATATCATGAAATACATAATAATAAATAAATTAATATGTCCTTGTTTTAATACAAAATAGCAAAAAGGACATGGTCACGAATTATACGCAGGTAATCGCGGTACATCTCCTTTTTTATGGGACGTGTTCTTTTTCAGAAAAATAATATGTTGACATGTATGCTGCATATCCGAAATTTTCTGGCAAGTCATGGTATTTCTCATGGTGTATGCACTAATGGAAAGGTGGCTTTTGTCAGATATAATAATAATTATGTCCGAATGAAATGCCGCTAAACTCTAAGGTGTTGCCACATGACGTACGTAGATAGGGCGTGCCTTTATAGTGTTAAAATAGCCGCGTAACATAGTACCTATGTATCGACTAGACAACGACTAGTTACATGGTCTGCAAAGTTGGTTTAGGGGCAAATGTTCAAATAGTTGCTACGCCTGCAAAAAGTTTCCATTTGTTCATATTTCTGAATATATCAAATACATTGTACACATACAGAATGTGTTAGAATGTCACAAGCAAACCTTTTCTTACAAAAGTGCAACCACAGAAGAACATTATAATTATACCTCTTTGTTTTCATTTGTTCACTGAAACATACACACACGCTCCAAAGACACACAAAAAACACCCTCGCATGGTTCGTCCGTCGATAGTCCATAACTTTCCACGGGAATTATGGGAGAAGTTCCGGTAATTACGCGGCAAAACGTACATAAATATACTCAGTTTATCATATCAATACTTAGCACGATAACTAAATATAGCACAAACCGATGAGTAAAAAAAAAAAAACCAATAACAACAACAAAAGCAGGCCCACATATTTACATAACTTAGAATTCAAACTAAAATAACTCCCATAATTCATTCATGTGACGGTGTAGAACAAAACAGGATCGCTACTTGGCGAACAAACGTACATATAAATGTATGCAATGTTTAAAAACACTTACACACACGTTTTAAAAAGTTCACCCCGTAAAGATACGTAAGAATCTCCTTATATAATGCATTATGGCACATCGGCTACTTTGCAAGTATGCGGCTGCTTGTACGTGTGAATTGTCGGTCAGCATTTGGTCGTTGCAATATCGCGCATATCTAATTGACGTAGTTTGACAATTGCGTTGCAGCAGTGTTCATAAGCGGTCCATGGGGGCTGGGGCACGTGCACGTGGCGATAAGACAGTGGTGGTGAAGCTCGGGCGGAAAATCTCCAACAGCCCCCCTCACCCCGTCTTCCGATGTCAGGATTCGACAGTGCGACGGCGGAGTCGTGCTGAAGGTCCGGATCAGAGCTCACCCGATATGAATTTAGTTCGGCCGACGGTTTTTGTCAGCCACAAGGGCGGTGCAATTAGAGGTTTTGGCCCCACCTAGATCCCTCTTTGTATCCGCCCCTGTACTTAGTATTTGTCGAGAACATGAACGATACCGTTGGCCGGCGATGAAAACTATAAACACCAAATACACCTGTTAATAAACATACAAATTGTTTACTTCGAAAGTGCTCATTCTGCACATCCGAGTTGTGTGACTGAGCGATAATGCAGGTCGCTAGTAGTGCGGTGCTACGAATCTGAGTTTCTTGATCCAGTTGATCCATAGAAGGTAGGTAACTCCGGACACCACGGATCCTCCTGATATCGTACACGCGACGATGGACCACGCTGGGAAGACAGTGTTAGAGCCCTTGTCGTCGCCATCACCGCCGCCTGGAAGCAGAAGAGTAGGGACCTATCACGATGTTAATCTGGCAAACGGGTTTCATCGAAGTCACCGGAAGTTGTGTTATACACGGAATGCGCAGAAGGGCCTTGGCTGCGCACAAAACAAATAGGGTTTGTGTTAGAGATAGGGTTAGGGTTAGGGTTAAATATACCTACATATATGGCCGTGAATAAGTGCGTTTAGTTATTATAATATAGTACCTTTTATTTTAGCCGGCAGGAAGTGTTTAATTCATACGCATGTTTTTTGAACACAACAATCAAGATCCAGTCTCTCGTGGTTTCGAGTTCGGGTTTTTGCGAATTGTTGAGATTGGTTCAACTTCATCACATGATATACTTGATCACTATGGACGGTTAGTAACACGATTATAAACAATGTTCATTTCACAAACACAATAACACTTGGTGTATTTACGACAGTTCAAAGGTAAATAAAATGTATATCGGTCAAAGAATCGCCGATGTGTTTAGAAGCCATGAATTATTGATGAGGGAATATTGCCATTAGAAATTCCGCCCCCGTTGTTGGGTCACGACGACCTATCGCGGAATTATCAAAGCTCATATTCGGGGATTTGGGTGACAGCGCGAAAACGATGCAGTCGTTTTTGTTAAACATAGGCCTACTTGGACGGCCAGTATGGTATAATGTAATTATATATGTTTTAATAATCAGAAACAACCGCGTCGTTTTCGTCACCCAATTCCCCAAAATAGCAACCTTTGATAATTTCAAGGTAGGTCGTCATGACCTACGGGGGCGGAGCTTCTAATGTAAATACGCTGTCATGACCTCATAACATACACGACGATTACATATATTATAAAACGACCCTTTGGTTTATATGTACATATATATATATATATATATATATATATATATATATATATACTGTTATTGTTATGCTTTATAACTTTTTTACGAATAAAAACAGACGGAAAACGACCCTTTGTTGTGTTTTAGGAAACAGTTTGTTACAAGTAACTGTTACTTGGATACATTTTAACCTACACTGGAAAAGGGGAAAGCCTCAACTGTGTGAGGAAAGACATTATATGATCGGCTTAGGATGAACGACGGAGAGAAGGGGCTTCTAACAAGAAGTTATGGAAAGAACAGAGCAAATGGTTCGACAGCACTATACCTGACCCTCAACCCTGTACAGGGAACAAGGTAAAAGAACGGGCTTTGGTTTACTCTAGTCTGACTGGCTTGCAATTGCGACATACTGATGACGGCTCTGCTAACTCTGACTTGATCAAAAGGTGTAACTCTGCTGTACTAACCAGTGTGATTGCTCGGACCATTTGCATCACTTCCGGTTGTAGTCATAGTCGACGTCGTTCTTGCTCGGGTCATGGTTCGTGGTGTAGTCGTCGGTGTTGTACCAGTTGATGTTATTGGCAGTTGTGTTGTTTTTGTATCAGCAGAGTTTGTTGACTCTGTCGTTGTTGCTGGTGTTTCAGTGGTAAATACAATTTTTGGCGGTACTGTTGTAATTGTTGGCGGTGTTTTAGTAGTTGTTGGCGGTGTTGTAGTTGTTGTTGGCGTTGTTGTAGTAGTTGTTGGCGGCGTTGTCATAGTTGTTGGCGGTGTCGTCGTAGGTGTTGGCGGTATTGTCGCTGTAGTTGGCGGTGTTGTAGTAGTTGTTGTCGGTGTTGTCGGTGTTGGCGGTGTTATAGTAGTATTTGTTGGCGGTGTTGTCATAGTTGTTGGCGATGTTATCGTAGTTGTAGGCAGTGCTGTGGTTGTTGTTGGCGTTGTTGTAGTAGTTGTTGGCGGTGTTGTCGTAGTTGTTGGCGGTGTTGTAGTTGTTGTTGGTGATGTCGTTGTAGTTGTTGGCGGTGTTGTTGTAGTTGTTGTTGGCGGTGTTGTTGTAGTAGTTGTTGGCGGTGTTGTCGTTGTTGTTGTTGGCGGTGTTGTTGGTGTTGTAGTAGTTGTTGTTAGTGTTGTAGGAGTTGTTGTAGTAGTTGCAGTAGTTGTTGTAGGGGTTGTAGTAGTTGTTGGCGGTGTTGTCGTCGTTGTTGTTGGTGTTGTAGTAGTTGTTGGCGGTGTTGTTGTAGTTGTTGTCGTTGTTGTAGTAGTTGTTGGCGGTGTTGTCGTTGTTGTTGTTGTTGTTGTTGTAGTTGTCGTTATTACGACGTCTGCAACGATAACAAAAACCATTTGTTTAACATGCCAAGAAATGCAATGCGAACTTTCATTTAACCTTCACGTATTAGTCTGAAGGCAGGTGTTGATAATGATAGTATTACACATATAAACGCTCTGCGTTAGTTTTGTATTAGTTCGTGTTGATACTCGTAGTATAAACGAGTTGTCGCATGTTTATTATGCTACTCCTAGAGGCGCGTTGTATCTCTGGCGTCAAACGTCCATTTTAGCACAACTAACTACTGAATCACGTACCGGTGACATTCAAGAAGACAGTGTTCGATCGGTACTCGTCATTAGCGGTGCCAACGATGCAGTAATACGTCGCGATTTGTCGCTTCTCCGTCTTGTTGATGTAAATCAAGAACTCCTCATTGTCCCGCCAACCGACGGCGTTTTCAAGTAATCCCATTCCCATGTTATCGCCCATCTCGACATCAACCAGGTAGTGGAGATCGTCCGACGTATCCATGATCAAGAGGTACGTCATGGAAGAGGGAAGGTTCGTCCAAGAACACGTGATAAGAGTGCCTGCTCCCACCACCGCTAGCCCAGTTGTCAAGGAGACGGCGGGCACTGGAATATAAACTTACTTTTCTACGTACTAAAATATATATGTGCACATCATCGTATAATAGCAATTGCTTTCATCAGCATATTGAAGCATCTATAGAGAAACGAAAAGATGGAGATGATCCACGAAACACCGATGGACAGAGTGGAAAAGATGGAGAGGAACCATGAAGCACCGACGGATAGAGTGAGAAAGATGGAGAGGAACCTTGAAGCACCGGTGGACAGAGTGGAAAAGATGGAGAGGAACCATGAAGCACCGACGGATAGAGTGAGAAAGATGGAGAGGAACCTTGAAGCACCGGTGGACAGAGTGGAAAAGTTGGAGAGGAACTACGAAGCACCGATGGACAGAGTAAGAAAGATGGAGAGGAACTACGAAGCACCGGTGGAGAGAGTGGGAAAGGTGAGGCGGAACCATGAAGCACCGGTGGACAGAGTGAGAAAGATGAAGCACCGGTGGACAGAGTGGGAAAGATGGAGAGGAACCATGAAGCACCGGTGGACAGAGTGGGAAAGGTGGAGAGGAACCATGAAGTACCGGTGGACAGAGTGGGAAAGATGGAGAGGAACCTTGAAGCACCGGTGGACAGAGTGGAAAAGATGGAGAGGAACCATGAAGCACCGACGGATAGAGTGAGAAAGATGGAGAGAAACCTTGAAGCACCGGTGGACAGAGTGGAAAAATTGGAGAGGAACTATGAAGCACCGATGGACAGAGTGAGAAAGATGGAGAGGAACTACGAAGCACCGGTGGAGAGAGTGGGAAAGGTGAGGCGGAACCATGAAGCACCGGTGGACAGAGTGAGAAAGATGAAGCACCGGTGGACAGAGTGGGAAAGATGGAGAGGAACCATGAAGCACCGGTGGACAGAGTGGGACAGATGGAGAGGAACCATGAAGCACCGGTGGACAGAGTGGGAAAGGTGGAGAGGAACCATGAAGTACCGGTGGACAGAGTGGGAAAGTTGGAGAGGAACCATGAAGCACCGGTGGACAGAGTGGGGAACGTGGAGAGGAACCATGAACCACCGATGGACAGAGTGGAAAAGGTGGAGAGGAACCATGAAGCACCGGTGGACAGAGTGGGAAATGTGGAGAGAAACCACGAAGCACCGGTGGACAGAGTGGGAAAGGAGGAGAGGAACCACAAAGCAGCGGTGGACAGAGTAGGAAAGGTGGAGAAGAACCATGAAGCAGCGACGGACAGAGTGGGAAAGGTGGAGAGGAACCATGAAGCACCGGTGGACAGAGTGGGAAAGGTGGAGAGGAACCATGAAGCACCGGTGGACAGAGTGGGAAAGGTGGAGAGGAACCATGAAGCACTGGTGGACAGAGTGGGAAAGGTGGAGAGGAACCATGAAGCACCGGTGGACAGAGTGGGAAAGGTGGAGAGGAACCACGAAGCAGCTGTGGACAGAGTGGGAAAGGTGGAGCAGAACCATGAAGCAGCGACGGACAGAGTGGGAAAGGTGGAGAGGAACCACGAAGCAGCGGTGGACAGAGTGTGAAAGGTGGAGAGGAACCACGAAGCACCGGTGGACAGAGTGAGAAAGGTGGAGAGGAACCATGAAGCACTGGTGGACAGAGTGGGAAAGGTGGAGAGGAACCATGAAGCACCGGTGGACAGAGTGGGAAAGGTGGAGAGGAACCATGAAGCACCGGCGGACAGAGTGGGAAAGGTGGAGAGGAACCATGAAGCACCGGTGGACAGAGTGGGAAAGGTGGAGAGGAACCACAGAGAACCGTATAAGAACGAAACTACATTTTGTATCACAGAATGTCGTGGAATCACGAAACACGACAGAGCACAGTGTCAGAGAGAAATAGTATTATAATAAAACCGAATAAAGCCATTACAGACCACTGCAGACATACTTCGGATATGAGTTATTACATAGTCAGCGAGTTACATACATTCGTAGGTGAGACGTAATTGTACTGCAACTTACCATCTGCTGTCAATGCAACTTGTAGGACAACCGCTGAAACATAACAAAAACGAGAGGTCAGTCACTTTCCACACGTTTTGTAGCTTCCCTGAACGCTGAATAAGCGGAAATATAATTTATTCAAAAGTCAATGTTATTAATACACAAAGAAATCTCGGAAATAGGACAACAAATCATATTTGATTTAAAATCGAGATAGCTCGATACTAGTTCTAAGCTAGGTAAATACTAATACCAATGTTTAAAATTACCGTGATCGCGCACACATATACGATGGTTGTTCCTCATGTATTAACATTTATTTATATAATTATTGTTTTTAATACTAAACGAAATGTGTTGAAGGTAGACTACCCGACAAAATGCGTATAATACATCTGAAATAATGTTCGCAAAATAAATATTTCGACCGCGACAGGGTCATGTCGTAAACAAAACATTCAGAATCTGAACAAGGCCACTTGTCAATATTGTAGAGGTAGAGTGGGCTAATTTGTTGTTCGTCAAGGTTCTCACATTCAGAACAACGCACTCAGCAAACTTCCCGCTAATAATAACCACCACATGTAACGGATTCACAACCTTTTTTTAATACGGATGGCTGTTGGGCATGGCTCTATTGCGCGTAGTATATTCCATTCTGCACATGGCCCTTCAGTCCTGAAGTCCACCAAACTCGGAAAACATATTTGTCAACATATCGATTTTTTCACATGAAATATTGGTTTAGTTTGAAAACTGAAAAGCCGACTTCGTATTTAATGACATCTGAATGAAAACGCTTCCTTACCTGCGACATTTAATATGAAGGCCTCTAGTATAGCATAGTTACTTACCATGAATTGCAAACACCAACACAGCTACGACACCGACAAACTGACGTACATCCATGACTACGGTCCCAGCAATACTCCGGCAACAGTGCCAGGCGATCCCGTCAGTTAGAGATGACCACTGGTGAAATATTAATGTTATTAGTTATATATTCATAAACGATGAATGTGAGGTCAGCGCTCGACTCAACGGTCGTCAGAGAGCTTGTCGCGAGCACTGACTCGACGGTCGATCATTGATAAAAGGCGATACCGTGTCGGCCAATACTGGACAATACTGGACTCAGATCGTTCGTATCAAAGAGAGTGTTGGTAACCAAAATAGCACTCGGATTATGCTGACGCGTTGATCTGTTTCAATAGAAATTCAACACTGGACAAGAGATTCCCGTCCGAAAAGGCCACACACAGTATTGTGAGCTCTTCAAAGGCCGAACATGTATGCTAACAGTAGAGAAACTGGTTGACATGAATTGGCAGGTCATCAAATGCAACACATGGTCGGAGATCCGTTAGGGTCACATTAGGTCATGTAATCTCGTTCAGGTAATGATTTATGAAGAGACTTAGCTTAAATCTAGGTTTAACGCTTTGTGGATATCAATTTTGTAGTATTAGAAATGAGAGTGTATTGCATCGAAGTTGACACATATTTATTTATTGACAGTAATAAATGGCACTACTTAAAGACAGTTATCCCTATTAAGAAGACAACGACACCACATGCATGTATGCATTATAAACAGTATAACAGTGATATATTCATACTGGTGGACACATATTTATAAATGAATGATTTTTAAAATTTCATGTAAAACCCACACCGTAGGCGTTGGAACTGTGGGTTGGGGTTGAGATATTTTTGGTGATGGAGGTAGTGGGGTTTTGGTGATTCTCAGCCCCTCAATATTCACCACTTTCCGTTGCGTAAGCATATAGTTACACATATGCAAATAGTTAATTAAATTAACTAACAAGCCTTAAGTATCATGCAATTGTTAACAGTTACAAGTTGATTGACTAATATACATGTATGGAAGGTAAACAGACATGGGTATTGATGGTAAGTAGCAAAACCAACCAGGGTGTGCATAACGTTCGACGACAAGTCGTTATTTCTATGTTAGCCCACGAACGGACTGCACCAGGGGAATAATTACTGACTATTACAGACAATGTAGCAACTCTTGCTGAGAACACTTCGCCGCTTGCGTGGGCTGTATAAAGAAAGCAACGCGGACAATAGGTATATAATTAATGTATTAGTTATATTAGTTACCGTTCGGCCAATAACAAGATTGTATCAATAAACTCTCCGACATGGCGACAACATATAATTTTGACGACTGCGTGCAATGCAATGAAATACTATTGACACAGCGCGAAATTGTATATATGCGTTGGTGGAGACCATTGTAAACCGTGCCAACGAGAGTGGTAACTAGTATTTACTCGTCCCTTGTTGCAGAAGACGCGGCACACTGCCCCGGTGTCCACAGACACGCAGCAACGCGAAGACAGGCGTTGTGAGGCACTCGTAGCAACGGCAATGTAGATGTATTGTATGCGGCAACGAACATAGATCAGTATGAATGGGAGAAGCCAAGCTATGCAGCAAAGGTCGAGTCTGTTTCTTGCCGTGTCAAAATCAATTCCTTTAACAATGAGATAGACAGACGATGACGAACAAAAGTCAAAACATCAACAGCAATAGAGCAACAGAAGTAACTCCAACATAACACACTGGACATATCAGTGGAGCTCAGGTTGATACGACTGTAGTGATTGACAAGTTTATTGAGCCACGGCTATGCTTTTGTTAGACGGCTGTCACAAGGGAACGGTCTTTTGTTGTAGTAGATCTTGCGGTCAATCTTTTCACGACCACACATAAATAGCTGAATTAGTTCACAATACTCCAGTTACGAACTCAAGTGACAGTATATCTCATGTTGGTGTGACAAGAATATTATCTGCTCTACGTCCTTAAAACGTCTTCAGAATTTGTGTTTATTTCCTCCAGTTTAATGCTACTACAGTTGCTAGGCATTTCTCTCTAGCTCGACTGAGCAACTAGCTATGATATTGTATTACATGATATTTGTGTATATATGACTTATATACTGATATATATTGATACATGATATATATTATATATTAGTGATGTCGCTGATGACGTTGACATAAACTGTGGCCTGTCATAGGTCGGAACCGTGCAGATAAATCGCACCTAAATTGCCGTGTCAATGTCACAGACTTTAGGCATGTAAATTAACGCATGGAGCGCAGTGGCTCAATGGATAGAACATCGGGCTCTTATTTCACTCGTTCACTCTACTGTGTTCCAGTTCACGCAGCTGTATGAATGAGTACTTGGTTATATACAGTGACTATTAGTGTACGAATAGTCTTCGTGCATTACTTGCAGCGTGTCTGAATGCTTCCCAGCCCAGCGAAGCCGAAATGGGGAGTAACATATTAAGCCCTTTGAGTAGTCCTTGGGACTGGATAATACATTATAATATAATAAGAACTGCCTTAGAAAAAAGCTAACAAATGATTAAGCATATACTTTTTATTATTTCTGTTGTTCTAGGGGAAAGTGGCGCCACACGGTGGGTTTGGAATAAACCAAACATTATTCCCCATGACCACACACAAGCCTCAATTCCGCCAAGTGGCGCCACAGCAGTATGTTGCCCTCAATTGCATTCACGGACAAGCACACGCACACGCACACGCACACGCAGACACGCAGACACGCAGACACGCAGACACCAACGAGTATCAACGAGCACGTTATGATGTTCGTGTTACGATGCTGTGTCTTTTCTAACATTTGGTACATATTATTTTCACTACTGTCTCAACCCAGGCATCCCGTCTACTGACGGGCATTTTTGCTAATAAACCTTTCACGAAGTGCAAACCCTGGTCCACCAACGGTTTGCGCAATGCTTGTAAAAAGAAAAATAATATGTACAAACAGTTCTTGCGGTATAGAACAACAACGTCTAAATGTAAGTATACAACTTACAACAAAATTATTTTAAGATTTTTGAAAAAGAGTATTACAATAAATTACTGGTCAAAGAAATAGATAATGTAAAGGATACGTGGAAAATTGTTAATTAAATTATAAAGAAACGACAACAACACCCATGTTATAAAAACTCCTTCATTAGCTATGGTAGATTATCAAGACATAAAACATATATTGTTAATGGTTTCAATGGTTTCTTCGTAAATGTGGGGCCAAATCTCGCACAAAACATAAGAGTACCAGATGGAAATATAAGCGTATTTGATTACTTACAAGATACAAACTCCAGCACTATGTTCTTAGCTGGAGTAGAATACCAAGATGTGACGAATATTGTTAGCAGTTGCAACTATATAACGTCTTCAGGATATAACAATGTTGATATGATAATTACCAAAAAATGTGATTTCCAACGTTGTAATACCGGTTACACATATATGTAACAAATCATTTACAGTGTAGTAGTGGTGTATTTCCCAGTAAAATGAAAGATGCAAAAATAATCCCTATATTTACAAGCAGGTGATAAAATGTGTTTACTAACTATAGACCAATATCTCTACTCCCTCGCTCGCCAACGATTTTGCACACTACTTTGAGGATAAAATCCAGTGTATTCGCACCACACTACAAGCGCCAGATGTCCATGATGTGAGTACCAACTTTGTGAGCATAGATCACTCTGTCACAAACTGTCATCTCTATACTTTCGTGCCTGTCACACAAGAAGAAACCGCGCAACTACTGAGCAAGTCATCATCGAACACTTGCAAACTTGACCCGGTGCCTTCAAACTTGGTAAAAGAGTGCTCTGATGTCATGACAACGCCTATTATGAACATCATCAACAAGTGTTTGCTGGAAGGAATGCCTGATGAAATGAAAGTTGCTGTCATCACACCCATATTGAAAAAGGCAAGTTTTGATAGTGAAATTTTAAAAAGCTATCGGCCTATTTCTAACATGTGCTTTTTATTAAAGTTAGTCGAGAGCATTGTGGCAAACCGGTTGATTGCACACATGCCTACCGACAGGACTGTAGTACTGAAACTACGCTTCTGCACGTGCATGACAATGTGATTCGGTGCATGGATGAACGCAAAGGTGTGGTGCTGCTGCTAATTGATCTGAGAGCATCATTTGATACAATTGATCATGCCATTCTTTTAAACACACTGAGCAACACCATCGGCGTCGACGATCACTGTTTGTCATGGTTCGCTGCCTACTTACAACACAGAAAATACACGGTGTTGATTGCCGGTGAGCAGTCTAAACCTCACAGACTCACTTGCGGTGTTCCGCAGGGGTCAGTTCTTGGACAATTACTGTTCAATATATATATGACTCCTCTCGCGTTGCTATTCAACCACCATGGTGGCTTGGCTTACCATCTATGTCGGTGTAACTATCGGAAACGTTCGCGTGTTACCCAGTACACACGCCAGAAACTTTGGGGTGACCTTTGATTCTAATATGTCCCTTGAGCGACACGTAACTAACATTTGTAGAAATGCGTATTACCACCCCCATAGCATTGGACGCATTCGTCGTTACTTAGACAAAGAACACACAAAACAACTTGTGCATGCGCTAGTCATTTCGCGAATTGACTGCTGCAATAGTCTTCTTAATGGATTGCCAGCGACAGTAGAGACCATTAGCAAAAGCAAATTAAGCGCCGCGACCGTGCGCCAAATATGTACGCGACCTCAAATTTGAAGTATACCGCAGATCTAATAAAACACCATTAGCTAAGCGCGGAGTGAGCGGTTTTTCGATCGACTCCAGCAGGTAACTGTTTTCTCATATGTAGTGATTATCTGTGCGTTACTAACAGTAAAATGCATGTACGAAATACATAGATATATGTATAAATGTGCTAACGGAACAATTAAACTTTATCGCAATCGATAATCACAGGAAGGTAGAATTTAGGACGCTAGAACGTTGTAAACGCGAACCCCAGTGCAGTCATTCCGGCTCGTACGATTAGGCTAAGCAAAGAAAACATTGAATTTCGAGTCCTGTTATGCAATAACATAGCCTAATCATGATATTAGTATACCACAGCAAGGGGTACGTAATTGGCAATATTTTGTTTAGTTACGCCTAGAATAATTGTTATAGAATATGCATCACGGCGGGCAGTTGTCAAGTCATATTTAGGAGGTGTACACGCTAGCGTTAATAAAAGCGCGAAATGGGTGGGAGGTCTGAACCATGTCAACACACAGCGAGACATACGTTATGGATGGTCAGTTAACATTATGCTAGGGTATGAGAGTAAGTTTCTTAAATCAGTTAAATACAATCGACCCTCTTAGTTGTTACATTGCAAATTGAGTTAAAACTTCACCATATGGTAAAGTTTCAACTCGATTTATAATATTATAGATTTGTTCTATTTATGGAAAAATCTTTATAACAAAATAAATGTGTAAAGCAAATTCATAGATGTTTGTAATAATTATTGTAACACGAAATTATGTGTTTTATTCCTAATATAGATATGGACAACACCAATGCGATACTAAACCTAGCGCTTCTATCGAATGATGACGAAGCCAAGGAAATAGCCATGCAGCATCTGTATGACAAGGAAAAACTTTCGTCAAACAACGACGAATTTTCCTCACTGATACCAGCAATGACTATTGTTGGAATATGTTTAGGTTTCAAAAAGATGATTTGCGTCGTCTGAAATGTGCTCTGCATATTCCCGACACCATGAGGTTGCCAAACAAGAACAGTCTACATGTAAAATGATTATTAAATGTTTTTTTTTAAATAATAAGTATGAACGCCGAGAACAGATTGCAAACAAACGCCACAGCTGACACTGATTGACAGCCAGTCAGCGCACTTTACATAATAACATTTTTTAGTAAACGTTTTTTTAATCAACTGTCTGCATCTAGTCCTCTCGGCAAAATCTACATTTTATATAAACCGACTAATACAAAGCCACAGGTATTTATTTTCGTAGTTGCACAAAAACGTGGTATGCCAGCATTGCAACGTCGTAGGTCATAGCCAAAGTAGACATAAATGCAACCAACGACTCAACTACATTAAAAAAAATAATTAATGAATTAGGTTAGGTTAATATACATAGTAGGCCCATATAACTATCTATGTGGACTTAATAAACATTATATATACATGTGTTACAATATGGTATATAGGTGCGCTTAGCCATGCATAAACCAAAGCTAAGAATGTGGAGGCCAATAAACAAATGTGTATTGGACTGTTACTGCGCCTCACTGCATCGCTGCAGATAAAAACAAGCAAATCGTAGGTCTTTTTAAAATTCGTCAAACATGCATACATGTAATTTATAACTCAACTTTTTTTACAAGCATGTGTTCCTAAAATGTGTAGCTATTACACTGTTTAGTTACATTTGAATTACCATAACTATTTATATACGAAATAAGTCGGCGTTTGTACTTACGCGAAATATCCATCTTTGGCGTACATACGTGAAGTCGAACCGCAGATGCTGCGTAAACCTCTGATTGGATCGCAAAAACTGTGACGTAGAACTAAATTAACTTTGCGGTCGGCGTATGTTTTTGGCGTCAGGTTTGTGCTTATTGCGATAGCTAATGGTGTTTAGTAATTGAGAAACCACAACCTGTCCAAAATGCATGTGCTCGTATCACAACGATGCGGTCGAAACGAGACCACGTCACGCCCATGCTCTTGGAGCTGCACTGGCTTCCTGTGAAGAGTCGCATTATTTTCAAGATCCTACTTTTCACTTTCAAATGCCTTCATGGGCTCGCACCTCCATATCTATCAGCACTTCTCTCTCCGTATCGCCCAACACGCTGTCTACGCTCCTCCGATCAGCTACTCCTTAAACAACCCACTACCCGAACTAAAATCGGCGAACGTGCGTTCTCTTGTGCAGCTCCAAGAGCATGGAATCAACTACCACTCACAGTGCGCCAATGCACTAGTGTCAATCAGTTTAACGTGGCACTATAGACGCATCTTTACACAAATTATTTTAACCTTCGATGATCGATGATCATAATTATTTAATACCTTTATTTTAATTAATTTAGTATTATAATTAATCTATTTTATTGTTTTAATGGTTTGCAAAATTGTGTTTATTTATATATTTTAAGACAGTATAGTAAATGTTATATTTCAGAAATAATAAAATTCATTCTTTTCGCTGACGATACAAATATATTGTGTTCTAGGAAGGACCCGATCCAGCTAAGCAAAGTTGTCAGCAATGAACTACAACAGTTACACGTATGGTTTGCAGTAAATATATAATCCCTAAACGTTGCGAAGACAAATTACATGTTGTTTACCAACTGTCATACAAAATCAACTATTGATGTAACAATTTATAAACACATCCATTGATAGAGTACATGTTAAAAAGTGTTTAGGAGTCTTAATAGACGATAAGCTTAACCGGAAAGATGATATAAATATAATAAAGTCTGAACTATCACAAATTATTGCCATTATATATAGGGCAAACATTTGCTTGATACAAAATGAAATGACATGACATTTATTTGGTTACTCGGTTACAGTGATATTAAAAGGATGAACGTAAATATGGTTTCACCAAGTAACTCGGGTGATTCTCTAGAAAACCCTGGGGGCTTATTTCGAGAACCACCTACAATTAGGTAATGTAAGAATTATACATTTTGTTTAGATTTGACGCAAATAAAAAATGACAACAAGGCGTCGCATTCCAATATAAACTTACACAATCTAACACCATGAGGCAAAGTGATAATTGAATGGTATAGTGTGCATTGGAAAATACTGAGTACTACTTTAGTCATACTGAGTATATGTGATAAAAGGGAAGTGTGAAGACATACAACACGAATGACATAATACAGTATAAGTAGAACGTATAACGCATTGACACAGTGACATGCACTTCACACAAGGGCTTCAGTGCCAGGTTTAAGGTAATGACATAATACAGTATAAGTAGAACGTATAACGCATTGACACAGTGACATGCACTTCACACAAGGTCTTCAGTGCCAGGTTTAAGATACTGACATAATACAGTATAAGTAGAACGTATAACGCATTGACACAGTGACATGCACTTCACACCAGGGCTTCAGTGCCAGTTTTAAGGTAATTACATAATACAGTATAAGTAGAACGTATAACGCATTGACACAGTGACATGCAATTCACACAAGGGCTTCAGTGCCAGGTTTAAGGTAATGACATAATACAGTATAAGTAGAACGTATAACGCATTGACACAGTGACATGCAATTCACACAAGGGCTTCAGTGCCAGGTTTAAGGTAATGACATAATACAGTATAAGTAGAACGTATAACGCATTGACACAGTGACATGCACTTCACACAAGGGCTTCAGTGCCAGGTTTAAGGTAATGATATATATTTTTTGTTTTCTTTTCCTATTTGTTACATTTAAAAAACAACAATAAAGCAACGTGTTGATAACAACAGTATCAGTACATATAATAAATATCAAGGTAAATTAAATTACATGTGTCATACAACGACGTGTGTATCAACTGTGAACATAATCATGCACACTAATATATGGTAAGGTTTTATGATTAATGTTAAAGAATACAGCTGTGAATTACACTTTCTTTCTTTACAATTTCAAGAGTTCAAAGATACTTAGACAGTTTCTTTGAGTTTCTTTTTAAACAGATTTACGGATACAAGTTGCTGCAGAACATGAGGTAGGGCATTCCAGAAAATGTGTGTTATCTCTTCGTAAAAATATTTATGACACGCTAACGGGGAGTTGCTTATTTGAAATCGCTTGTTATATTGTATTGTTCACTATTTCTCCCGTAATTATCGTACTGCTCCGAAGTTTGGGGAAATACGTATAAATCAATTATTAATGGCGTCTATATATTACAAAACATGTCAGAATAATGCAAAATAAGAACTCATTAAGTCATATTAAGATGAAGAAAGGACGGACAACTGGTATTGATGAAGTACGAGTGGAAATGCTGGTGGTGGTCGAACGTGTGGGAATCTGGTGAACAAAAAAGATTGTTGAATACCTGCATAAGAGAGGTAAATATCCCAGAGGAGTGGAGAACACGGATAATAGTTCCGATATGGAAAAGAAAGGGAGATGTGCATGACCCAGGGAAATACAGAGGCATGGAGTTTGTATACCTGGGCGCAACGGTATGTGGGGATGGCTCCTCAGAGACATACATTCGCAGGAGAATACAAGCAGGGGCGAATGCATGGAGGAAAGTAAAAGGTGTGATGGAAGACAGGCACATAACACAAAACTCAAGGGAAAGGTACTATGCGCATGTGTGACACCTGCCTACCTGTATGGCCTAGTAACTATAAATCAATGACAGAGAAACAACAGGAGAGGGTACAAATGTGCGAAAACAAATGGGTCAGGAGAATTACGGGTGTAAAGAGAATAAATAAACGAAGAGTGGAAGAGCTGAGGGAGGATGTTGGTGTGAAAGAAAGTTTCAAGAAGAAGTTGGTTAGAAGTCAGTTGAACTGGGCAAGACATGTGGAGCGAATGGGAAAAGAATGAATGGCAAAGAAAGCACATGCCCGGAAAAGGGGGAAAGAAGACAAGGGCGACCGAGACGGAGGTGGGAGGTTTGCGTGAAGAGAGACCTAAAGGGATGGAATGTTGAATGGAGGAAAAGAGCAAAAGACCGAGGAGAATGGAGAAGGGTGGTAGAGAAAGTAGTGCAAGCGCAATGAGGAGGAAGAGAAAGAAAAGAAAATGTCAATGTATCCAATCCAGCCTCACACCTGAAGACAGGGAACGACGAGGAGAACAACAACTAATGCATTATTTTGTGATTTACGCATTCTTAAACTTCACGACTTCATAAAATTTAAAATTTATATTGTAATGTTTAAAGTTAACAATAAAGTGTTGCCTGATAAACTTTTTGTTCAATATAAAATATATTACACAGTAAGTAGCACACCAGAGGAATACATTGAAACATGTATATGCTCGAGCTACTTTAAAGACTGAGTGTATATCTGTCTATGGTGTTAAGTTGTAGAACGGTCTAGAAGATAACATAAAAAAACGATACACAAATTACTTCCTTGAAGCGTACCAATTATGTAACTGAATTGTTTATTGTTACTGATAAGAACACACCTGAAAGTGAATGTAGTAATGGTTTCAATTAGTAATAGCATATTCTTTAATTACTTAAGTTGTACTACTATGTGTTTACCATAATGCACGTATTGCATTATTGATGTTGGAGGAAAGTGCCAAATAAGCAATCCACTTGAATTTTGTTTTAATTTATAATGTGTACATGTGTTGAAAGCATTATATGTTATGAAAGAATTGAATTGAAACACATCCATTACGTCATGCCATCGTACCTAAATACATAACGCACGTAACGCCATAATATATTATATCTGATTTGTGACTGTAAAGTCACAAAAGTACACATCGTTGCTAACGTTATTTTCTTGTCAGTAAAATTCGGTAACTGTGTGTTCTTGCGTTGTTCCTTGCAGTTTCAAAGGGTTAGTTTGTGTTGACACTTTTACAAGCATAACACCCAGCAAATTGCCTTTAGTTTTCCCTTTAAATGGGTTCGTTTGTTCATATCATTCACCAGAGAGAAGGCTTTCCTTTACATAGTTGTCAATGCTCATCAAAATGCACTAGAAGCGTAAATATCAACCTCATTGGAAACTATAAAGCTGAAATGCAAACATTACCTTCAATGGAGAAATGCCGATACTAAATACAGTACTTTGTGTGCTTCTCGTGTTTGCCTTTTATTCATATGACAGTCCTGAATTAGTTTACGTTACTGTTTAGCAACCCTGTCTGAAACCATTGTTAGTCGAGTGACCAGTTCGCATAGACTACCAAATTGTGCACTGGAAGAGAAGGAATAGCACAACAGTTCCTGGGTCCCGTATCTGCAAACAAATACATACACATACTTTAATGGAGAAAACAGTTTACCGTGAACGAATTCTGAAATATACTCCAACGGCCCTTGTGTGCACCATGTCTTACTAGTTGTAATTTGTTCCTGCTTGCAAAGACAGGTTGTACGTACACAAGTACGCTCACGCAGTAATGTTAATAATTTTGAGCAGTGGCAGCATCACCAACTGCAGCAACAGTAGCTGAACCAATTGCTGGATGAACTAGTACGGGGAAACGTTGAACCGGTGCTATATCAAATAGTGTACAACACCAAATAAGTATCAGTCAGATCGGAAGATGTCCTCAAGCTCGGTCAATATTGTCATGGACACGGGGTTGCGTGGAGAGCCGAGATTCGGAAGTGTTTTTAGGATACGCTCAAAACAATATTGTTACGTTCAAAACACTAACCCTACGTACGCTCAAAACACTACCCAATTTGAAAACACTACCATCAGTATATTTTACCAACTAATTACATCAGACATCTTTGTGAATCATCCTATACACTAGGGTCGAGTTCGTAATCGTTTGAACCAATTAGACAACGGAAATAAATAGTTAGTGTGAAATGTCATACACTTATTAATTATGGTTAATTCCATTATTATAACTAGTTATGGATTGAGTCAAGTATGGTTGTATGGTTGTGGTAAGAGTTAACCATAGCAAAATTGTTGGAACTAGTCAGACGACTGGAATAAACAAGTATTCATTATGGCTAATATTATTATTATAATTAGTCACGGATGGAGTTAATTGTGGAGCGTTATATGTATATATATATATATATATAATTATCATACTCGTTATACCCAATTAGACAATGCGAATAAATAGTTATTGTGAAATGTCCTTATTAATAAGGTTTAAGGTTATCATCAGTTAAGGTTAGAGTCAGATGTGAGTGGGGTTAGGGTAATCGTTGGAATCAATCAGACGAAGATAATAAATAGTTAATGTAAAATGTTATTATTAATTAAGATTATATTATTATTATTGTTATTATTAGTTATGGTTGAAGTAATTTAAGTTTAGTATTAATGTTAGTTATTGTGTAATCGTTGGAACCAACCAGACGCGGGGAATGTAGTTAGTGTGACATGTCATTATCTAATAAGGTTGCGATTATTATTAGTAGTAGCTGGAGTCAATTATGGTTGGGGTTAGGGTAATGTTTGGAACTAACCAGGTTCCCAACAATTACGCCGACGACCTCCCGGTATATGCTATACTTATAAATTAACATATATATATATATATAAATATTTCTTTATACTAACCTAGATCAGATCTATGCAGCCAGTAATTGCACTAACGTAACACGCACACGCACACGCGCACACGCGCACACGCGCACACGCGCACACGCGCACACACCCGCACGCACACACGCACGCAAGCACACACAAACACACAAACACACAAACACAAACACACATGCACACAAACACACACACACACACACACACACACACACACACACACACACACACACACACACACACACACACACACACACACACACACACACACACACACACACACACACACACACACACACACACACACACACACACACACACACACACACACACACACACACACACACACACACACACACACACACACAGACACACACAGACATACACACACACTCACACTCACGCAATCATAGGCTTCTAATTGGGTGTTCGAACGCACTATGTCACCAATATTTCTTTAATTTCATTAGAGTCCATTCACGGATTAAGTTAGGATACATGAGCCTTAAATCCATCTCTGCAGCTATTAGTGTTTCCCTTCCCCCACAATATTTGGAATATGCGCATCCCCCGGAGATTTCCACCAGACGTTCCCGCCGGCGGCGATAAAGCAATTTAAATAATGAATAAATGATGCTACCCGCATTCGTGCACTCCACGAACTTATCGAAGACACGTCGAGGTTAATTAATATCACCAGTCTGATGTCAACAGCTTCGTTTTAATCTATACGCAACCCTAACAAACATACCAACTCCCATATAAAGTTTGTTAGTAACATTTGCCCGGAGACTCTCGATTTCCCACCAAGCGAGACGTAAGTAGTTATCATGTCCATTTCACCCGGGTGCATGGAGCCAAGATCAAAGAAAATCAAAGGGTTTTTGGATCAGTCAGTGGAGTCAAGATCAAAGGTTTTTGGATCAGCCAGTTACCTCATATCTTGACAGCTTACTTATAAAAAACGTTTTCATTGTACAAACCTGTAGTCGGTGATGAAATACAACGGCGGCTGCTGGTGTCGCTAATGATGACGACATTGGTGACCTATGACTTTGACGCCATCGGTACCCTAGTTAAGCCTAGCTGTAACCGGGCGTACATAAATGATGACGATATTGGTGACCTATGACTTTGACGCCGTCGGTGCCCTAGTTAAGCCTAGCTGTAAGCGATTTGCGGTGAGGCGGAACACTAAGAGACGATATTGGTGATCTATGACTTTGATGCCGTCGGTGCCCTAGTTAAGCCTAGCTGTAAGCGATTTTCTGTGAGGCGGAACGCTAAGCGCTAAAAATATAGACTGACGCTGACTGGGGAACATTACTGATTCATACCGTAACCTAGGTAGAAATAAGACTGGTTTCTAATAAGGGTGCTGTATTTTTAAGCTGAAGTCGATTTTATAGTGGTATTTTTTATTAATGCATTTTACAACGTTAGTCAGTTTTAGCGTATATAATATTTCCAATTTTTTTTTAATAACCTTCATAATCCATAGGGGGTCCGCCACCAGAGTACGATGGTCGAGGGGGTCCTGTGTAAGGGGAAAGCCATCCCCGAATTGACGACGAGGTGGTGGTGATGGTAGTTCATCGGTTGAGTGTGATTGAGGCGGCGCCGCGTATCTCCAACTGTCCACATACCTTCTGCATTTCCCACTTGCATATCGCTCTCTACCTCCTTACTGTATCTTCAACTGTCCACATACCTACTGCATCTCCCGCTTGCATGTCACTCTCTACCTCCTTACTGTTTCTTCAACTGTCCACATACCTTCTGCATATCCCGCTTACATGTCGCTCTGTTCCTCCTTACTGTATCTTCAACTGTCCATATACCTTCTGCATCTCCCGCTTACATGTCGCTCTGTACTTCCTTACTGTATCTTCAACTGTCCACATACCTTCTGCATCTGCCGCTTGCATGTCGCTCTGTACCTCCTTACTGTATCTTCAACTGTCCACATACCTTCTGCATCTCCCGCTTGCATGTCGCTCTGTACCTCCTTACTGTATCTTCAACTGTCCACATACCTTCTGCATCTCCCGCTTGCATCTTGCTCTGTACCTCCTTACTGTATCTTCAACTGTCCACATACCTTCTGCATTTCCCACTTGCATATCGCTCTCTACCTCCTTATTGTATCTTCAACTGTCCACATACCTTCTGCATCTGCCGCTTGCATGTCGCTCTGTACCTCCTTACTGTATCTTCAACTGTCCACATACCTTCTGCATCTCCCGCTTGCATGTCGCTCTGTACCTACTTTCTATATCTTCAACTATCCACATACCTTCTGCATATCCCGTTTGCATCTTGCTCTGTACCTCCTTACTGTATCTTCAACTGTCCACACACCTTCTGCATCTCCCGCTTGCATGTCACTCTCTACCTCCTTACTGTATCTTTAAATGTCCACATACCTTCTGCATCTCCCACTTGCAGTTCGCTCAGTATCTCCTTACTGTATCTTCAACTGTCCACATACCTTCTGCATCTCCCGCTTGCATATCGCTCTCTACCTCCTTAATGTATCTTCAACTGTCCACCTACCTTCTGCATCTGCCGCTTGCATGTCGCTCTCTACCTCCTTACTGTATCTTCAACTGTCCACATACATGCTGCATCTCCCACTTGCAGTTCGCTCAGTATCTCCTTACAGTATCTTCAACTATCCACATACCTTTTGCATCTCCCGCTTGCATATCGCTCTCTACCTCCTTACTGTATCTTTAACTGTCCACATACCTTCCGCATCTCCCATTTGCATATCACTCTGTAACTCCTTACTGTGTCTTCAACTGTCCACATACCTTCGGCATTTCCCACTTGCAGCTCGGTCTCTACCTCCTTACTGTATCTTCATCTGTCCACATACCTTCCGCATATCCCACTTGCATGTCGCTCTGTACCTCCTTACTGTATCTTCAACTGTCCACATACCTTCGGCATTTCCCACTTGCAGCTCGCTCTCTACCTTCTAACTATACCGAAGGTATGTGGACAGTTGAAGATACAGTAAGGAGGTATAGAGCCACATGCAAGGAGTAGATGCAGAAGGTATGTGGACAGTTGAAGATAGAGTAAGGAGGTAGAGAGCGACATGCAAGTGGGAGATGCAGAAGTTACGTGGACAGTTGAAGAAACAGTAAGGGGGTAGAGAGTGACATGCAAGCGGCAGATTTAGAAGGTATGTGGACAGTTGAAGATACAATAATGAGGTACAGAGCGACATGCAAGCTGCATATGCAGAAGGTATGTGGACAGTTGAAGATAGATTAAGGAGGTACAGAGTATGATGCAAGCGGGAGATGCAGAAGGTATGTGGACAGTTGAAGATCCAGTTAGGAGGTAGAGAGCGACATGCAAGTGGGAGATGCAGAAGGTATGTGGATAGTTGAAGAAACAGTAAGGAGGCAGAGAGTGACATGCAAGCTGGAGATGCAGAAGGTATGTGGATAGTTGAAGATACAATAAGAAGGTAGAGAGCGATATGCAAGTGGGAATTGCAGAAGGTATGTGGACAGTTGAAGATACAGTAAGGAGGTAGAGAGTGAGATGCAAGCGGCAGATGCAGAAGATATGTGGACAGTTGAAGATACAGTAAGGAGGTAGAGAGCGACATGCAAGTGGGAGATGCAGAAGGTATGTGGACAGTTGAAGATACAATAAGGAGGTACAGAGAGACATGCAAGCGGGAGATGCAGAAGGTATGTGGACAGTTGAAGATACAGTAAGGAGGTACAGAGCAAGACGCAAGCGGGAGATGCAGAAGGTATGTGGACAGTTGAAGATATAGTAAGGAGGTACAGAGCGACATGCAACCGGGAAATGCCCAAGGTATGTGGACAGTTGAAGGTACAGTAAGGAGGTACAGAGCGACATGCAAGCGGCAGATGCAGAAGGTATGTCGACAGTTGACGATACAGTAAGGAAGTGCAGAGCGACATGTAAGCGGGAGATGCAGAAGGTATGTGGACAGTTGAAGATACAGTAAGGAGGTACAGAGCAAGACGCAAGCGGGAGATGCAGAAGGTATGTGGACAGTTAAAGATACAGTAAGTAGTTACAGAGCAAGATGTAAGCGGGAGATGCAGAAGGTATGTGGACAGTTGAATATATAGTAAGGAGGTACAGAGCGACATACAAGCGGGAGATGCAGAAGTTATGTGGACAGTTGAAGATACAGTAAGGAGGTAGAGAGTAACATGCAAGCGGGAGATGCTGAAGGTATGTGGGCAGTTGAAGATACGCGGCGCCGCCTCAATCACATTCAACCGATGAACTACCATCACCACCACCTCGTTGTCAATTCGGGGATGGCTTTCCCCTTACACAGGACCCCCTCGACCATCGTACTCTGGTGGCGGACCCCTATGGATTATGGAGGTTATTAAACAAAATTTGGAAATATTATATAAGCCTAAACTGACTAATGTTGTAAAATGCATTAACAAAAAATACCACTATAAAATCGATTTCAGCTTTAAAATACAGCACCCGTTATTAGAAACCAGTCTTATTTCTACCTAGGTTACGGTATGAATCAGTAATGTTCCCCAATCAGCGTCAGTCTATATTTTAGCAGTTAGCGTTCCGCCTCACACAAAATCGCTTACAGCTAGGCTTAACTAGGGCACCGACGGCGTCAAAGTCATAGGTCACCAATATCGTCTCTTAGTGTTCCGCCTCACGGTAAATCGCCTACAGCTAGGCTTAACTAGGGCACCGACGGCGTCAAAGTCATAGGTCACCAATATCGTCATCATTTATGTACGCCCGCTTACAGCTAGGCTTAACTAGGGTACCGATGGCGTCAAACTCATAGGTCACCAATATCGTCATCATTAGCGACACCAGCAGCCGCCGTTGTATTTCATCACCGACTACAGGTTTGTACGGGAAAGCGAGAGAATAAAACAACCAGCTCACAACACATGCAACTAATACACCGTCCTACACTGATTATAACAGTTCTATTTTTCACGCGTTACTCATTCGTACACTAGAGGCGCTACCGTCTACGGTATCATACCACTAGAGGGCATAGCATAGAGGCGCTACCTTCTACGTTAGCCCTCGTGTATAACCACTATATAACCTCCTTACGCGGCATAGCCACTAGAGGCGTTACCTTCTACACAAGAGGCGCTACCTTCTACGTTATCATAACAAGTATAACCACTAGAGTTCAGCTCTAATGTACTTAGAAGAACAGGCGGCGTGCCGCGATGGGTCGGCGGCACGATCTTGAATCAAACCTTTTTTTATAAGTAAGCTGTCAAGATAAGTCATCAATCAAAACGTTTTTTATAAGTAAGCTGTCAAGATAAGAGGTAAATGGCTGATCTAAAAACCTTTGATCTTGACTCCACTGACTGATCCAAAAACCCTTTGATGTTCTTTGATCTTGACTACATGCACCGTGGTGAGATGGACATGATAACTACTGACGTACTCGCTCAAAATACTACCGTAGTGTAGTTTTATCAATGGATATCGTTTTCAAAGTACTACACCAGCAACCTTTTTAAATGGATGGCCAAATAAGTGAGATGGGATAGGTCAGCGGGCCACACGTACGTTTATTTATTAAACATTATTAAAATTCGCCTAATCTTCATGGAGAAGTGCCAAAATAAAACACAAAACACTATTCACCAGACGGCAGTCCAAGTAGCGTGACAGCTGCATGACGGGTGCTTTCCACGATGTGGTTCCACTGTTGATGTCATGTGCTTACTGTTGTCTACGTTGGTGCTAGTTCAATAACTACTCCGTGAGATACAGTAACGAAACACTAACCTCTCTCGACACAGCGAACAATTTCTGACACTACCACTCCACTCAAAACCGCGAAAACAATCTCCAACACACACACCCTCGACACCGCGACAAATATGTAACACCACCCTCTCGAAAATATTCCAACAACACCTGCACCCTCCTCTTCCGAAAACCGTTGGTGACTCGCAATCCCCAAATATTCATATAACCCGACGCCTATGATGTAAGTAACTCTTACTACACGTGCCACATTACAGAGAGACCAGTTTTGTACATATCTTTCAACATGAAAGGCAATGGTTATGGCCGTTGGTCACCTCTTATGTAGTTTATGTCACACGATACAATACAAATTACAAAGTGGCCTCCATTCTTCCACAGCTACAGATACAGTAACGAAACACTAACCTCTCTCGACACAGCGAACAATTTCTAACACTACCACTCCACTCAAAACCGCCAAAACAATATCCAACACACACCCTCGACTTTACCTAGACTTGGAAGCTCCCGGGACACCGCGACAAATCTCTAACACCATCCTCTCGAAAATATTCCAACAAACAAACAAACAACACCACTCGACCTACTCTTCCGAAAACATTTGGTGATCCACAACCCCCAAATATTCATAAAACCCTAAGCCCCCGATGTAGGTAACTCTTATTGCAGGTGCCACATTACAGAGAGACCAGTTTTGTACATTTCTGTCAACATGAAAGGCAGTGGTTATGGCCGTTGGTCACCTCTTATGTAGTTTGTGTTACACGATACAATAAATATTACAAAGTGGCCTCTAATCTTACTCAGCTACATTTGTCTGAAAAAATTAATATAGCCGGAGCGATACAGAGGTTATGATATGATATGCTTCACGAGATAAAGACTACACTGCTTAGAGTGACAACGCAACAGTAAAACGCACTCTGATTTTTCGGGAAGGAATTAATTATGCTGAACATCAACAACAAACGTCCGCGTCTGTGGCGTGTAATAGGTAGTAATCGATCACGGCAGTTTGACTGCACGGTCAGTACCGGCAGGCCCAGCCAGGATTGTGAAATTCACCAATTTACCCGTGCTCATTATATATTTACCTGTTATGCTCATGAAAAACCCTGTTACGCATGCAATGGTCATTGGCGTCGGAACGTGGTGAATATTCAGGGGGCTGTGGCGTTCTTAAAACCTCCAATTGCATCCCATAAGGTTCGCAAAAATACTCAAACTTCAAACTACACTACTGCACTCGCTTTCACGGTTATTACAAGGCCCGTTTTTCTAACAAAACTAACATTGTTTTGACCGTGTTATTGGGAAAATAAAACCACGTTATGGTCTAACACAATATCATGGTATCTGAAAAACAAAAATTCCGATATCCAAAGACCAAAATAGCCATTTTGTAAAAGAAAAACCCGTTGTTATTTTCTAAAAACCTGTTCCAATAACGGGACAACGTGTCTCTGGCTAATGGCTTGCGTATTCTACACAGTGTTCGAAATTACTGCCGACCCGGAAGCCCGAGACCGTCAAATATTTCGTCGGGCCGGTAACTTTGAAAAACTGCCGACCTGCAAGACCAGCAGATGAAAAAAAATAATGTAGCACTTGTCTAGTATCTGGGCGAACTTCGATTTCGTAATTATAGCTACACGTTTGTCTAAATTTGACACTTCAGTGGTTTAGATATACCAATCAACATCGTCCCAGGCATATTTATATTACTAAAATTTGCGTCTTAGCACACTTTTTAGGTCCAAAGAGCGACCTGGTTTGCGTCAGTCTGCGCCGCTGCGCCGCTGCGCCTGCGCGTTACCGCAGTGAGCAATAAATATAACAGCGTACGTTGCTGCAAACTGGGTCTCTCTTTGGGATTCAAAAGTGCGATATTTTTATCACATAAATATGCATGGGAAATTTAACGTAAGCGTGGTACAAAAATAAGTTGGAAAAACAATAAAATGTCAACCTGATCAATGCTGACATGTCAATTGATTTTAGTTTCATAGCACTTGCTGGCATTTCCAGCGAGTTCCGCTGAATGTGAAAGAGCCTTCAGCACAGTAAAACGAATGAAGTGTTCAAGATTGAGTTTCGAAACCGCATGAAGCCAACCGTAATGTCAGCCACTCGAGTGAGTGTTTCACGGACAATCCCTCTGCTCCTGCAGATGGTGGCAACAGTTCTGATCGAATAGACCTATGCGAACATTCGATTCATGTTGTGGTGTTTGTTGTAATTTGCAACATTGTTGTTTTTCTGACAAAAATAAACTGTTGCTTAGGTTGTCATTTTATATTCACTGGTTCATTATTCTTAATATCATAAATTAATATACAGGATACTTGGCCTGAACTTGTATATTAATAATTATCACGCGTTATAGCTACAAATGTATATTACTCGTGTAATTATGTTAGTATTAGGACCACCAACTTTTGTGTGGGATGAACAACTTTTGAAAGTTAAAGGTCCGACTGACCACCAACTTTTCTGCTAAGGTGTAGAACACTGATCCTATATGTGACCGGTGCTTTGGACAGTTGTTGGTTCCCATCAAGCACGTACCCATGTCCGCATATGTGTACGTAAATACCACCCTTCAGTGGAGCAGTGTGTGAAAAGGTTTGCATGGTTTCAGACCTGCAATTTTACTCCGGTTCGGCCATTAATTTCATTGTATGGGCGGAACTAGCCGCTGTGATCAATGAACTCCATTGACACCGTGTATAGTACACCCAGCACCGCTCATATATTATCGAAGTGATTCAAACACAATGCATTTGAACATCAATGGTCCCGATTCGCGCTGCGCTAAACCAAATGAGAAGGTAACATTAAATAATGTGACTGAAACAGAATCGAAGACCTTCATGAGCTGCACGTTCGTCCGCTTAATGCCACTTTCTCGTGCATAACGCCTGGGTTGTTTGGACGACCATTAATGGAAAGATAATCCGCTTACTCGCAGTTGTTGACGTGTGTACTCCTGTGTGATCTTCGCCGTCATAATGCACTTGCTATGCGAATACTAACACTCCATGTAAATGTCCGACTGGAGCGTACGTAGCGACACGTGGCAGTGCTCACACCTGATTGAATATGTAAAGTATGTAAACATAACCAGTGGTGTAACGTTCAACTTTATTTATCACATTTTAAAGACACAATTAAAATTCATACCACCTACCAATGAAAGCGTGACACGTGGTAACTGCACGTTTTTTAATAATGAGATGTGCACTATTTAAACAACAAGAAAATATAGTATTCACGCATAAATTATTATTATTATTATTGTATATACCAGATATGTTATTTTGAAATCATATTGATGATAATACCAATAATGCACATACAAATATGGGAACAAACTATCTGATAAATGTCTTATTATCCCAAACACAGAGGAAATAAATATGTTGTTGCATCAACACGTGCTGAAATATCAATATGAATTTACTCTACTGAGCAAGGTATTTTTTGTACAACACACACACACACACACACACACACACACACACACACACACACACACACACACACACACACACACACACACACACACACACACACACACACACACACACACACACACACACACACACACACACACACACACACACACACATATATATATATATAATACGTTGCTTAGTAGTAGTAGTAGTGTGTGTGTGTGTGTGTGTGTGTGTGTGTGTGTGTGTGTGTGTGTGTGTGTGTGTGTGTGTGTGTGTGTGTGTGTGTGTGTGTGTGTGTGTGAGTGTGTGAGTGTGTGAGTGTGTGAGTGTGTGAGTGTGTGAGTGTGTGAGTGTGTGAGTGTGTGAGTGTGTGAGTGTGTGAGTGTGTGAGTGTGTGTGTGCGATGCGTGTGTGAGTATGCGTGTGAGTATGATGCGTGCGCGGGTCTAAGCTTGCGTACATGTTAGTGCGAACGTACACGAGTGTGCATCTGAGCAACACGCTGTGACGGCAGATAACTAAAACGGTTAGTAAAATTGCGGCAAGTCCAGTACAACAGTTTCTTTTTCATAATTTGTACGACAACAGTCTCTTGAATGATTCCTTTATCTCACACTGGAAACACAAATCTCTACACCAGAATGATCCTAAGCTTATCGGAAGGTGTCCGTTCACTTGCCAGCAATGTATTAGATTGCATGTTTTTCAACAGTCCGACATTATGTTTCTCCTCTTGATGGTCAACAGGCCAACATCTTCAGACCGTCACGTCAGTCGGTGCGACAGATACCTTGTCTTTAGTCGTGTGGTGATAGACGAGGTAGGCGGCAGTCACGACCCAGGCAAGCGCCACGATCACACACAAAGCGATCGCCCATCCAGGAAACACGCCCGTGACGGCATCTGTAAGCAGATACACGAGATTCCATATACACCGTTCACCCGTTAGCAAGATAGGCATGCGGAATATCACGTCTTGGAGAACATTATAGCGGCTCAGAAACGTACGATTATATGCAGCTCCTGCAAATTAGTTGTCTTGCCAGCAAAGCCAACTACACTTCGCATATCATGAATTGCGCCCAGATGCTTTGTCATAAACTGCGACGCTGGCGGCTGGAAGAGGCCTCTTTAAAACGACTATTTTACTAAAAGTTCAACTTTATTTAGCATGGCTGCAGACGAATCAGAAATCAGCAAATAAAATACAGTTATAATGTAGGTGTGTAAGCGTGTCGGGTCTGGTTGTTAGGCAAAGCGCCATATAATGGAGTCAATCGACAACGGTGTTTATCTCAGATTGGTCGGAAAAAACTGTGAGTGACATCGTAGCAACAACACAACACCAAGGATATATTGAAATGCTTAAATACCACCCTAAGCTATTCCTTCCATACAAATAATGAAAGAAAGACACAACTTCTGACCTATTTAAAACAGGAGAGCTTGGTACAAGAATCATAAGTTTCATTCTAAAAAGTTTTAGTACAGTTAGTTATGAAGCAAGCAATATCACGTACGAAACTGGATTCGATTGGAACTACATTGATCTTCGTGGTAACAATCGTTAAGACACACATTTAATAAACGGCTTGCAGTAGGCATAAATACAGATTAATTATTTACGTCCTAGTGCACTTAGCTAATAAGAAAAAGTTTGTTGTATAAACATCATGCAAAATTTGCACTTAGTATTCCTATATAAACATCTAATTTGGATATCCTACACAAAGCAAAATGTAGCACTTTATGCTCACCGTTATTGCCAGCTTGTTTGTCGTTGTTCGGATTATCCTCCTCCCGTGTAGTCGTGTCCATCAGCACAGTCGCATCTGTACCAGTCGAAGTCGTTGTTGTAGTCAATGTTGTCGGCATTGGTGTTGATGAAGTCATACCGATGGATGGTTTTACGGGTGTCGTTGTTGTGGTCGTAGCCGTTGTTGTTTCAACGGATGTCGTTGTTGTGGTCGCCGAAGTTGTTGTTTCAATCGGTATCGTTGTTGTAGTTGCCGAAGGTGTTGTCGTTTCAACGGGCGTTGTTGTTGTAATAGCAGCAGTTGTTGTTTCAACCGGTATCGTTGTTGTAGATGCCGACGTTGTTGTCGTTTCGACGGGTGTTGTTGTAATAGCAGCAGTTGTTGTAGTTGTTTCTGCGTGTGTCGTTGTTGTGGTTTCAATAGCCGTTGACGTTGTTTGTTGCACCGTGGTTGTCTCTGGAAAACACGTCAGCGGAATTTAGAAGTTGGTATTAACACAAACACGAACATTGTTCTCAATATATCACCTATATAGTTATATTACTTTCCTAACTTATAGTTTTTGTTTTGACTGTAATAGTTTTAGGACTGTACTCTACAAAATAATGCCATGTGAATGAAAGAAAGTGTTTTTAACATATTGTATAGGACATACACAAGTACATAGAATGGGAAAGTATAAATAAATAGCTGCAGTCGTGCAACTTATAAATGTGTTACATTCATCTTGCGATAAACCGCCATCATTTTTATTTTACACTGGAACTCTTATATCTGCTTTTGAATACGAACACGTTTTTAGTATGGGTGACATAATCATCATTAACTAAAAGCAAACGTTCTAATTGCATCCTGAAGCATAACGGATATTGTTACCTTAAATTCACCCCCCAATATATGGATATGTTATTACAATATTAACAGTGTAATTTTGTATATTGCATATTACTCTAATGCATTAATACGGCACGACGCAGTGGGAAAGGACACTGTGTAGCTGAAGAAAGATCATCATTATTAATTAATACAGCGCAAACCGTGATTTGAATACAAATTCTCCCTGCCATATCTTATTTGAACCTGAGATTAATTCCCTAAGACACGCATATATTATTACAATACTAACAGTGTACATTTGGTATATTACATATTGTTCTAATGCATTAATACGGCAAGACGAATTAGGGAAAGTGCTTGAGAAGCTGAATAAAGATTATCATAATTTATTAATACAGCGCACAGCGTGATTTGAATATCAATTCTCGCTGCTACATCATATTTGGTTATGTAAATAATATTTCCGTTTATGTAAAGTTTCGATCATCTTATCCGTACAGTCTAATGTTTCCGTGTCAAAAATACCGATCTAAATTAAATCACAAACATATCGACGTTTCTTCTAAAATTAATATGTATTTTGTTGAGATAATGTATGATATTTCGTGTATATGATTACAATAATCGACGGAAGAAATTCTACTAATTGGAACAGTTTATTACAGCGTGAAAAGGAAATGTTTAATACTGAAGCTACAAAACGGCGCGTTCTGTCACCCATGATGCTGCTACGCCTCTATAAACAGCTAACCCCTACTTCGTAAGTTTCTATTTACCAGGATCTATGAGACTAATAAACGGTGAGACGTAATCGTCGAGATTTTCGTCGGACACCCCACACTGGTATGACGTCAGATGTTGTTCCTCGGTGACGTTGATGTAGACGTAAAATGCGTCGGTTCCGGACCATCCTGTCGCGTTGATGAGTATGCCAGCTCCTTCGTTTGTGAAACCAGGTTCGTAGGTGTACACGGCTTCGTTTGATTCCAGGGTGTATTGCAGAAAATCGACCCCAGTGATGCCGGACCAAGAACAAGTCAACAAGGTGCCTTGGCCCAGTACTACCGGAGTTGATTTCGTCAGCGTGATTGTCTGAACAGGGGCCATGAACGTCTCTAAAACAAACGAGGAATTTGTCAGCACCTAAACCAGTTTGACCAAGTAAGGCTACGATCATACGACTGCAGATGAGTTCTGTATTTGCAACAATATTTACTCGAGAAGCTGGCATGCCACGCATCAATAAATCATGTCATGTCTTATTACGTAATCACTGCATAACTTTGACCCTTTATTAATTAATAAACGCTAAGCATTAAACGACCTCTATAAACCAGCCAAGTATTGGTAAACGACGAAAACACTACAACTGATACTGGAATAAGAATGTATGCTCGCGTACGATTCATCCGTCATTATTTAAGAAAGGTGAACATTACAGTATTAGGCCCTATATTACCAATGCCATTTGAAAGTATTCGCAAAAAGTCAACAGACAATACAATCTATATAACAACAGTTTCTTCAAAACTGCCTACTAAGACATCGAATCTTATTGTTATTCGAAACATACCTTGAAACACGGCGACAGCCATCACTAAGACGATGAGAAAACCATTATTGGATCCCATGTCTGGCACACGTTGAATTGTGTTCGCAATAAACGTCTCTAGAGAATGAGAAACGACACAGTCGGAGAGAGTCGACTTGGAGAAGAAAGAACACGTCGTTGTATCGCCGTAATATAATGTGTATGGACTAAAGAACGGTTAGCTTGTGTGTGGGTTGCTAACAAACACCAAACCCTCCAATCATAAAGCTCAAGTCAATTGAAGGAACACCTAAACCAATGGCGTATCTTCAAATAGTAGACCACGTGACACGATGCCGTCACCAATTATGCATGACACAGCATTTGTTCTTCTGTCTGTTAATGTGTGTGCTAAAAGTAGCCCACACGTTCGCATCCGTCGAAAGAGTGAACTTGTTCATACTTTATTAGCTTTGATCATTACCCATTATGGAGGTAATATCACTTGCATTGTAACAGCAAGCTGAAAAACAAACATTTCATACAGAAGGAGATTATCCGTTATTAAGCATAGTACATTGCCCCTTCATATTGGCCTTTTATAGTAAGACATACCAAGTAGTGGTCACTGCTATTTAGAGCCCCTGTGTTAAACAATTGTTGACCCGTTGCTTGGTTCACGCTGTCTGCCAAAGTATGTCTTGAAACATAAGTACTAAAGACAACCTTTCGTAGGACCGTAAACGTCCGATATGTTTAACGGCAAATAAATGGGCATACAACCGTTAATGATATTTTAGTGGTGCCGGCAATCTGCCATAAATGTCATCTAAAGTACAGTATACAGCTACGGGGATGTAAACGTCTTTCTTTCCCTGCTGCTTGAATGCCTTGGATCCAAAGAGCATGTATTAGTCAAGCCTTCTGATACGACGATTTCAGCAGCAACAGTAGCAGCAGTAGCAGCAGTAGCAGCAGTAGCAGCAGCACAGCAGCAGCAGCACCACTACCACCACCACCACCAGCACCACTGCTACTACCACCACCACCACCACCACCACCACCACCACCACCGCCACCACCACCATCGCCACCACCACCACCATCATCATAACCACCACCACCACCATCATCATAATCACCACCACCATCACACCATCACCACCACCACCACCACCACCACCACCACCACCACCACCACCACCACCACCACCACCACCACCACCACCACCACCACAAACACCACCATTACCATCACCGCCACCACCACCACCATCACCACCACCATCACCACCACCACCATCATCATAGCATCATCATCAGCAAAAGCATCAACCCCCACAACCTAACCTACCACCACCACCACCATCACCACCACCACCACCAACATCACTACCACCACCACCACCTCCACAACCACCACCACCACTGCCACCACCACCACCATCATCATCACCACCATCACCAACACCACCACCATCATCATAATCACCATCACCACCCCCACAAACAACACCATTACCATCACCGCCACCACCACCACCATCACCACCACCATCACCACCACCATCATCATCATAGCATCATCATCAGCAAAAGCATCAACCCCCACAACCTAACCTATCACCACCACCACCACCACCACCACCACCACCACCAACACCACCAACACCACCAACACCACCAACACCACCAACACCACCTCGACCACAACCACCACCAAAACGGCCTCCACCATCATCACCACCACCACCACCACCACCACCACCATCATCACCACCACCACCACCAACAACAACAACACCAGCACCATCATCATCACCACCACCACCATCACCATCACCACCACTACCATCAGAAGTCCATCGCAGTCTTTAATTAAAGGTAGCTTTACTTGAATCCCGGCGACTCCACGTGACTTATTTTCACCCAATGCCTTAATTGCTATCTTACTAGCTCATATTCTCTGCAGCAAACATAAAGGCGTTCAGCCATGAAATAACCAACCTAACCGTTGACGTTGTCGTACTTCTTAATTATATTCCTGTCAAGAATATATGGCCTAGCCATTTAATTACCCAGTCCCAGCTAGATGTTTGACAAGGACATAGACTGTGGGCTCCATATAAGCCTCGCTGTAATCGGAGAGGGAGCCTATTTTAGTCTACTTTAACTTAGATCAGCACTCTCGCGTCGCTATCTCGACATTTTGTACACACACAGCGGAGTAGCTGAAAAGTAAATAAATACATCCTTTTCAACATCGTTCTTTGGCCCGACTAATGCAGTGAAATTTAAACCAGCAGTATTCTTCAAAACAGTGTACACTGGCCCGACTTATACATTGAAGTGCGAATAACGTCCTGTAATTGACCATTTAGGCTGGTAACAATACAGGACATGTGCTGACAACGTATTGTGATGATGTTCGTGCAGCGTAGAGCGAACCCCAACAATAAGCTTACGAAAGAGCGTGAAATGCTTGTATCTTCAGCAAGTTGAGGGTAAGCGGGAATCCAGAAGAAGAAAAAGCGGGAATCCGGAAGAAGAAATGAATATGTGTTTGTTGTCCGCTTGCTTAAGAAACGTGAATGTTTTATTACCAGTTTGTATCACGACACTGCGTGATGCAACTGTATGCCATATGTAGTGTCCCCATTAGACAGAAACATATTGTGCAGAGCGCACGTGCAAAGCACAATCTACTCCGGTTAGTTCTGAGCTTGTTTAAATTGTTATCGTCAAGTTGTCGGCGCATTGTTTAACGGTTTGGTTTGCTGATGTTGGTTCCCGTAGTTTCTGGTAGTTTCCTTGGCATTGTGGAACATTTCCATCAGATAAATGCAATGCATATTATGGTCTTGTTTATTTGTTTGCTTGCATGTTTGTTTATAGTGATTGTCCAGTTCACGTCGACCTTGTGCGAGGGTGTTCTGTTAATCCTGTTGACCGAATATACAATGCCCACTCCTCGAATTGATGTGTCCTGTACGTCGCGGTTTGCCTACGTCAAAATCAAACATTTGCGCGTGGCCTCCGTCAAACTTTGCTTTTGCCAACAATGTTAATAATTGTGATACACGTGAATTACAACACTATTGCTGCATGACAACTCATAAATCAACATTCCCGCATACAGTTGTCACTTTAAAACTTTTTGATATGTGTTTGTCACAAAGAAACAATTTTGGGGCCAGAATTTCGGCATCCATTTTTTGATGGCTTGACCGAGGTTTTGCTAAACAACAGGTCACATGATTGATGGGTAAATTCCACATGCGACGTATGCACGTGCATCCCACGTGCACACAAATGCCCTTAATAAACTAGGTGGTGCATAGCACGTGCGCCCAGCACGTGCGCCCGTCACGAAATTCCCGACTTAATCGAGGCATCACCTAAGTATGTATATAGTTGCGTCGTGGCATTGACACAAGTTCGGCGAGTTCTCTGTGTAGCATCGAATGCTTGTGTTGAACTACTCAAGTTTATTTTGTAATTGAGAACAACTTGAGAACTACACAGTTAAAAGAATGTATGTATTCGCAGTTACAGTTGAACCTGTCTTAGGCAACCACCCCTTCTGTACAGTCGTTCAAGACAGGTGGTCGTCCACGGCTGGTTGGAGATGTATAACACGAATATTTTGAAGTCGGGGCCTACTCCATCTGTCGGTAACTTGGTATTATTACTATAGTATATAGAGTACATTTAGTTTTGGGCCTTATATTTATTTAGTATTTATTATGTTATTTAGTGTGAACGCGTTGTACTACGTTATCGCTTGATACTTGGGACAAGTGAAGTACCAGGAATTATGCGTACGTAAAATCGAAGCCTATGTTACAGTCCAGTCCATTGTCATTGGCAGATTTTGACGGGTCCCTATTTTGCCTGCTCAAAACGGAAACACGAACAGATAAATATTTTAAGCTGCTGAATACAGTCATTTGACCAAGTTATTTTCTGTAGAAAAGAAAATAGTTGTTAATGGTTTGATTTTTGTTTGTTTGATGATTTTACAAACATTACATATACAAGTTGTAAAAACGAGCTATTGTGCCGTAGTGAATGCTAAGTATTTTTGCGTTTTCGAATAATTAACTTGAAACGACACTAGCAGAAAATCGGCCGCGTCTTTGCCTAGCCTAATCAGGTTTCCGATCAAATAACGCATTTCGTTTACATGTATGCGATAGCGTACAGGTAGTGACGGTTAGTTGTTGCGCCGTAGTTGGGTGTTTCATTCATAAGATTAAAATGGTCTCAGCCAGAAATAACCCCGATTGAACCTAACCATAAAGAGATTGGACTAATACGAAGAAGAACAAATAAGCTAATTCCAGAAAGGAGTTAACTTAATTATGCAAATTTTTGAGAGAGAAAGAAGGAAGGGATAGTTCCAGACAGACAGTCAGACACAAATCTCGGACGTGCGTTTGAACAGGGATATGCTTGGACGGCGCGTTATGGCAACTGGCAGCTAATTCCAAAGTGGAGGTGAAATCACACCAAAAGAGACCAATAGTATATCAGCCCATTTCACATTAAGTGATTATTGTGATATTTTCATAACTTTAAAATCATTAGAGAGGGGGGGACAGAGAGAGAGAGAGAGAGAGAGAGAGAGGAGGAGGAGAAGGAGGGTGGGACTAATGAGAATAAACAAACTCAGAATGGCGCAGCTGAAGGAGGACGTTATAGTCCATATAACAGTCATATGTATTAAATGTATTCAATAGCCAACCTAGAAATGTTCTATCCTATGAACTTTTGTTGTTGATTTGTACTCATATGGGGTCCTAGAACAAACTCAGCTTGGTTGCCCAGACAGCAACTTTGGGCAACTCTGGTAATTTGCTTAACACAAAGATGGCGACTGGTCGATATCTTTAAAAATTTACTTTAGAACAACGTGTCCTAGAATTATGTAGAATACCTCTTTTAAGGGGTGTTAGGCTGCGTAGAATCCATTTCTGATGTTTTTTTCAGTTTAAGGTCAATATCAAATTCTGGAGGTCAGGTGAAGGTCAAATTTGACCTCTCGGTGAACAATGAATGGAAACTTTTACAAAATTATATTTTAGTTTATTCATGCACATACATGGATAATCCGACAATATTTGACACATTTGTTCGTTAGAAAAAAGAGTAATCAGTCATATTTGAAACACGTAGTCACATATGTTACACGTGTTGTATAGTTCAAATATCATTATGAACATTGGCATTCATATATCTTTGTGAGGGAAATTCTTGCATTAAGTAATCATGTACGACAAGTCGTTGTAGGGATGTTACAAGGATTGATATCCGTAAGTATATATAACATATAGTTTTACACAATGCTGTGCTACAAGCGCAAGGTTTAGGCTATCTTAGTAACTGCAGATATCGCCTAATAATCTTAACCTTTTATCTACTCCCACTCATCTTCCTGATAACCAGGATCAGCAAGACCATCCTCAACATACTTATGGCCTCCACCATCCTCATCTACATCCTCATCCTCTACACTATCATCCTCAAAATCCTCCATCTCGACACCATCCTCGTCTCTAAGCATGAGCCTCTTCTGTTTTAGTGTACGGATTACAGCAGCCCTCTTCGCCAGAACAGATACAGTATGACGTGCACGAAAGGTGTTCTTTGTCGCAGCCATAAGCCTCCGTGCTACACTTCTTGTCCTGTGCCCTACACTCACACTGAATCGCATCACCCAGGTGTGGTGGACCTTGGTCACCCTGAGCAATAACAGAAGAGGGGACGCCATCCCGGATCTCCCACCCATCGGGTGGGGCATGTTGGTCTACCGCTTTCCACAGCATGACCTGCAGGTGCACCCGCAACACATGGATATCCCTGGTAGTTGACTATCAGAACGACGGAGAAGGTTTTCGCCGTCTCCAACAGACAGACCCGCCTGCGTGCCGTCCACCACCCCAGCACATCATTCGAACCTGGGAAGTCCCCAGTGAGTAGGGTGTTTAGTGCGTTGATTTTTCCTTTGGCATACGGATGTGAGGTCCTGTCGCACCCGCTGCGGGCGTGCAAGCCAAGCACCTGCAGACTCTGTGGCCCTAGGTCAGCTCAGATGGCGTTCATATCCAGCACTGTCCCATCCCACCGCTCCATCTGCACTTTGCACCCCACCTCCTCCCGATACACCCAATAGACCAGTAGGACAAACACGCCTGTGTCGTCACTAAGTACACGGATCACGCTTTTGCCAGAGTCGGCAGCCTTAGTGACATAAGAGATCATGTTGATGGCCGCCTCATCATCACCAAACGCACCATCGTCACGAGTCTCCATCGTCACGTTCTCTCATGCACTGAAGGTAGATAACACGCTATCCAGGCTCCGCTTGTTGTTCTTGCTCTTCAGTATTGCATCTCTTTTTGGCAGAGGACTGGTGATGGAGAGCTCGTAGATGAGGGTAACGTCACCAACCCATCGTGTTCTCTCGTGATCATTGGCAGATTCATCTTGGTACTTGTCGAAGACAATTATTTTCTCAGTACCATCGGGATAATGACTCAGCCGACCCTGGATGGATGCGATCAGATCTGAGGGACTGCCGCCGTGTGGCCACACGATACAATAGAACAGCTGCTGAACATCAACAATGAAAATTTCCGCAGCTGTTGGCGAGATCTCAAGCATACCCTGGCGTTTGACCAGCCCCGATTTGTTGGCTTTGCGGAAACAACCATGCTCGTCGATGAGCGATGGAGGCGTTGCACACAGCTCGTAGTTGAACAGAGGCCCAAGCTCCATCTGCCGTCGCTGACCAATCATCAAGAGCCGGAGAAATGTTTTCTCAAGATCGATGACTGACCTGCCCTTGTTGCCCTTGCCCTGCTTCTTTATAACGCCTTGGTGGGACTACTGATAGGATCGTAGGAAGCATCGGGAAGACTGGCGATGTACTTGCTCTCCATCTTTTCTCCAAGCACACTCGAATCAGCCACACTCATTTCTGCAGGTGGACGTTGAGGATGGTCTTGCTGAATCTGATTACCTGGATGATGAGTGGGAGTAGGTAAACGGTGAAGATTATTAGGCGATATCTGCAGTTACTAAGATAGCGTAAAACTTACGTTTATAGCATAGCATTGTTTAAAATTATATTTTATCTATAGTTACGGATATCAATCTTTGTAACATCCCTACAATGACTTTCGTACATGATTACTTAATGCAATAATTTCCCTCATAGAAATATGAATGCCAATGTTCATAAAGATATTTGCACTATACACCACGTGTAACAGATGTGACTACGTGTTTCAAATATGACTGATTACTCTTTTTTCTCACGAACAAATGTGTCAATGTTTCATAACACCATAAATGGACTCTACGCACCCAACACCCCTTAAAAGAGTTATTATACATAATTCTAGGACAAGTGGTTCTAAAGTAAATTTTTCAAGATATCGACCAGTCGCCATCTTGGATTTAAGCTAATTACCAGAGTTGCCCAAATTTGCTGTTTGGGCAACCAAGCTGAATTTGTTCTAGGACCCCATATGAGTACAAATCAACAAAACAAAGTTCATAGGATAGAAGATTTATAGGTTCATGAAATGACAAATGGACTATTAGAAGAAAAACGTTTCCAAGAGGAACAGCTGTTGAAGAAAGCACTGAGAGTAAACCTTAAAAGGAGAAGGGGAAACCACGAGTGACAAAGCAGGACTATGTGCGTTGACATGGTTCCCTTAGGAAAATATAACGTTGTAGTCCATATTAAATACCGAGGTGTCTTTCCAGAGGTAATATCATGGTAGTATCATGTTTTATCATATTATCATAAAAGTTCATGGTAAACCATGCAAAGTGTACCGTAGTGTTTGTTGAAACAATAAACCATGGCATCCCACAATACACTATAGTCTACCATAACATACCATGGTAAATCATGAAATGCGGTGATTTAACATAGTAAAATAATTAAAGGCCATATCTTTTCGGAATGTTTTTTCTCTCCAGAAAACTATGTAAATATACTTGTACATGTGTGTTAATCAAAGTTATCACAATCAATTAAATTGGTTTTAAACAGTGACCTCACAGTGCAAACCTGGAAATGTCTGTTTTCGGGAAATGTCCGAAGGCGCAGATACGTGACGTCACTCGTGGAACGGCCTACACGGTCACACGGTCTACGCGGCTAAATGTTATTTCATAATTATTATATTTCAACTGTTTTTTATCATTAACATGTATAACTGATGAACTGATGATGCACTGAACATGTTGTGTGTAAAGGACAGGCTCCATGCTATACCTACGGCGAATAACAGCACTTGTGCAGATCTGCCGCTGGATATATCTTATGAGGCGGAAGATGGGCTTCAAAATACAGTCTGACGTCAAAAAATCAACAGTCCTTAAAATGGCTAAAAAAAAATGTCAAGATGCAAACGAATACCACAACAACGCCACTGGCCCTTTCACCACAACAAATTCAACAGCCGGCTGTCAGTTGTCAGACTCTCTCGACAGGTTTAGTTCATGTCTCAGCCTGTATACGTAGCACCGCATCGACACCAGGCAGTCTAATATCAGCAGAAACAGCATTAATTTCTCAAACATCATCATTACTGTCTTCAAAATATATTTGAGCATCGTATGCATCGGTCTCGGTAACAGAAGAGACACCGCTCTCAATCCACCGGCCGCCATTTTATGAGTTGTTTACCCGAGGCGGGTCGCGCGCGGGGCGGCTGTCAATCAGTTAGGGCGGTCCAAGGTGGCGGCTGTGTTCCACTAGTGACCTCACTCAGTCTCACGCAGCTCTCATTCGGTAGTTTCCACAAAACTGCCAATTTAGACGTTCTTTTTATGTTGTACGCTCTTATGCGATTCATAAACATATTTTTATTGGCATCATTTGAAAGTGCATACGTCATTTGTTAGTATGGAACACCACACATTTTATCCAATGATATGACCTTTAATGCCAGATCAGGTTATATCAGTCAAGTTATATCAGTGTTCGATTTCACCTGCCGCCATTACGAAGTGTGAACAATTTTGTTAATCCTACATTGCCAGTGTCGTTCGAAAGAGACACTAAACGCTATCTGTCACGTCTACCTACTGTCCATGACGGGAAATCAAATGTCTAATGCAGAGATGTAGACAAATCAGTCCTACACTCACAACCTCTAGACATTCTGAACTACACCATCACTCATGTTGCAGGGTCGTCAGACATTTAGTAACTAAAGTAAATGAAGACAATCACAAAAATGCATATTACGTTCAGGTGCGGTAGTTGCCTCTGGTAGTGTAGTTTTCTCAGATGTGGTAGGTGTCTCAGGTGCGGTAGTTTTTCAGGTGCGATAGATATCTCAGGTGCGGTAGTTGACTCAGATGCGGTAGTTGTTTCAGATGCAGTAGTTGTCTGTGGTGTGGTAATTTTCTCGGGGTGCGATAATTTTCTTAGATGCGTTAGTTATCTCTGCTGCCGTAGTTGACACAGGTGCGGTAGTTGTCTAGGGTGCGGTAGTTGTCTGAGTTGCGGTAGTTGTATCAAGTGCGGTAGTTGTTTCAGATGCAGTAGTTGTCTGTGGTGCGGTAGTTTTCTCGGGTGCGGTAGTTGTCTCAGTTAAGGTAGTAGTCTCAGGTGCGGTAGTTATGTTACGGCAGTTGAATCGAGAAGCGGTGGTTGATTCAGATGTGGTAGTCGCCCCGTTGCACATAGGGATGTCGCACCAATCCCATCTCTCGTTAGGATTCATCGTGTAACACCAGGGTTTGTATTCATCACATCCCGGATCTTCTGGGTAATACTTGGTGCAGTAGTTTGCTGTGCCCTTAAAAGAGTGTGAGTGTGGCTGCAAGGGAAGGGGCGGATTGTTAAAACACCCGAAGCATAGTGCGGCAGTAGGCCGGAAATGCTATATTTGAATCTTTAATGGAACAATTTAGTTGATATATTTCTAAGATATATCGCTGGCGAACTCCACTCTTGGCATGCATAACCTGACATCGTGACGTTGACAAGCCCTCGGTGCTCCTGACATTCATGGGTTAATATACACTCTCGTGGTGTATCTACAAGAAACACAACAGCATCAATATAGGAATTGTCGATCGCTAAAATACAAATTATCGTTAGCGAACGCTTACGCAGCAAAGAATAGACCCTCGAAATCAGAGGAATACGAAAAAGAAGGGCCAAGGCGGAGAAGAACAACAGTTGGCGAACTGCCTGCAAATGCAATAAAACGGCTTCGAAAGTTTGGGACGACTTTTAAATACTTTCTTCAGAACTCAGATAGCATTTGCCACTGCTGATGTGTTGTACGTGTTACAGAACACGGTGTTTTAATTAGTTCTGCGGTGGCTGCAGTGGCGGGACGGCAGAAGGTCAGCTTAGTGCAGCTTACATAACGAGATGTTACGTAACACGCCAGCCAGGTGCAGCGGCTAAGATTAGATGTTTTACATTTGGAGCTCTGCGTTGGAAGTAGACAGCGGCAGTTGTGAAGTGTAGCTCGATGAGGACAGGAGTTGGAGGCCTGCAAGGGACCCACGGGGTTGGCTGAGAGTGCCACTGGCTGAGGTGTAGCAGCACAGATGGCTGCTACGTATAGTTTGGAACTCGGCGCGGACGGGGAGAGTTGTGTGTGTGTAGCTACAGAACGACGTGGGGTTGTATAGCCAGAGTGTAGTGAATAAAGAACGTGTTGGTGTCACACTCCGGATTGAAGTGGCCCACTCAAGTGTTGTGTTGCGGTTCTCTGTAAATAACGAACCTGGGATGTCGTTACACAGGCATCATAACACGCCTTGCCTCAAAGCGTGTTGGTGGGTAGCTGCAAAAATTCGAATTGGAAGATCTGCCGCATTCGTGGTGTAGTGAACCTCCAAATGTCAACAGCTGATCTGCAAGATGGTGTGTGAGAATACGCGCTCTCCTGTCGAAAAGCCAATGGTGATTGTTCCTTTGGGGTGGAGGCATACTGATAATAACAATAATAGTAATTATAATAGTAATTCCGCTTCTTGATATAGTGCTTTTTAGGTAAATATATATCAATCAAAGCGCTTCACAAAATAAAATAACGTTTAGACTAAATGATAAAATATCCAATTAATTAATGAAGCTAAAGCATAAACTATTTAGGTGTAAAAATACAGTTTCAAACAATAAAATAAAATAAAAAACCAATAGTATAAAATAGAAACTAGTGTCATTTAGATGTGGCAGTCAATGTTGATGAATCAGTGCAAAAAGAACTGCAGCAAATAAATAGCCGACAGCGATGACACATAATCTATCCAACAAATAGTAATAACTCATTTCGCTCCATTGTCAAAACCAACCAATAAACACAATGAAGTGTCGAGTTCAGCGTTTGTTCTTAATACACTTCAGTGTGTTTTTAATTGTGATAATAATAATAATGACAAACTTCTATAGCGCCTAAATCCCAAGGAATCTGAGCTCAGAGATGCAACATACAAGAATCGTTGGACATCATCGTTAACATGGACAAACAAGAGCCGTCATTAGAGCAAGGGACCGCCGAAGGTTAGGGTGGGAATGCAATTTTAAATAGATAAGTCTTCAGTTTTTTTACGAAAGGTATCTATAGTCTCAGATATTTTTTAAGCGATAGGGAGTTGATTCCACATTTTGGTGCAGCTACAGAAAAAGCACGCTTGCTAATATTAAGCTTGGTTTTAGGAATAAAATGTCGTTGTGAAATAGATGATCTGTGATTCCTGGGGATATCGAAAAAAACGAAGGGGACTAAACAAATAGCATCGGTGTTGCGAAGAAAGGGTACGATATGTGATAGTGGCTAACTTGAATTGTATTCGATATGCAATTGGAAGCCAATGTAACTGTTTAAGTAGGGGCAGAGATGGTGAGAAACGAGGTGCTTTTAGTACCACACGTGCTAAACAATTATGTACACGTTGGAGTTTAGCTAAGTCTTTTTTAGCAATATTGTTTAGGAGTGAGTTGATGTAGTCAAGGGGACTGTTAATTAGAAATACCGATATTATTTTAGCTATAGATAAAGAAAATTTACGCCGAATTTGACGGAAATCACGTATATGGTAGAAACAGGATTTACATACTTGAGAAATGTTCTGTTGTAAGCTGAAACCACTGTCAAAGATAGCACCTAGATGGTTAAAAGGGATCCACAAGATCCAGAAATGAACATACGTGCATATCTGCGTTCCTAGGATGTGTCGCGTGACCCTGTGTGTGACGTGACCCACACGGCTATTCAGAGCTAAGTCATGGCAAATAGTCTTAAAGGAGGACAGCGTAAACACTATAAAGACGTCCTCATCTTAAAAATATAAGACATTGACCCGAACACCTGGGAATCTCACTCTAAATAGCGGTCAATTACTCGAAACGACGCAGAGTCATTCGAAGTTCACAGTCCAACAAACGTAGCCAAAAAAGCGTGAGGCTAGGAAGATTAGAGCCCTGGACAATATGCAGAAACCACCCTCATCACATTCCGACTATACATGTTCGCACTGTCGGAAGCTGTGCCGAGCATAGATATGACTCATAGGCCATCTACGAATACACACCAAATGACACCGACAATCCATGGAAAATCATCCTCTCTACGGGGGATTGCTGCTGCTGCTGCTGCTGCTGCTGCTGCTGCTGCTGCTGATGATGATGATGACGATGACGATGGTTACATAATAACTTTTATAACGTATTGACTATAAAATTAACTGTTTTAATGAACAAAAATACTTCAATATAATTTGATCGTTATTTGTTAATGAATATCGATCTGACCGTCGAGCATAAAAGGTGAAAGGTAAGTTCTGATATAGCGCTGCAGTAAATCTTTATGACTGCTCAAAGCGATCTACACGTTACCTGCTTTCAGATCTGTTCATTTGAACATCATCTCTCCTTATTTGGGAAGGATGAAAACGTAGAAAATGTTAGCAGGATATTCGAATTGAAATATATTACTGTAAAATTATACGTTAACAAGCTCATTATCATTAAACCACATTTTGATGGTCAAAAGAACAGATCGTTCATACTATATTACATGATTTTATAACAATAATAATACGTAAATTTCTAAAGCGTCACAAATCTATTTCGACATTGTTGATAATAAATAAATTTCGACAGTGTTGATAATAATTATTTTAAACACATTCACATTATAATACCTTCTGGATTACCCGAAATTGCCCAGAAGTAGAGCGACGGCATGAGTAGTGCTCGGAACAGACACCATGGTTGTGAATAAGGCGGAAGATGGGCTAACTTGAACGAACACCGCAGCATCATCTCCATTTCTCTTCTGATGTGATCGAAGATGCGCAGTTTCGCAGGCAACTCCAAATGAATTTGCCTGATTAATCGCCAAAGCAACGCACCAACAGACAGGCACTCGAATTTTAAGGGGAGTAAGCCCTATGACATAGGAACATATAAAAAAAGAACGTCGGTTCCCGTAGTCACCTGTCAACATGGCATTTGTGACAAGGTCCGCTGTGTTACATGTTTAATATAGTAGGTCTCACAGTGGAAATAACTAACACAATTAGGCATTTAAACAGCCAGTCAACCGTGACGGAACCGAGACAGAGGACTCAGTCACTTTTAATGTCACACGGACAGACTATGAACTTTAGATTGACACGTTTTGTCTTCCTCAACGGTGTTTAATGTAACTAGAAAAAACCCATCCTCCGATTGGAGCAAGATACACAGACGCGTAAGATGGTTTCCCAAAACGTTTGTTATATCATAAATTTAAACAGAACAGAACAGAAGTGGATTTATTTATCCAGACTGTACATCCAATAATAATATGACAAATTATAATATAAAAAGGTGTACAATGAGGATGATGGAGACTCCCACTAAGACTTGAAAAGAAGTCGCTACCGTGGGAGCCACACATAGTATAATTATATTTCAGTTTATGTTGAAGAAAAAAACATGTTGTCTATTATCTAAGACATAAACAGTGGTTGGTCATCGTGGTTGATTGCGTGTATACACGCAGGCATAACAGTTAATGTTTGTGCACGTGTTTTTGTAGTTATGAATGAAATGGTTCTTAGCGTAGTTTAAAAAAATATAATAAACTGTGTGTATACAGTTTAGCTGTCACACTAAGGGAAGTGTTGCTAATTATGTTTGGTAAATTATATTTAAGACATAGTTTTGCAAATGAATGTTTTGTACCGTAAATGTAAATTTTGAGTTGGTTGCGTGTATTATGACCACGAATCATGGTATTTGTAGCTATTTCCAATTTAGAAGATGAGCAGGTAATTTGTTATGTATAAATTTATAGTAAAATTGTAATTCTTGAAGGGCTAAAATATAATTTACTTTTATGTAAGTTTAATTTTTTAAATAACAGTTTCCCTCATTAACACAACTGATCCTGGTCCTCGCATCAATCGTAGACAATACGCGTAACGTTATGAACAATCGATTGGTACGAACCATAGAACCGGTAATAAACCTTAATTAGCGACATATTTCGAAAAAAATAAAGGCGATACATTTCTTCCGATGTTTATTTATTTATCACGTTTAAAGACGATCTCCACTTCGCTGTGGGCCGGTCTTCACCATCATGTTCCAGTAGTTGCAGTTTTCTACCATTTCTGGGGTTTAGCGCCCGAGATGTAAACCGTTGAATTGACTTGACTTAGTGCTCTTGCCGGGTCTCCAGCGTAGACGTCACGTCCTTTATCACCGCCCTCCAGGTGGGGCGGTCAACGGCCACCCGCTCGGCCTCCTCAAGCGTCGTCCAACCAGATCCTGCTTAACGCAATCGATCCATCGTCGGCGAGGGCGACCACGGAGCCGTTTGCAGCCGGCGTTATGTGGGTAGGATTAGTACACCTGTGATGCAGGGTAGTCTGGTGCCATGCGTTTCACGTGACCGAACCATCGGAGGCGTCGCTGGTTAACGAGTACAGGTGCATGCTGCTGACCTGTGCGTTCTATGATCGTATTATTTCGGATGTAATGGAACCACTTTATGTTCTCAAGGCGGCGGAGGCTCTTCATGGCGAAGCGTAAGTTTTCTTGGCCTGTTGAACAGGCAGTTGCCAGGTCTCGGAGACATAAAGGATGATCGAAATTACGAGAGCATTGAACATCTTTAACTTAGTTCCCCGAGAGATGGAACGTCTGCGTCACAGAGCATTAGATAGTCGTTTCATTGCACCCGCTGCTTAGCCGATCTTAACGGAGATCGCATGGTCAACAGAGCCATCGGCAGCTATGATGAACCCAGGTAACTCATCTAGGAGTAAAATGTTAACATACAACCACCACTCGCACACGCGCACGCACGCACGCACCGCACGCTAGCTCGATTATAGATAGATAATCAATAACGTATTAATCAGCTGAGATAATATAATGCAAACTGTACTGTAATAACCAGCAATGTATCAAACAACGATAATGATTAACTTTAATAAGTGACTGTTAATTAATATAATAATCAATGATGCAATAGTCAACTGATAATATAATGCAACTACAAGGTATGGTAGCATAATTTACTTACTTACTTAGTCTCTTAACCGATTTGGTCGTCGGGGGGACATAAGCGACGCTGCAGCTGTGATGTTTCGCCATTCTTGTCTGTCCGTGGCTATGGTTAGGATAGTAGTATATGTGTATTTATATACACATATACTATTGAGGAACTCTGGCAAAAAAGGGCCTTGCTACATGTCAAAACCATACCAGTTTTCTTCTCTTAACAGTTGCCAGTAGAGGTTCTTGTGGGCCCACCACGGATTTGATCTTTCACAACACATATTGTAGTGTAATAATGATCGTATATTGTTAAAGACAATAGTAATTCTCAATCATCAATTGATACCATCATAGCTGTTTCACTTAATAATTTGAATCCAGCTTACACCCACACATGGAGCAACGAACGAAGGTCAGCCATTACCACCAATATAGTATTTTTCAACTTAACTTCGTCCCCGCTTACCATTGATCTTGCTGCGATTACTTACGGCGGCTGAGAAGCGAACATTTCACCACAGTGGCGCCCTCTAAAGGAGAGTGTTTCACCACTCACTATTTCTCCGACATATAAACAAATCGCACACACATAAGCTAAGTAAGTATCTCAAAAAATCTCCTAAGTATTTTATTTAGGCATACCGCAATATAAGTGTGTACATGTAACTGGTGTAAAAAGAGGTGTGTGGGTCTTGGCACTTTGAAGTAGGTACTACCATGCTGCCCCAAAGTTACCTTGTTAACGTATAGAAGGTGGTACTACCATGCTGCCCCAAAGTCACCTTGTTAACGTATAGAAGGAAGTACTACAATGCTGCCCCAAAGTTACTGTGCTAACGTATAGATAGAGGTACTACCATGCTTCCCCAAAGTTACACTGTTAACGTGTAGAAGGAGGTACTACCATGCTTCCCCAAAGTCACTTGGTTAACGTATAGAACGAGGTACTACCATGCTTCCCCAAAGTTACATTGTTAACGTATAGAAGGAGATACTACCATGCTTCCCCAAAGTTACTTTGTTAACGTATAGAAGGAGGAACTACCATGCTGCCCCAGAGTTACCTTGTTAACATATAGGAGGTAGTATCATGCTGCCCCAAATCACCTTGTTGACGTATAGAAGGAGGTACTACCATGGTGCCCCAAAGTCACCTTGTTAACGCATAGAAGGAGGTACTACCATGCTGCCCCAAATTTACCGTGCTAACGTATAGAAAGAGGTACTACCATGCTGCCCCAAAGTTACCTTGTTAACGTATAGAAGGAGTTTCTACCATATTGGCCCAAAGTATATTGTTAACGTTTGTTTAGAAGTAAGTATTACCATACTGACCCAAAGTTGCATTGTTAACGTATAAAAGGAGATTCTACCAGCGGTTCTTAACCCCAGGATCGCGATACAAAATTTGGTCGCCATGCCATTTTGAGTGGGTCGCAAAGAGTCTCCAGTGACTTCAAATTTTCCTTTTTTGTCACGCTTGCGCACGATACCTGGTGTATGCTAGATGCTGTCCCACTAACAAAAATATAGTGAATATCAAATGGATTGTTAGCTTCGCACGACATTTGGCGCAAATTGTTTACCTCGCATGCATCTGGTGTGAACAAATCATATTGTGTCTGACGCCGCCGAAAATGCGCACTGTGAAAAATCGGTTACCGTTTTCGAATCACAATACGAACAGCGTTTATTTTGTCATTCGTGCATGTTCAACAAGCAACTTTAATATATTAATGTTCTCATGTATAGTGTATTTATGTTATGCCTCGTTATGTTATAATTATTTATTTTATCAAGTTAAGGCATGGAGGCATGGGTCGCCAAGCAAGTCCCGCGACCGGAATTTGGGTCGCTGCCCAAAAAAGTTAAGAGCCGCTGCTCTAGGCCGACCGCTTTGCAAACACACACCATTTGTTTTGTAACACGTGGACTTACTTAGGTTCTCTTCAAGACTTCATCCATGAGCAAGATATGGCCGAAGAGACGCCATCGTATGTCCAACATATATGATATGCCGATTGATCTGCACCGACATCGTTCATACAACGTGAGGGTGTTTATGATTTTCGGCAAGCGAATGCCGAGCGGGGAGGGGTCTACAGGCGACGGAATGCATGCATGTTTTCAACCTTGATCGAGCTGAAACCATCCAAAGATAACCCCTAAATAACCCCTCACATCAATGTGCAGGTACATATTTTATAATAATTATAAAAGATATTAAATAATCATTATTACACACAATATGCATGACTTAAAATTAACGCTGCCGGCTGAATTCGTCACGTAAGTGCATATCTCGTTCTTTAAAAAATCTACTATGTACAATTGTCTGTATGACATCAAAATAATTAACTCAAATACTAACTATGCCTGTAAGTGATGCTACAGCATCGCCCCAAGACGTTACACAAAATATAAAACCAGCCACTACCCCTACCACCGCACTAGCCCGATTGCCGACAGAATACGGCCAATCTCGTACGAGTCAATCGGTCCGATTGTCTCGTAACGTGTATCGCCGCCTTAACACGAACCAATCACTAAAGCTACGATTCCATATGTACGGAAACGCGTACGGAAACGCAAGCCTAATGTGGAATACCTCTGTAGTGACGTCACTACTGGGAATTTCCTATCCGATTCATTTGCGGATACGATTCGAATCGCTACACGGAGCGATTCAATTTGCTGCAGCCGCATCCGCACGACAAAACTCATCCGCCTATGCATGTTTGGAACTACTTATGTTAATTTCCACCGGGCACTATATTCATTGTTTTGCCGCATGCCGCATCTGCATGTCGTATCCGTACATATGGAATCCTAGCTTAAGTGTTGACTTTGTTCACTTTGCCATGGTCAGTTGAAATAAAGCGTTCCACCTCAAAAACTGATACAGATGGGGGGCCTAACCTATAGCGAGTTAAACAAAATAAACATGTTCCATCATTGGGGAGTTGATGAGCCCTTGAAAGTTGGGTGCCCTAGGTCGAAAGAGTCGTACACTAGCACTGACAGAGGTCCATATTTTATAAATGTTAGCTCCATGAAACTGACTTAAACCGTTGCCTTTTAACTCAGCCAGTCGTCCATGATTTGATACGTAAACTAAATAGGGAAAAACAAGCAAATCGGACCCCTGCTCAAAACGGACCCACAGCCGTTTGGCGTTATTGTATTATATACAACACAAGTTGTGGTGGCACTGACATTTAACTTATAACTGGGCACTAGTGAACATTGGTCAAAAGTACGAAACGCACATTCAAAGAGGTGAGCTCAAAAAGATTGCTTTTCACACCTTTTTTTTAAATGTTAGCACTATTTTCCAATTATCACATTTCGCTCTGTGCGCGTTGAAAACAATGGAAACTGTGGTATGCATAAGCCAAATGTATATGCCATGATATGTTTGTATTATATTTAAAAAAACATGCAGAGATTGTATTCAAACTGACAATCAACCTGAGGCCGTGAAGTTCGGCCAAAACGGACCCCTAAGTGGTCCGCTATGCTAACAGGGTCCGCTATGCGTTGGTGCATTTGTAATATATTACGATATTATATATTTTATATATGTGGGGTATTACATATTACTCAGTTATACAATAATAATAAGAAAGTTCTTAAGCAAAAAAATAGTATTACTAATATATTTTATATAGCGAATGGAACTACCCTGGGAAGGAAGAAATCGTTCTTCCATGCCACTGCGATGTCTCGGAGCTTCAAAAAACAAGCGAGACAACAAATAATGCACCAACTATTTCCGGACAGTAAGGACAGGGAAGAAAGGATAAACTTTGAATAATGTGCGGCGTGGGCACACCGTGTACAATGCGTTTGCGAAATGTGTGATGATGGCTACATAATACAAGTGGGTGTGCAGCTGGCCCGTTTTGGACCCACCTTTTTAGCGAGTAAAAGATTGGATGGTGTTCTGAAACACCCCGTAGACACAGTAATTTTAATAGAAATACACTATATGTTAGCACAGACGTAGTTGGATAGGTGGAGAAGATGATCTCGTCGAGACATATTTATTAGAATGAAAAATGTAAAGTTTATTAAAGACCTCGCTTAGGGGCCGTTTTTGGCCAAGGTCTGAGTCACCAATAGAATTGTGCGTGAAATTCTGTCGTGAAAACGATATGCATCACCTTCCAGAATCTCACAAACACTCAACCGTGACTCAGTGTGATCCAAGTCACCAGTCTAGTTCTAGTTCTAGTTGTTTCCAGCACTCGGCAACGTTCTATTAACTGACTGGTCTGTATATTTTTGTGGTTACAATGTTATGGTCTTATGAGGTCTCATTCAACTACTCAGCCTTTTCAGAACATTATCGCCAAGCCGACCTTTCTATGCTGGCACTGAGGGTGGTCACTGCCAGGGTGCTTGTCGTCCTCAGTGGTTCATTTACGTCCCAAATTGAGACGGGACCGACATTAACGTGATCTCCGAGTCACGAGGGATACACAGTCCCCAATGTTGAGAGCCAGGTTTTGACACCAAATATACCATACCTGCTCGGTCCGGGTATTGAACTCGGGCCGCCGGCATGTCAGGCGGATATGCTAACCACTACACTATCGCGCGCCCCTCAGTCATCCGTGGAAAGCGACAGTCATTCTGGGTGTGGCTGAGATCGTGCCAATAATAATTTCTTTGTTATGTGTACTTTGAAACACTGACGTACGAATGTAACTATATAAACGTCAATACATGTTATAGAGTGGTTTATGTTTTTTCGAGTTTTTGCGTTGGTTTGAAGTGGAGATCATACAGCTAGCGCTTAGCAATCGTACTCTCCAGGCCGCTTTCAGTCCCTAGTGGCGGATACAGGATAAGACAACTGCTGTGAGAACAGAGCTGTATATTTTAATTTTTAGAGTATAGGCCTATTATAATCCAAGAGCATTAGGGTTGAACATGGAAGTAAATAGCGCAACTGTAATATGTTTAGAATAGTTGCAAAATACCACGTAGAAGAACATATCAAAAGTCCCCAAGTTTCCCCCGTGTGCTTTCGTCACAACAAGTTTAGCATCCAAACTAGTCAACCATTATAATCAGTGAGTCCATATGGCATTTTTATTCAAACGCCGACAGACAGTTAATTATGTTTGGAAGCACGACGTACATAGAAGCCTCATTCCCGCAATCCGGCAGCTCAAGGATCTTGCAATCAAGACTGGCCACCTCGGCATAATTAAAACTCACCTTGGCCAAGTTCATCATATCGCTCTTCATCGTTTTGTTTGCAGAAAGAAAGAATGTGTTGGATTTTATGAAAGAGCGAGCACCGTGTATTTAGTGATAGTTGTCTTGGGGAACAGTTCCTTTATCTTCTGGTCGGTGTGGTCGGCCACCCTCTTGTTGATGTACAAACGACTGGGTTCTGGGTTTGACTTAAAGTCCATACTCTTTACAAAAAAAAAAATTGTTTTGTTTCACGAGATTAATGTAAGACTGCAGTACGGGATATACTTTACTACCAAACAAGACGTTGGCAACACTCAACGTGTAGTTGTTGGTTGGGTCGTTGAATGGTTCTCACATGTCTGAGGTTCAACATCAACTTCATGGCATGTCATGTGCCAGGTCGCGTCAACGTGCTGGCAGATAGATTGTCACGCGGTCAAGTAGCCGATTTCAGATCGTTGGCGCCATGGTCAGCTACCATGCCAATTGACCTGCCATATCACATCTCCCCACACAGTTATAACCATATATGAATGTGGGTCTTGTCACGGGCGAGATCTTCAAAATTTGTGGTATATGTGTGTGTATATATTAGAGGTCTTTATAAATTCAAGTTACGAGGTGGGGTGGTCACATGTTCGGGTGACCTTGTGGCGGAATGGCCCCACCTCTCTCTAGGATGTGGTAATAGTTAGTAGTTTTAATCGTCTAAATGTCTGGGAGGCGTCTTTTTAATAGTTTTGGTGTATTACCATAATTTAAATATGGTATTCTATAATGTGGGCCTTGTTTTTAGAATGTATAGATAAAATAAATGGGGCAATGTTTAAGACCTCAAATGGCCCACATTTGATTGTATTGTGTTTTAGCTAATAACTCATCCAATTATCGGGTGAATAATAAATAAATGTCAGAAGGTTATTCTGGCCACATTTCTTCCATATCTGGTGTTGTCTTGTTGCATTGCGTAAAGGGATTTATGCGATTACATTGCATAATAAGTTTTACGCGAGGCAACCAAGGCGACACTAAAGTCCTAGAGCCAGCCTGCAGGCTAGGTAAACAAGCTGACACTGTACCTTGACCAGGTCAGAGTCCAATAGCCTGAAGGCGTACCGGCCGTCCCGCCCAGGTCAGAGTCCAATAGCCGAGAGGCGTGCCGGCCTTCCCGCGCTTTAGCGTAGTGATACAGTAAAACCTAGTCCGACCATTCAGGACATAAAAGGCCACTGCACCTCCAGCAGCGGCCACATTTGAAATTCCTCGTGTTCAGTTGTTTATCGAATATCGTATCAGTTTTGACTCCACCTCCCTCCCCTCCTGCCATAAGACTAGTTATAAGTATGTATGGGATTTTCACAACACGCACATGCGTTAATTTTAGCTTTGCTGACGCTTTTCCCTGTTTCTAAATAGTACACGAGGTTTTGCCTTAAGGCTTTTTCCTCCTTCAAGTGTACGCAGGGTGTTTAGGGCGGTAATTAAAGTAGGATTAATAAACGGTGTGGCGGAAGGCGGAATGGCCCCACCTCTCTCTAGGATGTGGTAATAGTTAGTAGTTTTAATCGTCTAAATGTCTGGGAGGCGTCTTTTTAATAGTTCTGGTGTATTACCATAATTTAAATATGGTATTCTATAATGTGGGCCTTGTTTTTAGAATGTATAGATAAAATAAATGGGGCAATGTTTAAGACCTCAAATGGCCCACATTTGATTGTATTGTGTTTTAGCTAATAACTCATCCAATTATCGGGTGAATAATAAATAAATGTCAGAAGGTTATTCTGGCCACATTTCTTCCATATCTGGTGTTGTCTTGTTGCATTGCGTAAATAACTTTTTGTTTATCAAATATAATCTGCTGCAATAAAACACTATTTTGCTCTAAGTAATACAGATATGAACATCCCTGCTTAAATGCAGTGAAGTTCAGACACATTATGCCGTACACATAGAACAGATAAAAAATTAGCTTAAGAAATACACAACGATTTACTACGCAGTCTGTATCGTGCGTGACACTAAAACCAGCACATGGTAATAGGATATCTCTTTGCTTTTTTAGTAATAAGTAATTTTTATATTTACGTCTTGTGATTCAGCAAATTAATACTATTTTGTCGTGATTCTTGATACCTGTCATCTAGTCAGACGTTTTTAAAATCTGTTTATTAGTCTATTTCTCGCATCACCTAACTGATCTCCGTTATAAATTATAGTGTACACTTGTTAAACTAACTGGTCTTTAATATTTCTAATCTGCTTCTCGAACCGTTACAAAATAAAGATGCAATTGTCACATATTTAGGAGTAACTTTAGACCAGTCCCTTTCTGGTGATATCATAGCTTCTAATATCCTCTCTAAAACTTCAAATAAACTTAATTTTGTGTACAGGAACGCCAGATAGTTTAGTATAAAAATCTACTAGTCTGCTTTGATTCAATGTCATTTTGATTACACATGTTCAGCTTCGTACAGTGGATTATCGAAACAAATGAAGTGCAGAATGCAGTGTACACAGAATAAGATTATCAGATTTATGTTAAATGCTCCACCGAGGTTCCATGTTGGTGCTAATGAATTTAAGACCGTTGGAATACTGCCTGTTGAATATAGATTAGAACAGTTAAAGTTGGACCACATGTTCAATGTTATCAATGGCACTGCACCAGCATATTTAAGAGCAAATGTTGAAATGGTTCATCATAGATACCCCACAAGAGCCAATGAATTGGCATGTGTTATTCACAGAGTAAAAGGTTCTGGACAAACTTCTTTCCGTTATACAGGCATGTGCCACTGGAACAACTTGCCACTCGAAACAAAACAATGTCGATCTTAAATTAGTTTTAGAAAAAAGGTGACGACCCTTTTGTATAGTAGATTGGTGGCCCATGAACACAATCTTTAATCGATGCGTCTTAATATTTAATGCAAAATATTTATTTATTGTATTTTAAATTTTGCAATTTGTTTACATATATAATTTTTTTACATCGTACTATTGATCTATTTATTTTTATACTATAATTACTTATTCACAATTTTTTTGAGGACCACATTGGAAAAAAGTGTACTACGTGTGCTTTTATGTGCTATCCTCGGTATGATTATATATATGTCATATTTCTTCTAATTATGTAATACATGTATATAATTTTACCGAATAAACTCACTCACTCACAATGTTTGCTTCTTTGCATTATAATGGAACTATTTAGCGAAAATTAAAACAGGTTTTGTACATGGTATAAACATTTGCTCTATAGTCTCGTTTAGCAGTTATTTTAATCGCGTTACTGTAGCTCCTGATATCGACACTATACCAACCATGCCAACATATTATAAGTCATCAGTGTTACATCACTTTATCAATCGTTTCACGTCTGTGAAGGTGTATTTGTTTCCATACAGTGGTTTTGTATTGTGTGAAACCATAGACATCGAATATGTTAGCTGCATTGTGCTCACACACACACACACACACACACACACACACACACACACACACACACACACACACACACACACACACACACACACACACACACACACACACACACACACACACACACACACACACACACACACACACACACACACACACACACACACACACACACACACACACACACACACACACACACACACACACACACACACACACACACACTATTACACTTAGACACGGGGGAGCGTAATAGAGAATCAAGAAGAAGATGGTGAGAGTAAGACCGTAAAAAATTCCTACATGTTCTCACAGGGCTCTCTACACGTTCTCACAGGGCTCTGTACATGTTCTCACAGGGCTCTGTACATGTTCTCACAGGGCCCTCGGATATTTGTCACCGGTGCTCTATACATTTAATTAAACGCTGATCACCACTGAAGGACCATAATCATTGTGATGCTTGCATAATTGAGCCATGTGTGTGTGTGTGTGTGTGTGTGTGTGTGTGTGTGTGTGTGTGTGTGTGTGTGTGTGTGTGTGTGTGTGTGTGTGTGTGTGTGTGTGTGTGTGTGTGTGTACTTTGTGTGAAGCGTGTGTGTGCGCGTGTGCGTGCATGTGTGCGTGCTTTTTTCCGTGTGCATGCGTGCATGTCTACTGAACTTACAAGGTGCTGAGAGTTGCATAGTAGCGTCACCAAGCGAATGAAATGTAAACAAAATGAATGTGTATTTCCAAAGACTATTTTAGTGGTGAAGGCCGCGAAGGCTCAAGTCGTCGGCCGAATAGGAAGAGGCCCAAGAACAATAGTAACAGCTATGCAATAACATAAATTCAGTTTAAAACAACATCTAACAAGACTGCCATCCACAGCAGCATGCTGTATATTGCAACATCTTTTGGCGTAACAGGAGGACGACATTCTTTCATCTGTATTTAGCTTGCCCTTAGCGAAAAGTAGCACTGTTTCATTTTATAACTATATTATTCGTTTACTAACATTGTAATTTATTCGTTTGATAACGCATAATTATATGTACTTGTTTTAAATGTCGTTCATTTAAACGCATGTCAATTCGTTAAGTCTGTGATGTCATATCTTATGTTGATATAGAATAACTGCTTAGCTCTATTGCTACAGTGTATGCTTTTTGCAACGTATTTATAATCAGGGAATCGACACCCGCTTTACTGACACGGGCAACCGAAGAGGCGCCCTCAATCCGGGAACAGCTTCCTGAATGCGGAACTGAGCACCATCAAAAAAGAAGCCCAGTGGAACAAGGAGTGTGATGAGCAATACAAAAGAGTGGGAGAAACGCGGAATTCTTCCCACTGAGCAGATGACCAATGGGTCAAACCAACAGTGGGTCATATGGAGGTCACCTAACAGCTTAAGAGTCGGCGTCAGACGATGTAAGTAATTATTCCGGCTGTGGGAAATGCCAGACACTGATCTGTGTACCTGTGGCGAAACACAAACGACGGAACACTTTCTATACTGACCGTCCGCCCCCCACTGCAGCCCAGAAAACCTGGCACTACCAAACAGAGGAGGCCATCGCCGCTGCCAACCATTAGAAGAATGATGTGTAACCGCTGGGGAGACACGACGAAGAAGATCAGTGAACCATGGTCGCCTACGACTGCAGCAACACGGCAACTGAAGATGGCGATTGTGGGGACAATTGTACTTATTTATTTATGATGCTTACTATCAAATTCCTCTTTGATCAACTATGTGGCATTAATCCTATGGAAGCAAATTTTTTCCCTTGGGAACATTTGTTCAGTCATTAGTCATTGTTGCAATCGTCCTACCCGAAAAAATCAATCACTTATAAGTGCTGGTGCTCTGGCGCGACAAGCGAAATACTGCAGCTATTTATCAACACCTAACGACAGGGCGATAAGGGAAAGAGGGGGAGGGGGAGATATAAATGGATAGGAAGAGAGAGAGAGGAGGGAGAGCGAGAATGAGAGAGAGAGAGTGTGTGAGAGAGAGAACAGAGAGAGAGAGGGGGAGAGGGAGAGAGGGAGAAAGGGAGAGAGGGAGAGAGGGAGAGAGTGAGAGAGGGAGAGAGGGAGAGAGGGAGAGAGGAGAGAGGGGAAGAGGGGGAGAGGGAGAGAGGGAGAGAGAGAGAGGGAGAGAGAGAGAGGGAGAGAGAGAGAGGGAGAGAGTGAGAGAGTGAGAGAGGGAGAGAGGGAGAGAGAGCAAGAGAGAGAGAAAGGGGGGTGGAGAGACAGCGAATAGCAATTTATTCTTTCATTTATCTTTTTATTCGGGAGAGCAGTGATTAGTTATTGAAGCTAGAGTTGGCGCATCAAATAATAATACATATTATTACTTTTATTATAGGACCCTTTCTGCTAGTCAGAAAATCGCAGTTCACATTCACGCCAAACAATCGACAGGATGGATGAAACGTCTACGCCAACAAAAAGGTGCGTGGCAGGAAGTGGGTGGTTCTAAAACAGATATGCAAGGCATGGCTTCCCCCGAAGAATATCAATCTGTGCAAATAACGCATGCAGCTGTTTATCAGAAACTGTTTTTTTATTAAAAGCATACGCTTTTTCTATACTAAATTGACTATTGCCTACCAAAAAGACCGCCAAGCCATCAAAGTGAATGCTGAACTCTTGGAACGTTGAGTTCAGACAATCCATCGAACATTTGGTTGAGATCCTGGCAACATATATTTTCTCATAAAAAAAACATCAGTAGAAGTTGTATAAGATATATATATATGTATATATATATATATATATATATATATATATATATATATATATATATATATGTATACATATATATATATTATATATAAACATACATACATACATACATACATACATACATACATACATTCACGCCAAAACGCACGCTCACGCCGCACATGCACATATGATATAGTCGCAAAAAATCGATTGCTTTGAACAGTTTTATTTCGTTGTTTCCCAATGCTCGGAAGGTATGTCCTGGAGCCGCCAGTCAAGAAGAAGATGTCAAATTTTGCCTGAACGACGCCGACATTGGCACATGTCTGACGCTTGCGGACACTTCCCTCTACAGGTTTGATGCAAGCGACCGTCACTGGCTCCCACATCCACGACATAACTGCTGGCTGTCTAGTCTCGTTTAACCGATTCTCGCGGGCCTTCGTAAACTCGCCAAGAAGAGAGTATGGTGAAAATTACGTATTTTGATTGCTCATTGCCGTCAGATGGCATTACTGTTTTATATTAATTCTCAGATTTACGTTTATAACAGTAATTATTAATGTTTATATTGTATTGTTTCAATAACGAAAGTAAGTCACACAATAGCAATATACAAAATAAAAAATACAACATGAAAAATTTTCATTGTGCGATAAGCCACCTAGTGACTCAGCGGATGATATGGTAGACAAACTAACAATGCAAAACAAAATGTTGGTTTATTTTATTGTGTGACTTTTTCAATATATGTTAATTTTTAAATAATTTCATAAGCATAGTATTGCCTTACTAAAGTTTATTCGCATTAATGTTTTGTTTCATAGCTGGCCTCCGAGCCAATCACGATCTTTACCAGATTTGATAATAATAATGACACATTTCTATAGCGCCTAAATCCCCAGGAATCTGAGCTCAGAGGCGCAACATACACAAATAATTGGGCAACATCGTTAACAGGGACAAGCGAGAGTCGTCATTAGAGCAAGGGACCGCAGGTATTTATAGTCTCAGATGATTTTAAATCGATAGGGAGTTGATTCCAGATTTTGGGTGCAGTTACAGAAAAAGCACGTTTGCCGATATTAAGCTTGGTTTTTCGAACAAAAAGTCGTTGTGAAACAGACGATCTGAGATTCCTGGGGATATCGGAAAAACGAAGGAGACTAAACAAATAGGATGGGTGTTGCGTAGAAAGGGTACGATCTGTGATAGTGGCTAATTTGAATTGTATTCGATATGTAACTGAAAGCGAATGCAACTGTTTAAGTAGGGGCAGAGATGGTGAGAAACGAGGTGCTTTTAGTACTACACCTGCTAAGCAAATCTGTACACGTTGGACTGCTAATTAGAGATACTGATATTGTTTTAGCGGTAGATAAAGACAAATGACGCCGAATTCGGAGGCAATCACGTACATGGTAGAAACAGGATTTACATACTTGAGAAATGGTCTGCGTAAAGCTGAAATCACTGTCAAAGATAACACCTAGATTACGAACAGTATCTGATGGTGATGTATCATTACCAAGCAATTTAACTGGAAAGTATTTAACAACCTTGTTTCGTTGTTGTTTTGTGCCAATAATAATTATATCAGTTTTATCTGGATTTAGTTTCAATTTACTTGCTTCCATCCACAGCAAGATGTCAGTGAGACAGTAATTTAAAGTTGATAGAGATGTCAGTGTGTCAGTTGATGAAAGTGATATATACACATGTGTGTCGTCAGCATACAAATAATGATTTGTATTATGATTAGTTATGACTCGACTAAGGGATGTAGTGTATAAGCTAAACAGAACAGGGCCAAGGACAGAACCTTGTGGGACACCAAATGGAAGATGTTCTGGACAAGACAGTGAGCCAGATATATATATATATATATATATATATATATATGTGTGTGTATATATATAAATATATATATGTGTGTGTGTGTGTTTGTGTGTGTGTGTGTGTGTGTGTGTGTGTGTGTGTGTGTGTGTGTGTGTGTGTGTGTGTGTGTGTGTGTGTGTGTGTGTGTGTGTGTGTGTGTGTGTGTGTGTGTGTGTGTGTGTGTGTGTGTGTGTGTGTGTGTGTGTGTGTGTGTGTGTGTGTGTGTGTGTGTGTGTGTGTGTGTGTGTGTGTGTGTGTGTGTGTGTGTGTGTGTGTGTGTGTGTGTGTGTATATTTCCCTCGAGTAGGTCTCCCGATAGATATTTGACATTATCTAATAAAGTATACTTCTGTTTTTAATATTTAAACGCGTGTTGCATAAAAGGTTGTTAGTTTATGCTACTAAACAATTCTTACACAAATATTATAATTTACAACGATGTTATTAGCGATAAACAGCGTGATCTATTTTGATCACATAGACTTTCGGGAGACCTACGAAATATGGAAATAAAATTCGAAAAACCATGTATATTCTCTTTGAAATTTAGTCATTGTGTTTTCCATCATTACTTTGATGTATATGTAAAATTTGGATACTAGGGTATATCAAACAAAAATATATACATTTTTGCATTTTGTGAGCGCCTCCGCTGACTCTTCGCATGTTGGTTGTTCTTGGAATGAAGCTACGTCATTTACCGCCCTTGACCTTGCCCAGTCTAACCAATGACTGACGAGCTCGCAATTTTTGGGAAGCACTGTTTGACGGTGAGTTGTGTCTGTTGTGTTAATATGTACTGTTTGAAGTGTATTTGTTAATAAATACGGCTTTGTGTTTAGATCAAAGCACAAAAACAAAGTCAAAGAATATGCGTGAATGTGTATGAACTGCCACCCACTCACTGGATGACAATGCTAAAGTAAAAGTCCAATCAGTATAATTATATTTATAAAGTCTTGGTTTACCGCATATAAATAATATTAAATTATGTGTAGGACTAGGAGGCCCTACAACTACATCAATAAAGATTTGTGTTAACTCATCATATTACCTCCTTATCGTCCCCCAAAACATTTGGTAAACATGAGAGGTTGGTTCCCCAAACAGGTGGGAGATGGGAAGTTGACAGCTAAAACTAGTGCAGAAATATTAACAAACTGTCAAACAGAAAAGTAATACAGTGTCAATGACAATGTCAATGACAATGACTGATTTTGTGCACCTTGTCATCTATACAGTTATGTCTTGCATATTATAAAAGCTAATACACTAAATTAGGCTAAAACAGCTTATATTGATGGTAATGAATGAAGATATGTCCGTGGTTAGAAACAAAGTTTTGTAGCTGTCAATTCAGCATACTACTGGTGGAGGCACAAATCGTGCGCCGTAATGTTTTATGCCGTTTTAACACAAACCTTATCACATTCTTCCGTAAGATATCTATGTGCTAAATCTGGAACACCTATTGAGTCAAATTTGTTCAAAAAGACTTGCAAAAGTTGTTCTGAGTGAAGTATTTACGAAAATAGACCGGCGAATCCAAATCTCGTAAAAGATGCCATGGTAAAAATCGTGCGTCCTATATGCGTTGTGTCAATCCCTCTGTGGCCAGAACGTGTCACGGGAATCAGTACGAGATCAGACAGTGTATTAAAATAGCCTAAGAGCATTAAGAACGCGTGACTTCAGTGACACGGTTTTTGACCTGGCACGAGTTTTCAGGTCGTGAGTTAACTTAAGACATAAGAAAGAGAAAAACACCAATTGGCAATTCCTGAACTGCTGTTTTATCGCCCACACACTGCAATGCAAACCTTGTCAATTGTAATTTGTAGTCGTATTAAACTTAGTTGGTTATGTTTTACCATCATTATATTTTGTTTTATATGAAATATTGTATGAGCGGATGATTATTAATGTACACATATATGACATGTTTGTGTATGGATTACCCAACACCATCTGTTAAATGTGAAAATAATGTTTATTAACTATGAAGTGTCTTCATACGCCATGGCATAGCCAAGCAGAACTTGAAGTTCTACTAGAAGTGTTTCAGTTTGTGTGTTCGACAATGGCAATGACTATTCCGCTTGTTTGTTATCATCCCCCAAAAGTATGTAGTAATTTAAAGAGTACGCTCTACTTAGAGTTGAATTTAGGGTTAATTTTATGTTTCAGTTTGGGGTTATGGTTAAGATTATAGTTGAGACCTATAAAATCCACTTCCCTATTTCCTGTGAATCAGGTCCATGTCCCTACACTTAGTCAGTCTGATTCTATGACTCTACAGCTATTTCACAAATTTATATGGATGTCGAGTGTTAATCTACTTAAATATTAGCATTAAACATATTTAAACGCTTATCAAAAATAACTATAATACATCTTTACTGTGCATCTTTACTGTTACATGCAGGTCCTTTCTAATGTCAGTGTACATAGCCAGATATGTCGGACAAATGTTCCGTTCTCTAATATTAATTGGGTATATTTTAAGGTCATCTACATTTAGTAGGGTTATTCGCGTAAACGTACACAATAATCTACAAAGTGAATGTTTGCATTCATAAGTACTACAACATCAAGTCATTGGACAACACAATATATGTATTATTGAAGCAACATCAACATTGTCAGAAATTGTAATAGTGGTGCCATGTCTGACAATCAGACATGCACATTTTTCAATCAAATAATTGGTGCATGTCACATGAATTAATTCAGACACAATGTCTGTTTCAGGACTTCTGCATCGCACATTAAGTTTTTAAAATGAACCATAACACTTTTTTATATTATGTCCACCATAATCAAATTGTGGTAATATAATTTTGTTTGTAGCACCATCACTAAAATACAAAACACATGCCTAACCCTAACCCTAACCCAATCTTATTACATTTAAAACACATATCAGTGTTAGACCAGTGTTAAAGTATTGTTTAAGCAAATACTTTGCAACACTTATAAGTTGTGAATCAAGGATTGTATATTGAACGATCAAGCAACACCCAGAACCAGGCTTAGGGGAATAAACTTTGTTGTCTTAAAAATATGAAACTAACAAATAGCTATATTTCATTCACTGCAATGTACCTGTTAATAGCAACAAATAAAGATGTAGAAGTAACAGTTAGTTGGTTACAATGAATGGTGTCTATAAATAATGCAGTCAGCAATGGCTCATTTGCTCAATTGTGGGTTGTGTTGTAGGGCTTACAGAACACACAAAATAAAGGCAGTAGTTTTTACTTTTAAATAGAATAAATATTTTGTTTGGGATTTTGAAGAGACTGTAACTTGGTAGAAATATGTTTATGCAGAGGAGAATACTGAATAGCTAAGCTATCATTTGTTATGTTACATACATAAATTTATGTCAAGAATAAAATCATCAGACAACGAATTAGTTTGTGCCATTTTAAATAGTTATATCAAGTGGGATTTCAGAATTAGTTATAACTGGGTAACTTCTTTGTATGTGTAATATGTGTATTATATTTGTAAGTTAGATAGTCAAGTGTGGATAAGTACTACTGTAAATTCATGTCTCTGTAATGAAGTAATGTATATTGTCTATCTCTTATATTGTCTGTTCATTTCAACGAATTCCAAACCTTTACAGTAACATCGTCATTATAGTTCTTCATGTGTCAATTAATATAGCAGTATTTATATTGTTTTTAAGGTCCTTATGGCACTATCACGAGGCAAGCAGATGGTAAGTAAAGTCCACATTAATTCACAGTATGTGCATGTGAAATCTTTCTAAAATACTATCAAATGAATTTGATGCAGAACAGGCGTTTAACATTTTAATTAATTACTGTGTCATTTTTGTTGTTTACTTTCATAATAATAATATTTACTATCATCAAAGAGTGCCGTTGTAGTAATCCTATGTACATGTAGATAAGTTTATATATAGATATATATATATATTATATAAATGTCTTTCACAATTTCAGCTCAAGGCTAGTATTGCACCCACAAAGGTATTTATTTATGACTGTTAATACACCTAGTTACTTATTATTAGTATTCCTGACACATTAACAACTTACCATGTAATTTTTACTGCATGATGTTCATTAATGACAACATAGCTGAAACCTTCCTAGATGTCAGATATAACTAAATTAGTATGTTTCGTAGGAGGTAATACTCATTGTGTGTCCTTAAAACAACTGTGTGCCTGTTTTTAAAAGAATAGTTTTTTATGTATATAATGTATTAATAAATAAGTATTTGTGCCAATGATCCCTTTTCATGTTGTCTTCTGTATAAGAACATTCAAATTATGTTAAATGTGATCGCAGTTCACTAATACATGTTTGAAATCAACTAAATTTTGCACTACATGAAGCCTTATCAATACTGTCATTGACTGCAGTCAAATGGTGGAGTTGTTTCTCAAAATGAAAACGCACAATGGTGGGTGAATATTGGGTTAGATCCAGACGGATTTTAATATAAACCATTGTCCAAAATCAGAGGTAAGCCACCTTATACAATGATTGTTAAATGTTACGTTTGATAACTAGTATTTTATGATGTTCACACAGTATATAGATACTGATTCGTTCTAAACGAGACCATATCACGCCCATGCTCATAGACATGTCACATACTCTCTCCAGTTGACACTCTACACTGTTCAACTATGTAATGTGAATCATTGTATTTGTGAATACAGTGTTTCCCTTTCACAGTGTCTTCCCTTCCAGCTGTCAGGTCGAACGCAAACAGTGTAGTGTCTCTGCCCGCTGCGAAATGTCCCACTGCGATGTCTTCCCAGTTGTCAACTGGGTCAATTGTGACACATGAGACATCTTCCAACTCATCTGTGACATCTCCTGAATCCATTCCAAATGCAGATCTTTCTCACAATTCTGGTAAATGTCAATGACAAAAACCTTTCAAAATAGCACAAGGTTTGTTTATTCACCATTTATGACCTGTTCCAAGAAGGCAGCCTATAATTGCATATAGCATGTGTGACTTTTTAAATATTAGCATGAATGTTAAAAAACTGTTAATGTATCTTAATATTTTATTTAGGTTCTTTTGGTGGGAAAGCCAATGTAACTGCAATTATCGGTCAGCACCTTGCTTACTGCGAATTGTTGTTACAAATGTTGCGATTCAATTATTCCATAAAATAATGATCAACTTATTGTCATAGCCCAAATGAAGTGGACTCCGAAAATGACACGGAAGCTTCATGACAAATTCCATCATTGGATAACACTTCCAAGTCCACACCGGAATCTTCCAGGTAAATTAAAAATGTTGCAGATTGCTCCATATATATACAATTGTGTTCAATACATATGTAACATTTAAATCATCCATTCAATATACATTTCCACGCATATACCTTTCGCTACTTAAACTAAAGGCCCATGACATAGGGAATGATATAATAAACTGGATAAAAAATGGCTGATTGACAGAAGACAACGTGTAGTTGATGGGTAGGCTTCAAACTGGAAATCGGTATTGAGTGGGGGTACCACAGGGATCAGTACTAGGACCTATATTATTCTTAATATATATGAACGATTTGGACGATGATATAACAAGCAAGGTGTTGAAATTGGCGGATGATACAAAAGTGTTTAGAAGGATTAAAAGTGAAGAAGATAGACAGCATTTACAAGATGATCTTGACAGGTTGATCAAATGGTCTAAAAAGTGGCAAATGCTGTTCAATTTTGGGAAATGTAACTGCCTCCACACAGGACATGGGAACGAAGATGTAGAATATACAATGGGGGGGGGGTACTGTACTAAGTACTACTATAAAAGAAAAGGACTTACAGATTTGTGCTGATATGAAGGTTTCATGGCAGTGCGGAATTGCAGCTTCAAAGGGAAAGCAAATCTTTGGATTAATTAGGCGAAGTATATCGTATAAGGAAAAAGAACTAATAATACCGCTGTACAAAACAGTAGTGAGGCCTCATTTAGAATATTGTATACGAGCGTGGAGGCCACATCGCAAGAAAGACAGATATGCTAGAAAGAGTACAGAGGAGAGCGACAAAAATAATACCAAAACTCAGGGATCTTAGTTATGAAATTTGCCTAAAAGAACGTGGTTTAACAACACTAGAGACCAGGAGGTTGAGAGGAGATAATATAGAAGTATTTAAAATAATTAATGGTTATGAAAATATTGATAGGACTAGAGGACATGACATTACATTAGCAACGGAGAAGTGTTGATTAGATATAAGAAAGTGCTCATTTTAACTAAGGACTGTAAATGAATGGAACAGATTATCTGCTGACAGCGTGGGTGCTAGTAGCGTGAATATGTTTAAAAATAAAATCGACACATACCTCAGAAGGGCGGGATACACATAAAAAAGGTTGGACTCTCGATAAGTTAAAGGGCTTCCTTATCCACCTGCCACCTAGAGTTAATTCTCTGGGTGGCAATCTTGTTAAATACCTTGTTAAATTACTGAACGCAGAAGGTCAGAAATTCAGAAGCCACGTCGATGCTGAGACCAATTGTGTAAGGACAACGAATTTTCCCGCAAACTGCAAATCACAACAGGTCAATTCACGGAAAACCGCATCACGTCGTTCAGAAGTAAACATGTCACGGCACGACAGCTTACCGGAGTTTACGGGAAAAGATTGGTCGTCCTACTAAGACAGGTAGGGTTCTATTTCGAAGCCAATGACATTGCCTACGACGCCCTAGGCAAGCGCAGAGCAATCTTACTAACATCAGTGTGTAAAGAAACATACGTTTGTACGCATCCTGGCATCGCCACAGGCGCCGGAAGATATCTCCTACGTTGAACAGTGTAAATTGCCACAGACGCAATTTGAACCGAAGCCAAACGCGATTTTGCAACGCTACAACTTCTAATCGACCTTCAGAAAGAAGGATCAGTCACTAGGTGACTTTGTTGCTGAACTGAAAAATTGGGCCAGAAACTGTGATTTTTGTCAAACAAAGACTGGTGCGCAGCGAACTGCCGAGTTGATTCTGGAAGAAAGTCTGACGGACCGGTTAGTTTGTGGAGTAGCAGATCCGGCCATCCAACGACTAGTGTTGGGGGAAGCGACCTTGATTTCAAAATGGCTCTACAAATGGCCCTTGCCATGGAAGCAGCTGCTGCTAACACCGCACAGTTAAACTCGCCTGCGTACGACAGTATACCGAGTGGTCACTCACAAGCAAGCAGCGAGGAAGTGGGAGAAGAAACCACCCGCTCATAATCGCCAGAAACCATGTTTCAGATGTGGCAAAATATATCTCATTCGGTGGAAGAGTGTCATTACAAGGATGCGCAATGCCGCTATTGCCACACAGAAGGAAACATCATGAGTAACTGTTTCGCAAACCAGAAAGCTGAAAAGGGAAAAAGAAACCGCACTCATCAGCTGACAGCACCTAGACAGAACTGTCTTCCATCTGAACAGTCTGGAGAGACATACGACATGTTCAGCATGACAGGACCACGTCCGGATCCGATCATTACCCACATACAAGTAGGTGGGTAGACACTGCTGATGGAGGTGGATACGGGTGTCACACGCTCGATCATCAGCGAAGAAACTCTGCACAAACATTGGTGAAACTCTACACGGCCTAATATTGAAGCCTCAAAGGACACGCTTCGGACATATACAGGACAGTGTGTGAAAATCACGGGTGTCATAAACGTTATGGTAGAAGCGAAAAATGGCGACCAACATCAGCTTCCGCTCATGGTTGTCGATGGCAACGGTCCAAGCTTACTTGGCAGGAACTGGCTGAGTAAACTCCAACTGGATGGGGGTGTGGTTCATCAGTTGAATACGTTACACTCAACACGGAAGCAGAATCCACAACTGCATGCTATATTGGATAAGTACGACATCGTGTTTATTGACTCTCACCAGGCAGTCAAAACGGAAGCTGCCAAGATCTACGTCAACGACGATGCTGTTCCCAAGTATTACAAGTCGCGGCCGCTACCATATGTAATGCGGGACATGGTGGGCAGACAAAAGCGTACGTCTCTGTGGGGACTACAAACTCACAGTGAATCAGGTGGCAACATTGGATAGGTATCTAATTCCCTGAACAGAAGATCTATACGCACAGCTGGGAAAAGGTAGCACATACACAAACCTCGACATGCGTCACGCCTACGAACAAATCGAGCTACAAACGGATAGTCGCAAATACGTCACGATCAACAAACCACGAGGACTCTTCACGTACAAGCGGCTGCCGTACGGTGTGCCATCAGCACCAGGGATTTTCCAATGGGTCATAAACTTCCTGTAACACAATGGTGTACCTAGATGACATCTTGGTGATTGGGTCACCCGAAGATGAGCACTTACAGACACTTGAGCGAGTGCTTGAACGCCTCTTCAAGCCGGTTTCCGCCTAAAAGCATCAAAATGCAATTTCTTGCGTGACGAAGTAGAATACGTAGGACTAGATGCTGAAGGAATCCATTCTTCTGGTACGACTCTCTCAGCAACCCGCAACGCTCCGACGCCAACCAGCATCACCGAGTTACGAACATACCTTGGGATGATAAACCATTGCGGTCGGTTCTTGCCCAACATAGCGACGATCCTGGCGCGCACGCATCAGTTTCTCAAAAAGAACACGAAGTGGTACTGGTGGAAGGTACAACAAGAGGCTTTTGACAAGACGAAAGAGATGGTGTGCTCGCCACAGGTCGTAATGCATTTCGACTCCTCCAAGTCGTTGATCCTGACATGTAATACCTCTCCATACAGCATTGGATCAGTCTTTGCTCACGTCATGGAAGATAGCGTAGAGAAACCCATTGAGTACCACTCCAGAAGTATCTCACAAGCTGAAAAAACTAAGCTCATATTGATAAAGAGGGGGTGGCCGTCATCGATGGACTGAAGAAGTTTCACCAGTACTTTTGGGGTCGCAAGTTTATTATCGTCACAAACCACAAGCCGCTTTTTTAGTTGTTCGGAGAAACGAAGGCTGTTCCGCAGATGCTGTCTCCACGTATGCAGCGCTGGGCCCTGACACTGGCTGCCTCCGAATACAAGACAGTCAACAGGCCGGGCCAAAGCATCCTCCAAGCAGACGCTCTTAGCCGCATCCTGGTAGGTGGCGCTCCGAGACATATACCTGTGCCAGCTGACACGATACTGACAATGCAGTATTTGGACATGTACCCAGTCGCTGCAAGTGACATACGCCGCGAAACAACATGTGACCCTGTGCTGTCACAAGTCTTCATCATGACGAGGGAAGGATTTCCAAATCAAGACGACAACGAACATATGAAGCATGCATCCAAAGAAGAGATGAACTCAGCATCCATGATGACTGTCCCGTGTGGGGTACACGAGTGATCATTCCAAGTGTCTACCGCAAAGCACTGTTGGAAGAACTGCACAGTGCACACTCTGGGATCGTGCGCGTGAAAGCCGTAAGTCGCAGTCTGAAGTGGTTGCCCAAGTATCAATCAGGACATTGACAAAATGGTCAACATTTGCGACATCTGCATGCGTACTCGATCCTGACCTAAGGAAGCTCCCCTACAACCCTGGTCGTTCCCCGACCGACCATGGTCGTGACTACATATCGATTATGCAGGTCCATCCGTGAGCAGAATGACGCTGGTGGTGATCGACGTCTATTCGAAGTGGATAGCTACGGGCTCAACATCATTCGAAGTGGATAGCTACGGGCTCAACATCAGCCACGACCATCAGTAAACTGCGACAGTCATTCAGTGCTCATGGCATCCCGGATGCCATCGTCAGTGACAATGCCACTGGGTTCGTTAGTGACGAGTATCGAGAGTTCTGCCGACACAATGGCACCAAGCACATTACAAGCTCGCCCCATCACCCGGCATCAAATGGTCTGGCCGAACGAGCCGTCGGGGTGGGGACTTAGAAACAAAGCTAGCACGCTCCCTCCTCGAATACCGGATTACGCCACACTGAACGACGGTCTGAACTGTTGATGAATAGACAGCTGAAGACTCGGCTTCACCTCACTAAGCCAGATGTCGGTAGGAGGGTCATTGCCATACAAACCAAACAGAAGGCGACACACGACCGGCACGCCAACGTTCGTACCTTCAAAACCGGTAATCTTGTTGTATGCTCTACGGTACCATGGCAACGCTGCAAGCTGGGTACCTGGCACAATCGAACAACAGACGGGACCAGCAGTGTACACCACCCGTCTCGAAGGTGGAGATATCATTCGTCGTTACATCGATCAACTAGAAGGAAGACTATCGAGTCACCAGTTGGCGTCACCGGTGCTGCCCCCGCAGATGGACACATTCCCCGAGTTCGGGGCTGAGTCTCATGAAGAGCCTGAAGCCTCTCAACCGCTCGCACCGGATCAGGCAAAAGTAGCATCAGGCTGGCTACCTATCGTGACCTTTGGGTGTTATAACCGTAATTGGTGTACATCTAACTAAAGTGGGGAGGAATGCTTTTGTATCTAACAATTGATGTTCCCGCGAGTCTGCCTAAGTTCCGATTTAACTGTAATCACGTTTGACCATGTGGTCGTTAATAAAACACGTTTAAATACATCACACTTTTCGTAGCACGGCACACACCTTCGCACGGCCTTTGCCGTCGCCCGCTTCCAGCCATTGCCTTGAGTGTTCACCAAAGTCCGCTCGTCGTCAGTGAATTCATGTTAGAACAAATCCATTGCAGACTTCATCTCGATAAAGTTCACACTCTTAGTGTGTCTTCTATGCTACTGCACGTCAGTTCACATCGTTGATGAAAATTGGCGTTATTAACAATACAAAGCACGAATACATTGTTTGTGAAATAAGTGATACCCCGCGAAACGCGAAGATACTACACGAAAGAGAATGCATAAACAATGCCGCTATAAATCTACAATTTATGCTGGCATGCATTAATGAGAAAGACAGAACATTATGTTTTATGAAAAACATATCTACATGTTTAGTATGTGCTCGACAACAAAATCATAATAGCTGAACTCACTGCTGTGTTAAATGTCAAGACACCCCGAACTAACAACTTGATATGCTGTTTTAATTCAAAACTACGTTTCCAAAACATAGTATTGTGGGTTATCCTCATTATACTTTAGTGCTTAAACTAAACACATGCCTACTGGAGGAACATTATGAGAGGCCGGTGATACCACGCAAACCACATAGTTAAGATTGACGTATTCTACGCCACACAACATGGACATGCCCTAAGTTATACACCAATCAAGCGTACTCATTTAACATGCATTTCCACAATACATTATATGCAACTTTGTGAAATTCATTAACATAGGATATATACAGCACAGTCCGATAATAATTTACAAACTTATTAGTACGTTTACTCGTGTTCGCAGGTATCGATTAGCATGTTAAGTCGGTGTATCTCATCCTGGTTTGTAGTGGGGAGCATTTCCTTTTTATCACTTGTAAACTAACCTAAATGCAATATGTATATCATATATATATATATATATATATATATGTTCCAGGTTGTATTCATCCAAGCTAGGCAGTGACGTCAAACGTAACATTACGGTAGACCTTAGAAATAGCATAGCACTGTTGCGGTGTGAATGTCCAGGTAAGTGTCTGGAATGTTTCACCATCAACTGCCTTACCTGACTTAATGGGAATAACAAAATATATTGTTTGAATTCATATTATATTACATCTTCCTGTATATTTCCATTTTCACCAAAACAATAATTTTACGAGAATTCAATATATCAATAATTTCACAATTTACGCTGTGTAACTGGTCTTCTTCGAATATCCATATTTTTGGCGAGTTTTTCGGTATGCCCAGGTGTGAGGTCAGAGGCGCGAACGTCGCGCAAGATGCCAGCACTTTCAATATATACACAGCATGTTTACAACCAGAGATGTTGGTTCAAAGAAAGCGTCCGAATGAGTTATTGTGTGGTATTCCGATGTAATATAAACACTAGTCATTATAGAGGAACAAGCTTTTACGTCATAGTTCCACATGAATACTAACTTTGTTGAAAAAATGAAGCGATAAATCTTCCGCTCCAAGACAAGCCGACCGCAAAAACCTTCGCTGCTTCAGCTTAATTATTTAAAAAAACTTTCGATTGTGACCCAGGGGAACTAATCTACATCAGTAAACATACACAAACACGAAAATATTATATTCAACTGCAGAAATAGGTGGTTAAATGCGTTTTACTACGGACACGGGTTCACGCCTAACATCAAACTTTTTAAAAGTATATTTATTTATCTTTTCGCAAAGTAATATAAACCAAGCCATTTTTACGCTGTTTAACATTAAATATATCGAATGTTGTGTAGTGATTATTTATTCGCGAAAAAAATTAAAATAATATAATATCATTACCGAGAATGTACAATTTCCGCTGATCTTTTATGTTTTTTATTAACATTTATCAAGACAAACCACGGTTTGTGAAGATTTGTCTTCACGTATATAATTATGATAAACTACTAATAACTCATTCTGACGCTCGCTTCGACTCAACATCTATCGTTGTAAACATGCTGTGAATGTATTGAAAGTGCTGGCATGTTGTGCATGGAGTGGAAAATCTGCAAAATCAACATTAATTGATACGTAATACAGTTCGCTATACGAATCCAAATCTAGACGAACGAAACAAAAAATTTAGGTAGGAAGTTCGTGGGTGGATATATGTTGTGTCTATCCAGTTGCCAGGCACCCTCCTTTACTCCGGCGGGATTTGTTAAACCAATTTACAATTAGTTGTTGGAACACCGCTACGTGACGCCGACCTTCGGAATTGTTACTCGCCAGAGAACATGTCTAACATACAAACAAGAGGCATTGCCACCAATATTTTTATTTTTATTACTCAGTCCAGCCATATGCTATCCCCATTATCGTTTAATGTATATATTATCGACCTCAGTGTGTCACTTTCGAAACTACAGTGGGTTGTTGTAGTGGTAACATCATCATTAATCACCTGTATGCGGATGATACAGTGTTGTGTGCGGATGATATTGTGTTGCTAGCTCCCTTAGCTAAGGGCTTACAAAACCTTATTGATGTAAGCTATACATATGGATGCAATAATGGTTTTATGTTTAATGTTTAACAGTCAAATAATGTTGGGGGAACTCTGTTAAATGTGACCAAGTCCGATAAGTATCTTGGTCACATAATAAGTGATACTTTGTGTGATGAAGCTGATATAAAAGCTAAACAAGGGAGCCTTCATGGCAAGTGCAATGTTTTGCTTAGAAATTTGTATTTTTGTTCTAAGCAAGTTAACAATAAGTTATTATCTTGCTGTTGTAGTAATATGTATTTGTGCTCATTATGGGTTAAATATAGAACATTGTCATTTCAGCGTGTCATCGTATCTTACAATAATGCATGCGGGATCTAAAATAACCTGTCTACGAGATGCAGTGCAAGTATCACGTTTGCCACTGCGGTTGTTGACAGTTGTAACACTCGTATTAGAAAATGCATTTACAGCTTAATGAGCAGGTTATCTATTTCCACCAACATAATTGTACAATGCACTCTAACAGTGGTGTATATGACACTTCTGCCTTACACAGAAAATGAATAGGTGCATTATATAATATTCTGTAGTTGTACTTAACTCATTATTGGGTATTCATTTTATAGTTATGCACATATTTAGTTACTTTACTATGGGCGTACTGTGTACTATTATGTATCTTGTTGTCTGAAATAAATATTTATTTTTATTATTATTATATCCAGCCACCTACTGTTTTGAGGAAACTTGGACAGATGCCATTTCTGGGTCAGCATGGACCCGCTAGCTCCCACATCCACAGTATAACTGCTGTTTCTCTGGATTGGTCTTCAAGAAGACCCGACCGTCGCCAATAACTAGGAAGCTTGTATGTAGGGTGTATTGCGATCACTAATTCATTGGAAATGTTTGACTTTTTATAGATGTGAAATAAACGTGTAAGCGACGTATTGGTATTAGTTCGTTTTATATTGCACATACGTTTTCGCTTTCTACACAGCCAATACTCATCAATGAATATGTTGTATTAACAGAGAAGTGCCGCAAGCCTAAACAAACTGGATGACAGAAGTTAAGATCCAGGACTGTTATGACTGAATTCATACGAATACCGCATTCTCGGATATTAAAACACTCATCAATGAATATGTTGTATTAATAAACTTGCAAACTGACGAAGATAAGTGCCATTTTAAAATTGTGACCTCTGAGATCCCCATCCTCCGGAAGACTTTCAAAAAAGGCTAAATTTACGAACCACCCCAATTTGCCCGCTAGAGCACACACAACATTTCAGCCCCATGCACGCAAAAGAGACTGATATATGGCTCCATAAACAAACAGACAGACAGACAAACAATGCGCAGTATTGTTTTATAACACAAAAGTGCTGCAAGCCTAAACATACTGGATGACAGAAGTTAAGATCCAGGACTGTTATGACTGAATTCATGCGAATACCGCATTCTCAGATAAATTAAAACATTCATTAAACCTATATGTATATAAATAACTCAAATGTTAAATCGGGTTCCAATAACCTTGGAAATATTTTTTGAACGCACAAATGCCTTCAAAATGGTCTTAAGCTATATAAAGATAACACCCATTCAGTGAAAACACGAACGAAATAAGGTAGGTTATACCATTTTATTAAAATGGTCAACAAAATAGCCAGGGTGAGTGATACATTGCTTGTGTTGTTTGATTGCCGGACTGTACCGTGTAGAACAGGACATTACACAATATTTCTTTGTAATCTGTCTCCAACAAATGATTCAAGCGTTGTTATTTTAGGGAAGGTTATCGCCGTAAATGTTCGGCGTTGGACACAGTTTCTTATCACTACAGGCTAAGCATGTGTTTATCGTATATGCATTCACCTCAGTGAACCAGCTTTTCCTAACTCGAACCTTCACCCAGTCAACGCTCCACGAGTCTCCAAGAACGCCCTCGCATCCTCCGAACCATGTGACAGTGCGCATGTGCGGGTAAGATGGATGGCTGAGTGGACCTCTCCACAAAAATACTCTGTAAATGTAAATGACATATTGTGAAGAAAGCCATCGTTCCAAGCCCCAGTGGAGCTCCTTGGTCTAGCAATCATATTCAGATTGTCACAGACACCAATATCTTCATACGACACTGAGGAAATTATCAAAGACATCACCTGACTAGGGACTTTCACCTTCATCACGCTTTATAGGTTGCCACCAGAGGCAAAAACATATTAGAACTTTTCCTCACCACCAACCCCTCCCTCATAGAAAGCACGCATAGCATACCAGACCATGACAGTATCCCCCTACTAAATATCAACATAAAACTGACCAGAAACATGCCCCCTCCCCACAAAGTTTGCAAATACCACAAGGCAGTGTGGGAACACATTGAACAAGAACTCCAGGGCCTTGGAAACAAAATTCAAAACCAAACCCGTCTTACTGACTCTCCAGAACCACTTTGGGACCTCTTCAAACGCGGCCTCCAGAAAATTATGAACAAATTCATCCCCTTCAAATATTCTTCAAACACATTCTTTCTCCCCTGGATCACTAAAGAAGTCGAAAAAATGATAAACAACAAACAACGACTGTACGACAAAGCTAAGAAATTCAAAAGAGAAACTGACTGGACATTATTTAGGAAATTCCGCAAAACTACCTACCCAAAAGAAGATCCAGTCAGAATATTGGAAATACTTTGCACAAATAGTAGACCGGGAACAAGACAAACAAAATAAACATCTTTCTGGCACTACATTAAATCGCTCAACAAAGATACAACAGGAATCATCCCACTAAAAGATAAAGGCATCCTGCACACATATAGCAAATCCAAAGCAGATATTCTTTCAAGAAAATTCCAATTTGTGTTCACCAACGATAACCTGGATAATATTCCCCAACTCCCCAACAAAAATCGATCACCACAGATGCCTCCATCCAAATAACAGTGAAAGTTGTCGAGAAATTACTGAAATATATAAAACCACCACACAAACCCCAAGGCATACAACATCCCTGCCAGAATCCTGAAGGAAATGGCCTCCAAAATAGCACCCACTCTGACAACTATATTCCAGAAATCAATAGACTCCGGAACTCTCCCCTTAGACTGGCTGAAAGCATATGTAGTTCCCATTTACAAAAAGAATGACAGAACAACTGCTTCTAACTATCGACCAGTCTCCCTTACTATTATAGCCTGCAAAATTCTTTAGCACATTATATCCAAATAAATCCATAACCACCTTGAATCCCACAATATTCTTACTGACCGACAACATGACTTTAGACGTAGACGTTCCTGAAAGACTTCACTGCTCACGACGGTCCATGACTTGATGAGCCCACTAAAAAACCCACCAAATTGATCTTATACGTCTATACTTCTCTAAGGCTTTCAATTCTATCCATCACAATCGACTCCTGCTCAAACTGTATCACTTTGGATATAGAGCCAGCACCCACCTTTGTATTAAACATTTTCTGACCAATAGATCACAAGAAGTGCTGGTAGAAGGGTGCAAGTCGAATCAGGTACACGTGAGCTCTGGAGTCCCACAGGAAACTGTTCTTGGCCGCCTCCTTTTCTTTTTCTATATTAATGAAATGCCCACCCACATTTCTCCTGGAACCTACCCGATCACGGAAAATCAATAACCAGACTGACCAAAACAACCTACAGCATGACCTCGATAGACTCATCGAGTGAAAACAAAACTGGCAAATTGCCTTCAACCCCTCCAAATGTAAAGTAATGCACATCACCAAATCAAAATTACCCACAGGTAGCTCATACACAATACACAGCACAACATTCAGAGAAATACCAGTAGCAACACACCTCGAGATAGATATATTAAAGAACCTCTCTCAGAACCCACAAATCAACAAAATAATCAGTAAAGCAAACAACAAGCTTGGATTCATCAAGAGAAACTTAAAGTCTGTTCCCCAGTCCATCAAGAGCTATGCCTATCAGAGCCTGGTCTGCCCACACTTCGAGTATTGCTGCTCGGTATGGGACCCACATACCTTTCGGAACATCAACTGTCTGGAGGGAGTCCAGTGCCGGGCAGAAAGATTCGTGGTTCATAACTACAGCTGGGAAGTATCTGGGGCTGCCTTGGCTTCTGCCCTCTCCTGGCCAACCCTAGAACAGAGGAGGGCTGAGGCCAGGCTTTCCCTTATATACAAAATCGCGAACAGTCTCGTAGAAATCGATCCCAATCAATACGTCGAGCCTGGACACCGCCAAACAAGATCCAACCACCCATACAAATACAGACAAATATCAACCTCCCACAACTACACCTATAGCTTCTTTCCCGGAACAATAGCACAGTGGAACATACTTCCCTGTAACACATTCATCCACAACAACCTGGATGCCTTCAATGGTGCAATGCAGGGTATTGAACTGACAGCTGCACCCTTCAGGTACCTCCCATAGACAACACAGCCCCGCCCCCCCTGCTCCCTCTGCCCCCCTCCACAAACACCCACCTATACCCTTTCCCATCATTTCCATCCCAAATCCAATCCAAGTACAAAACACCCTTATCCCTTTCCAGATAATATGAAGCCAGCCATCCTGAGACCGAACAAGCACCACCGACCAACCATACTAGTGCGCGATGCAGGGGTCTTTCAATATAAACAAACAGAAACAGAACAACCTTGTCCACATTCTTCCAAAATGGCCGATTTCTATGAAAGATTTCGTGAAGCAATGAGAGTGGTACGAGGACTCGTCAAGGCTGCAGAGGAAGAAGATAATTACAACACGTGGAATAAGAAGATGTAGAGGATACTAAATACACGTGTGTGTGTGTGTGTGCGTGTGCGTGTGCGTGTGCGTGTGTGTGTATATGTATGTAGGCGTGTAGGGGTTTGAGCGTTTACATAAATTTATGATGTCTATGTATGCAACATATAACTACTGTGAAATTAAATCATCAATGACAACGTAACATTAAACAGCCTGATAAACCCGTTGGTAGAGCAGAGCAGACCATTAGACGTGCTCTCACCTCGCAATGGATCAAGGAAACAAATATGGAATCCTACTTACGCGCCGCGTTCAAAGTCGTCGAAATTGGCATCATTAAGCCACACGCAGCTATCGACAATGTTCCGTTGGTACAACAAAATTGTAGATGGTGTTGTCTGTACCCGCATGTTCCACGACCGAGATTTTCACAACTATTTCATACCAACAATCAAAAAGAAAAGTATGGTATTCTTACTAGAGCAGCGTTTATGTAACATCGCTTCTATGCCGGTTTCCGACTGCTAAAATGCGCACACATTCATTGTTTACGCAAAAAGTAGGATATGACTGAAAACCCGCTATGATCTCTACAATATCTTATGTGCATTTTAGCAACACAACTGCAATGTATACGATTATCTGACAGTTTATCCAATGAAGGTATTGTTTGAATAACGTACACTACAAACCATACACGCGATATAGATGTTGAGTAAATGATATTATGGTATCAACCCGTTACATAAAATACGTTTTATCACCTCCCGGACGTGGAACACGACTTCCACATCTTGAAGCGACAAGAACCAACAACCAACATTGTCTAGCAGTTGAAGTGTTTCGCAAACATTGTCTCAGTTGTTTCAGGGTCTTCTATGAACTTCATGCGATCAGGCAAAATACGTCATTTGAAATGTAGCGATGTTTTTGCTTACTAAACAGATATCGTGTTTCACAAGAACGTCATAATTGTGTCACGTAGTTCTTCATGTTTGTACAGCCAACTGTGCTAGTAGTTTCAATGCGGCCATGCATGAAGCAGCCGATGACCCACAAACAATACAGATTGGAAATGGAATGGACAATTTCACAATACTATGCAAAACTGTTGTTGATATACGTTCTTGAACGCAATGAGTCCTGGGGATATTTGTCTTCATGTGGTTAATCTACCAATCAAAGAATGTTAGTGCTTGAGTTTTGCTCTGTTCACAGTAAGGCTGATGACGCACCTTTTAGATATATATATTTCGCTTAGATTATTTCATATCTAGCTACGTATATGTATCGCATTGGTTTTATATTTATTAATTATTTATCGATTCATTTGATCTTTATTTATTTTCATTATTTATTTATTCGTGCATTAATAAAGTTTAAATAATATAAACATTTAGTAAAGGTTTATTTTAATATTTTTGTATATACAAATTATTATTATTATTAGCTTACTATTATAGCGACCCAGTACAATTGTTCGGAAGAAGTCCTATATAATACATGTATTATCATTATTATTATCATCATCATTGTTATTATAACCGTCTCGTGATATCCTTCATTAATGCTGTCTATTGCAGCTGCTTGGTCACTTGCCATAACATATCTTATTCTGTGCTAATTGAATTGTCTGCAATTTCTTCCCAAATTACTGCCAATATATTAGGTACAAACGAATACAATACATAGGCGGATTCAGGGGGATTGGTTGTACCCGTTTAGGTTACAATAAGCTGAAGTTACGGAGCTGCGACGGCGAAAACACCCCCAACGCCACCTCTCGTCTTCCGATGTCATGAATGACCCGACAGCGCGACAGCTACAGGGCCACTCTCCAAAAAATTATGACAGCTCGTTTTTAATATTTCCTACTATTTACTCATTTGTGATTTCACTTATAAGTTATAAACATAGTTGGAATCGTTTCGACAAAATCTTTCAGAATAGTACAATTCCCTATAGCAAAATGCAAGCAAAGGGGCCTAATTCTTGCTAGAATAACCTAAACAGTCAAAAATAGGCTTTCCATTTTTAAACAATTACTTCAGATACCTCTAAAAATCCTCTAAATTTCAGAAGTATCTGATACCAATGTAATATGTGTTATCAACATAACGCACTATAGTATTGTTCCATAAGATACATAATGGTACCCAATTTTTTTTTCTTTTCTAATTGGCCATTTTTGTATGGCTACGAGAATTGTTTCCATTTAAATAAAATATGCTCAGAAAATACGCCACGTCACATGTTACCGCGCCATGTTAACCGTTTTTTTGAAATGCAGTATTGTTTTCTAAACATGTTTAATATAACTAGGAAACAATGTTCACCTATAATATTGATTACTGCTTGTTTATCCAGACATTTAAAAATAATTGTTATTAAATAATAATAATCATAATTTATTACTCTATGCGCATTACAATCCTTAAAACATAGCATGTAGCTATTAAGATTATTAAATAAAATAAAAATATATAAATAAATAAATACAATAAATAAAAACATTAAAATATACATACATATCAGTAGTAAATAGATAAGGATAGTAATAGTACTAATACTAATGAAAACGACAATTTAAGAGAGAAGAATAATAAATAGGTAAAGATAAAAAGTTAAAGCTAGATATTAAAAAGTCAAGAGTTCGCCACTGTCCACATATATATTTTAAAGAGAAAAAGCACGTTCAAAAATAAGTGTCTTCAGTTACTTCTTGAACACGATGAGGCAGCATTTTGCACTCTCTGGATTCTGGTGAGGAGATGATCAGAAATCCCGTAAACCAGGCCATTTCCATTGTCAAGACCAGACGTCACATAGGTATGCAACATCATCTCAGTCGTTTTCCTATCTAGAAGATTTCGAATTCTTCCAGTACTGCGTAGATGGATATATGCTACACGACACATGTACTGCACATGTACTGTACATGGCTGTACATGGCTGTACATTGGTGTTTTCAGAAAACACCAATGTTCCAGGCTACAGTGGAAGTAGGCACGATGTTATTGGCAAGTTTTATGTGCGGCATAGAAAGTTTGTTTTTCATGTGCGGCGAACATATCACAATAGCCTCTGTTTTGTCAGCATTGAGTTTTGAGTTTATTCATGCGCATCCAAGCTTGTAGTTCACCGACAAATGCTTATAATTATGTGCTTCACAGCCTGAGTTGTGTCTTCCTCCGTGAGAGGACTGAAGGCGATGTAGAGTTGGGTATCATCAGCATATAGATGCTTGTTGATTCCATGCCGACGTGTGATATCTCCAGGTGGTGCCGTGTAACAAACGAACATGAGCGGGCCGAGAACGGAACCTTGCAGGACTCCGAACGTCACTGGACTTTCCGCTGATTCTCTCCCGTACACTTGAATGATTTCGGTTAGCCAAATTCGAATCAAACCATGCAAGAGATGTTCCGGTTACTCCAAAACGATATCTGAGGGGTCATAATATGATCCCGTGGTCAATTGTGTCAAATGCTACTGAGAGATCTAGTAGCACAAGTATGGCAGCCTTGCGCTCATCCAATATACAAAGCAGAGCGTTACATACTCTCAGCAGTGCGGTCTCAGTGCTGTGGTGCGGACGATAAGCAGATTGTATTTGCTCATAGAGTTCGTTGTCAGATAGGTGTTTGGAGAAACGGGCAGCAACGACCTTCTCTGCACTTTTTGACACAAAATACAAGATCGACACTAGATGATAGTTCTTTAGGTCATTTGAGTTCAGTGTTGCTTTCTTCATAAGAGGAGTTACGATAGCCTTTTTAAAGGCAAAAGGAAAGACTCCTGTCGTAATCGATAAGTTCACAATGTTCGTGATGACTAGTGCCAAAGTAGTTATGTTGGCATTCAGCAGATGAGTCGGAATCGGATCCAACTTGCACGATTTACAAATCGACTTGCCGACCAACTTAGTGATCTCGTGTGTCGTGGTCGGCAGGAACGATGATATATGTGACAGGATAACACAGGGCTCGTCGGGGCGCAGCAATGTGTGTTTGCCGTCGGTATCAAGATCGCGTCTCATAATGTCAATTTTGTCCGAGAAATAATTGCTGAAGTTATCAAGCAATTGTCCGAGGTGGTTGTCGGGCAGTGCTGGCAGGTCTTTTGTATGCAGCAGTGAACCAACTATCCGATACAGAGTTTTGGGGTTGCCAGCCTGTTCGTTGATTTTGTTGGTATGACATGTGGCTCTGGCAGTGTACAACATCTCCTTCACTTGTTCTCTCTCTGGTTGATGAAGATTTCTCTGTCGATGGTCAACCTGGACAATCTCCATCTTCGTTCCTTGCGGCGCCTCTCCTTCCTGGCTGATAGAATGTCGTCATCAACCCACGGCCCATCAGGTCGGATGGTGAGCCATTTCGTTTTCAGTGGTGCGTGTTTGTCCAGCAGCTCGCTCAGGACGTTGCTGTATTGAGCTACAATGCGGTATAAAGATTGTTCACGTTTTGTATGTAATGTGGAGTTCACAATATCCGACGAGAATGATGTCAGATTGCTAATGTATCTTACTATGTGATCTAAAAGACAACGATCGGGTGTCAAAATTATAATGAAAATAATAATAATATTTATTGAAAGAATTTAACACAACAGCAATTTTGATTACATCACTTTGTTACAATTTCCTTCCAATAGCAAGGATGTGTGACAGGATGGTCGTGTTGTTTAATTACCACATGCTTGCAATGTCGTTGGTCGCACACACAACTCACTCTTACGATGGTACCGTATCATCCGGGACATTACGTTATGTTTGTTCCCCAGTTACCAACAAATGATGCGAGTTGTGTAATTTACGGAAGGTTATTGCCGTAAATGTTCGGCGTTGGACACAACTTTTTATCACTGCATACTAGCCAGTCGTTTATTGTATTTGTATGCACCCTAGTGTACCAGCCGAGTCTAACGCGTATCTTCCCCCAGTTAACGCGCCACGAGACTTCACAGAATGCCATTGCATCCTCCGAACCACCTTGTCCACAAACTTCCATAATGATCGATTTCCATGCAAGGCTTTGTGAAGCATGATCCGTGGTAGGCAACTCGTCAAGGCTGCGGAAGAAAGAAGCGAACCGCACAACTAAAGTAACAGTAGCCATACGTCGTGGGAAACACAAGTACGTGTGCGTGTGTGTGTGTGTGTGTGTGTGTGTGTGTGTGTGTGTGTGTGCGTGCGTGTGTGTGATGCCTTGCAAGCGTGCTAGTGTGTTTGTGTATTCTAGACAGTTATATGTATATTATAATAACAAGTTAAACACTAAACACATTAAACGTTGTAGGCCTACTGTTTCCGTTAAATCCTACTGTCTCCTATTTCTTCATAGTTCGTCGTGAAAAAGCAAGGAATACGGCAGTGGAAATCACTGGAACACAGTTTCGGCGTCGTATCGGATACAGCATGCTAAGTCAATGTATGGGACAAGAATGTTTACAGGATATTTTATACGCGTTTATTACGTTTATTATGCTGGTGTATCTTACCTTGTGGTGGCCTCAGTTCATTGTGTGTTTTGGAAGTCTGTTGTCATCCATGTGAGCCAAGCGATCTGTCCATCCGTGGCTTCTTTGTATGAGTAGTTGCTACATGCTCTGGATTATTGCTCTTTTGAGTATTTATTTGTTTGTAATGCGGTGCCTCCAAATTATTCATATTACAATATATTCACACACACACACGCACACGCACACGCACACGCACACGCACACGCACACGCACACGCACACGCACAAGCACACTCACGCGCACTCCCACGCTCACGCACACGCACGCACACGCACACACACGCACACACACGCACACACACACACACACGCACACACACACACACACACACGTTCGAACTCACAGGCCGAAAGTAAAAGTAAGGTGGAGAGAATGAGTCAATTGACTCTACGGAAGGGCAGAGGGAGAAACCCTGATAGATGGAGAAGATTCGTCTAGTATGCAGAGCAGATCAAACAATGTGCTTTCATCCTTGAAGCAGTCATGAGGACGAAAAAGAAGTCATACCAAAAAGTATAGACGGGAAGAGGCACCACACCCTGTTTTTAGGGAAGCCGCGGTCAGTGCGGCTAAGCCTTTCTTCTTCCACAACGAGAAAAAGATATATGTCTCGTCTGCTAAAAACATGATGGTCAACCTCAAGAAAACAGGCTTCTAAAGAGTTGGGAAAAGCATTGAATGGAGCTACATTCGTCAGATTTTCCTAACCGATTCCAGAAATGCTGTGCGTATGGCTCCTAAACTGACACACAAGCACATTGACTTGCCCCCGTTTTCGGCTTTGCGAGTTAAATATGCGACCCAAGTCTTCTCTCACTCTGTGGCTGCTGGTATTTCTACAATGGTTACATTGAAGTCACTCCCTGAGGAAGCAGAAGAAACAGCCCTGTTCTTGGAACGTATGGACCGTCTATTCAACTGTTTTAACAGCAGGACACCGAAGCACAAACAACAGATGAAACATGCTTTCTTAAACACATCTGGGCATAAGGAGTTTCGTCTGACTACCATTGAGTGTCTTTTGTGACGATTTGGACATCAATTTTCAGTTTCTCCTAACTAGCCGTCTAATTCAAGATTGCTTAGAGAACCTCTTTGCTGTGATCAGGGGTAAGGGTGGCCATAGTGACAACCCTTCAACTGAGCAGTTCCGACTTTAGCTTCCTCAGGTAATGGTCGATTATATTCTACTGCAGAACAAAGAGAGGGAAGACGGGGACACTTTTCTTCTCAACCTCAAGTCTTTCGGTACTGCGTATCAATACATCGCCGCCGTTGAAGATGATCCTCTGACCGTTTTCTCTCAAACAGGATAAATGACCAAACTTCATTTCAACGTTGAGACAGAAGACCGCTCCATTGAGGAAGAAACATTCACATGACAGGATACATGGCCAGGAAACTGCGTGACAAAGTATGTCAACAATGTCAGCAAACCCTGGTTGGTTCACCGACAAGTTCATTGAATTGCTGCTACTAAAAAACAGCTAGAGAATGCAAAAGACGGACTTGTAACACCAATTAAAGAACTAGCGTCAACAGTTGAAAATATGGAGCATGCTTTGAAGAAAACAAGCCACGCTCTACATATGGATAAAGTCCGGAGTAGACTGCGCTGTCATCTCGTCAAAGAAATAACGAATACTCAGTTGTCTGTCCTGCCGGAATGTGCACACTGAAAGATTACGTGTTGAACTTATTCATCAACATTTCCCTTTATGCTTTGTTGAAGATGAACAACAACAACTTCACAACTTCAAGAGTGAGAAATAGGAAAGTCCTGAAGTTGTCGCAAATGTAAACAGGTAAGTAGGCGCAACATACGGAGGGCACCTACAGACGTGACATCAGCATACGGCGGGCACCTGCGTCCACTACATTTTATTTTAAAATTATCAATATCAGGGCCATTTGAAGAATAAATAATTGCCTTCAAAATAGCGTATGTTTGTGTACATACGAACGCACAGGTATAATGATTTGTGCGCTGTTTTAAAGACGTCGGTATGCTATAGCATTGAAAAGATAGCTCAACTGCGCAGTTCTCCGGGTGGCGCCACTAATTGCCTTAGCTTCACTTTTCGATCGATATTTAGCGTGAGTGGTGCCTCTTTCCATGTGTCCTTTTTAGTCATACTTACGCTCCGCGTTCAAAGTCATGTATGGACGAACATTGGTCGTTTCGGCGCCGATGTTTTATGAAAGGTTTCGACTACTAAATTAATTATACTCAAATTTCCGTGGTAATCTACTTTATTAATTATTATGTTTAGCAGAAATACATAATATAAAACCAGTATTTGAGATAGTACTATTATGTGAAAGTGCTTGAAAATCTAAATAACATTCCAAAATGACAGGTACTGTTATTTTAAAAAGTCATCTACCGTTTCGCAAGTAATAATTTTATGTTACTTCTAATTTGTTAACGTTTTCTGTTGATGTGCTACCCGTTCATATTCGTATCCTAAAATAGCAAAAGTACTTCCTTTCTACAAAACTAAGATTTAACAAGATTTAACAAGATTGCCATCCAGAGAATTAACTATAGATGGCAGGTGGACAAGGAAGCCCTTTGGCTTATCGAGAGTCCAACCCTTTTATCTACATATATCCATCCCTTCTGAGGTATGTGTCGATTTTGTTTTTAAACATATTCACACTACTAGCACCCACACAATCATCAGATAATCTGTTCCATTCATTCACAGTCCTTTGTGAAAATGAGAACTTTCTTACGTCTAATCTACACTGCTCCTTTATTAATCTAACTTCATATCCTCTAGTCTTTCTATCTTTCTTAACTGAAAAAACCATTTCATAACCATTCAATATTTTAAACTCTTCTATCTGATGTCCTCTCAATCTCCTGGTCTCTAGTGTTGTCAAACCACATTCTTTTAGGCGTTTTTCATAACTAAGATCCCTCAGTTTTGGTATCATTTTAGTCGCTCTCCTCTGTACTCTTTCTAGCATATCTATGTCCTTCTTGCGGTATGGCCTCCACGCTTGTATACAATATTCTAAATGAGGCCTAACTATTGTTTTGTACAGCGGTATTATTAGTTCTTTTTCTTTATATGCTATATTTCGCCTAATCAATCCAAGGATTTGATTTCCCTTTGAAGCTGCAATTCCACACTGCTCTGAAACCTTCATGTCAGCACTAATTGTCAGCCCTAAGTCTTTTTCTTTTACAGTAGTACTTAGTACAGTTCCCCCCATTGTATATTCTACATATTCGTTCCCATGTCCTGTGTGAAGGCATTTACATTTCCCAAAATTTAACAACATTTGCCACTTTTCAGACCATTTGATCAACCTGTCAAGATCATCTTGTAAATGCTGTCTATCTCCATCACTTTTAGTCCTTCTAAACACTTTTGTATCATCTGCAAATTTCAACACATTGCTAGCTTAGCTATATCATCATCCAAATAGTTTATATATATTAAGAATAATATAGATCCCAGTACTGATCCCTGTGGAACCCCACTCAAAACTGATTTCCAGTTTGAAGCCTCCCCATCAACAACTACCCGTTGTCTTCTGTCAATCAGCCATTTTTCTATCCAGTTAATTATACCATTTCCCATGCCATGGGCCTTTAGTTTAAACAGTAATCTTTGATGTGGCACTTTGTCGAAAGCTTTTTGAAAATCTAAGTACATGATGTCTACTGGTGATCCATCATCTACCCACTTAGTGATATCTTCCAAAAAACATAACATATTTGTTAAGCATGACCTCGCTTTTAGAAAGCCATGTTGAAATGGGTTTATCAAGTTATATTTAACAAGAAAATCCACCATGTGATCTTTAATTAATCTTTTTAATAATTTACAAATCACCGATGTTAAACTAAGTGGTCTATAATTATTTGACTTGTTTCTCGAACCTTTTTTAAATAACGGTATAATGTTTGCTTCTTTCCATTCTAAAGGAACCACTCCCTCTTCTAATGACAAGTTGAAAACTGTTGCAAGCGGTATGCTAATTTGTTCTACAGTTTCCAATAGTAGTTTGGGTGGAATACCATCCACTCCAGGTGATCTATTATCCTTCATAGCCCTGATTTTCTTAGCTACCATTTCTGGGGTTACAATTAACTGTCTTAATAGTCTGATTCCGTCCCCTTGAACTTAGCCTCTGGTACTGGCAGTGATCTAGTGTCTTCTCTGGTAAACACTGAACTAAAATACTCATTCAGGTCTTCTGCCATTAAGTATCCTTCTGATAGTATGTTTCCAGCACTATCTTCTAGAGGACTGACCTTATCCTGAACTTTCTGTTTGCTTCGAACATACGCATAAAAACTCTTGCTGTCATGTTTTATATTACAAGCTAATGTATATTCATAGCTTCTCTTTGAATTTCTAATTTCAGCTGCAGCTTGGTTTAGTGCTTCTTTATAAATGTTGTAGTCTTCGTCATTTCCAGTACGTCTATATGACTTCCACGTCATTTGTTTATAGTTAATTTTTGTAATGGCTTCTTTCGATAAGTATTTCTTTCTGGTCCGTTTCCCTTGTTTTTTGAAAGGAACAAATTTATCTACGATGCACTAAGGAATCACCTTAGCGTTCTAACTATTGGCTATTTTCGAAAGTACTTTTTTCTCTAAAATATTACAAAGACTAAACGATAATTGGCTGTTATATTTTGTTAATAAACATAATATTCTCGACAAATATAAGTTTTTGTTTGTAAAAAATAGATATTCATTGTGTGTATGTGTGTGTGGTACGTGGGTACGTGTGTGTGCGCGCGTGTATGTGATTTTATTTGTGTGTACAGTGTATTGTAAGATGCTACAACATAATTGATTTTATATCTTATTTGACTACTCGGATGGAAGAGTACATGGTCACCCAGCTGGTGGGCTGGCGATTTGAACTTTCACTTGGACATTCCAACAGAACCGGACGTACGATGCTTTTGAGTCCGCGGAATGAAGCTGACGAAAGATGCCACCCACAGTAAGGGGCACATCTTGGATGTGGTCATCGTTAGGGTTACTTGCGTAGTACCTGTACTACCAACTGTCTAGGATCCATGTTTATGCAACACACACGGCAATCCATCCGGAGACCACCTGGCCATAAGTTTTGTGGTAAATGCAAGAAAGCCGGCTGGGGTGAGGAAAACACTAACTTTTCGCAGATTGCGTCATATATGTGTTTCCGATTTTCCGATTTCTGCAAATATATTACATCTTTGTCCGATTTTGACACTAATGGACCTGTGGGGGCAATGGTGGAAGCATATGACACTGGATTACGTCGGATTATCGATCACCACGCTCCCTTGCTCGAGAAAACCGTAACCTTGCGACCTAACTCGCTGTGGTACACGGGCGAACGGCGGCGTGAGAAGCAGAACTGACGGCGAGCGGAGTGGATTTGGCTATGTACTGGCCTCTAGGTACACCGTCAAGCATATCGGGCGCAATGTGTGGCGTAAACCGTTACTCACCACGAGGCGTAGTTACTACTCCGACAAGATTGCGAGTTGTGGGAGTGACCAAAAGCAGCTCTTCAACATCACGAAAAACCTTATGGGATACACTGGCTTTGCGAAACTACCGTTGTATGATCATTTCGATAATAAACACTTCCCTCGAAAGTTTAATTGTACCTCACGTGTTCAAGCATGCGGTCGTTAGACCAGTCCTAAAACAAGTGACGCTTGATAAAGTTGCTTTGTGCAGTTACAGCCCGGTTTCGAACTTGACGTTGTATTTCAAAACTTGTTGAAAAAGTGATTGCAAGACAACTCAACAATCACTTTGATATGAACACTTTGCGTGATCCTTTTCAATCAGCATACCGCCATGGCCACTCGACGGAGACGGCGGTCCTTCGAGTCAAGAATGACATCGCCGCGGCGCTGGATAGAAAGTGCACGACTGTTCTCGTGATGTTAGATTTTTTCCAGCGCATTCGGCACAATTAATCACGATTTCTTGATGACTCGACTGGAACACTCGTTCGGCATCACAGACTCGGCCCTTGCATGGTTGCAGTCGTACATCACTGAACGGCCAAACCTTTGTTGCAAGTTCTATGTCAATGTTACTGACCGGTATGTGTCTGCAGTTTTGACTCCTAGTTCCCGAAGAATGGCTCGGTACTGATCCCGTACTGACGTTATCAGGAAGCCATACTTTTCTTGGAAGAGGAACACTTCTAGCTGCTCCACCAGACGATTAAACGCAACGCCATGCATGTTCTGTTGGACTGGCCTACCAGTAGAGATTAGAGTGGCTTTAAAAGAGTCCATGCATCGTGCGTGATAAGATATATCATTTGCTACCATGTCATGTCCTTGGCCAGTCTCAGCAAAATGTCTTCCTTGTTCAACTTCTTGGCCTTATCTATGATCGCCTGCTGACTACTTTCTGTGGAAACTGTTTAAGTTGTTTCCTTGCATTCATCCATCTTTTGTTGTATATAACACAGGTAGCATTTGCATCAAATGTTGGTGTGCTTTGCCTAGTAGAAATATGTGCTGTTGCGGATGAAGTGCTGCACTCATTCCCTGCCGAGATTGAGGTATCCCCTCGTTGATGCTTTTTTTGCAAGTTTAAAACGCTTTTCAATCAGGTACACATTCCTACATTTTGCATGCCATTTTGGTGATTTATCGACCAACCATGTTTCCACGGCAACGTCATCGCGAAGCCTGCGGAAGGTTTCGCCCTGCCTAGCTGGCATTGCAAAAACAAATGTTGGTGTTGTTTTGACCTGCACATTAAATAGTCCGTTGGTTATTTGTTCTTGGCATATTACACACTTTGTGTAGTCAACTGTAATTTTGCCTTCGCGTCTTTTCTTTGACTGTTGCAGTGACACGACTCCATCAATCACCCGTTTTTCTGACTGGCTACCCATCTCGGCCCAGTTGTCTGCATCACAAACCCTATGTGTTAAACGAACAGCATCATAGAACAACTATCCATATTAAAGTTAAATAATTATAATTCATAATTGATCACCACAAAAATCTAAAACTAGACCCATGAAGTTTACACGTTTAATGTATTGTGTTTATTGTAACATAGTGAGGCGTTTCTCACAAACCGGGCACTATTTGGGTCTCAAATGTGCTGTTATACGCAAATATTGTTAAATATTATATGTCTGAAATGATGTGGAAATACTGGATGAATGCACTGAGATATTAAATTTAGGCAAAATGTAGTTACAACGACAAAATCGTGGTGGGCCCGGATTCAAAACATTGCCGAAACATCTTAATTGGATGATGCACAAACTTAGGACACGCAACAACACATCTGCTTGCTAGAACCTCAGTCTCATATGCTAAGTCTTCCTATTTAAGAAGACTGCAAACATCCACGTACTGCTGACATTACTTTTTGACATGTATGAGACACGAACTTGTTAATTTTCGAGCGTAAACAAACCGGTGTTATCGCTCAAAAAAGGGCAAAATATATAAACGGAAAGTGTTCCAACGCTAGTTCGTTGTGGGTTTGGACTGGCGTCTTTAAGGGCTAATAATAATGTTTTTCCAGTAACTTTTTTTCAAGGTTGTCCACCTAGGTTGTGATCCTAGATATACGTATACATGTTTTTAGAGGCAAACCTTTTACAGCATTCCATGTCTGTTCAACCCACTTCGCCCCCTGGTTAGTAAGTGAATTGTTTATTGTTACTGATAAGAAAGTACCTGGAACTGTGAATGTAGTAATGGTTTCCATTATAAATACCATATTCTTTAATTACTTAAGTTGTATTGCAATGTGTGTCCTATAATGCACGTGTTGTATTATTGATGTTACTCTCTCCATGTCCTCTTGAATTTTTTTATATTGCGTACATGTGTTGAATGTATTATATGTTATGTTCAAATGGAAATAAAGAATTGAATTGCATTGAAGAAATGTCCATAACGGCATGCCATCGTGTCTAAATACATAACGCATGTAGCGCCATATGTCTGATTTGTGATTGTAAAGTCATTAAAATACACATCGTTGCTGACGTTATTTTCTTGTCACCAATGGCGCGGCGCGATCCATCACATTCGGTAACTGTCCGTTCTAGTGTTGTTCCTTGCAGTTGCAAAAGGTTAGTTTGTGTTGACACTTTTACAAGCATAACACCCAACAATTTGCCTTCTCTTTTCCCTTTAAATGAGCTCGTGTTTTCATATCATTCACCAGAGAGAAAGCTTTCCTCTACATAGTTGTCATTGCTCATCAAAATGCACTAGAAGCGTTAATACCAACCTCATTGGAAAAATTAAGCTGAAAGGCATTACTTTCAGTGGAGAAATGCCGTTACTAAATACTGTACTTTGTTGTCTTCTCGTGTTTGGCTTTTATTCACATGACTGTCCTGAATTAGTTTTTCGTTACTGTTTAGCAAGCCTGTGGGAAGCCATTGTTAATTGAGTGACATGTTCGCATAGACTACCAACTTGTGCACTGGAAGAGAAGGAATAGCACAACAGTTCATGGGTCCCGTATCTGCAAATAAATGCATACACATACTTTAATGCAGAAAACAGTCTACCGTGAACGAATTCTGAAATATACTCCAACGGCCCTTGTGTGCACCATGTCTTACTGTTTTCCAATTTGTTCCTGCATGCAAAGACATGTTGTACTTACACAATTAATGTCAAGCAGTAGTGTTATTATGAACAGTGGTAGCATCACCAACTGCCGAAACAGTAGCTGAAACCAATTGCTGGATGAACTAGTACGGTCTGGTGTGCAAAAAGGGACAGGTTTATGGGTAGACCAGATACCGGTATAGGACGATACTGCTACGCTGAAAAGACTGCGGTAATGTTTTGAGCATACTCTTTCAAAACACTACCGTAGTGTTTTTAGGATACGCTCAACACAATATTGTTACGTTCAAAACACTAACCCTACGTACGCTCAAAACACTACCCAATTTCAAAACACTACCATCAGTATATTTTATTATTTTATTACATCAGACGTCTTTGTGAATCATCCTATACACTAGGGTCGAGTTCGTAATCGTTGGAACCAATTAGACAACGGAAATAAATAGATAGTGTGAAATGTCATACAACTATTAATTAGGGTTTATTCCATTATTATAACTAGTTATGGTTTAAGTCAATTATGGTCGTGGTAAGAGTTAATCATAGCATAATTTAACAAGATTTAACAAGATTGCCACCCAGAGAATTAACTCTAGGTAGCAGGTGGACAAGGAAGCCCTTGGCTTATCGAGAGTCCGACCTTTTTATCTATGTGTATCCCGCCCGTCTGAAGTATGTGTCGATTTTATTTTTAAACATATTCACGCTACTAGCACCCACACAATCAGCAGGTAATCTGTTCCATTCATTTACAGTTCTTTGTGAAAATGAAAACTTTCTTATATCCAATCTACTCTGCTCCTTTGCTAATGCAAGATCATGTCCTCTAGTCCTTCTATCTTTCTTAACTGAGAAAAACATATTTCTATCAATATTTTCATAACCCTTCAATATTTTAAACACTTCTATCTGATCTCCTCTCAATCTCCTGGTCTCTAGTGTTGTTAAACCGCATTTTTTTAGGCGTATTTCGTAACTAAGATCCCTCAGATTTGGTATCATTTTAGTTGCTCTCCTCTGCACTCTTTCTAGTATATCTATGTCCTTCCTGCTATATGGCCTCCACGCTTGAATACAATATTCTAAATGAGGCCTAACTATTGTTTTGTACAGCGGTATTATTAGCTCTTTTTCCTTATACGTTATGTTTCGCCTAATTAATCCAAGGATTTGATTTCCCTTTGAAGCTGCAATTCCGTACTGCTCTGAAATCTTCATATCAGCACTAACGGTTAACCCTAAGTCCTTTTCTTTTATAGTAGTACTTAGTACAGTACCCCCCATTGTATATTCTACCTCTTCGTTCCCATGTCCTATGTGGAGGCATTTACATTTCCCAAAATTGAACATCATTTGCCACTTTTCAGACCATTTGATCAACCAGTCAAGATCATCTTGTAAATGCTGTCTATCTCCATCACTTTTAATCCTTCTAAACATTGTTGTATCATCCGCAAATTTCAACACCTTGCTTGTTATTTCATCATCCAAATCGTTGATGTATATTAAGAATAATATAGGACCTAATACTGATCCCTGTGGTACCCCACTCAATACCGATTTCCAGTTTGAAGCCTCCCCATCAACTACTACACGTTGTCTTCTGTCAATCAGCCATTGTTCTATCCAGTTTATTATACCATTTCCTATGCCATGGGCCTTTAGTTTAAGCAGTAATCTTTGATGTGGTACTTTGTGAAAAGCTTTTTGAAAATCTAAGTAGACGATATCTACTGGTGATCCCTCATCTACCCACTTAGTGATGTCTTCCAAAAAACATAACATATTTGTTAAGCATGACCTCGCTTTAAAAAAACCATGTTGAGATGGGTTTATCAAGTTTTGTTTAACAAGAAAATCCACCATGTGATCTTTAATTAGTCTTTGCTGGAACTGGTCAGACGACTGGAATAAACGTATTCATTAGGGCTAATGTTATTATTATAAGTATTCGCATTGTTTGATTGGGTATAACGAGTATGATAATTATATATATATATATATATATAATTATCATACTCGTTATACCCAATCAAACAATGCGAATAAATCATGTTTTGTGAAATATCCTTATTAATAAGGTTTAAGGTTATTATCAGTTAAGGTTAGAGTCAGATGTGAGTGGTTAGGGTAATCGTTGGAATCAGTCAGACAAAGATAATAGATAGTTAGTGTAAAATGTAATTATTAAATAACGTTAGATTAGTATTATTATTATTATAATTAGTTACGGTTGAAGTCATTTATGTTTAGGATTAAGGTTAGTTATTGTGTAATCGTTGGAACCAACCAGACGCGAGGAATATAGTTAGTGTGAAATGTCATTATCTAATAGGGTTACGCTTATTATTAGAAATATTATTAGACATAGCTGTAGTCTATTATGGTTGTGGGTAGGGTAATGTTTCTAACTAACCAGGCTCCCAACGATTACTCCAACGACCACCCGGTATAAGCTATACTTATAAATTAACATGTAAAAATACCGTTTCTTTTTACTAACCTAGATCAGATCTATCCAGTCAGTAATTACACTAACATAACACACACGTACACACGCACACATACACGCACGCAATCACACACGCACACACACGCACACACACGCACATACACACACACACACACACACACACACACACAAATGCACACAAGTTTGCACGCACGCACGCACGTACGCGCGCGCGTGCGTACACACACACAATCATAGGGTTCTGACTGAGGGTTCGAACACACCATGCTACCAATATTTCCTTCATTTCGTTAGAGTCCCATTCGTGGATTAAATTAGGATACATGAACCTCAAATCCATCTCCGCAGCTATTAATGTTTCCCTTCCCCCACAATAGTTGGAATATGCGCATCCCCCGGTTTCCACCAGACGTTCCCTGTTTGCGGCGATAAAGCAATTTAAATCATGAATGAATGATGCTACCCGCATTCGTGCACTCCACGAACTTATCGTAGACACGTCGAGGTTAATTAATATCACCAGTCTGATGTAAACAGCTTCGTTTTAATCTACAGAGTATACGCAACCCTAACAAAGATACCATCTCCCATGTAAAGTTTGTTAGTAACGTTTGCCCGGAGACCCCCGACTTCCCACCAAGCCAGACGTACTCTCTCAAAATACACCGTAGTGTTTTCAATGGGTATCGTTTTCAACGTACTACACCGGCAACCTGTTTGATAGGATGGCCAAATAAGTGAGATGGGCTAGGTCAGCGGGCCACACGTACGTTTATTTATGAAAATGTATTATCAGTCGCCTAATCTTCATGGAGAAGTGCCAAAATAAAACACAAAACACTATTCACCAGACGGCAGTCCAAGTAGCGTGACAGCTGCATGACGGGTGCTTTCCACGATGTGGTTCCACTGTTGATGTCATGTGCTTACTGTTGTCTACGTTGGTGCTAGTTCAATAACTACTCCGTGAGATACAGTAACAAAACACTAACCTCTCTCGACACAGCGAACAATTTCTAACACTACCACTCCACTCAAAACCGCCAAAACAATACTTTACTTAGACTTGGAAGCTCCCGGGACACCGCGACAAATCTCTAACACCACCCTCTCGAAAATATTCCAACAAACAAACAAACAACACCACTCGACCTACTCTTCCGAAAACATTTGGTGATCCACAACCCCCAAATATTCATAAAACCCTACGCCCCCGATGTAGGTAACTCTTATTACAGGTGCCACATTACAGAGAGACCAGTTTTGTACATTTCTGTCAACATGAAAGGCAATGGTTATGACCGTTGGTCACCTCTTATGTAGTTTGTGTCACACGATACAATAATTATTACAAAGTGGCATCCATTCTTCCACAGCTACATTTGTAAAAAAATAATATAGCCGGAGCGATACAGAGGTTATGTATGATATGCTTCACGATATACAGACTACACTGCTTAGAGTGACAACGCAACAGTAAAACGGACGCTTATTTTTCGGGAAGGAATTAATTATGCTGAACATCAACAACAAACGTCCGCGACTGTGGCGTGTAGTAGGTGGTAATCGATCACGACAGTTTGACTGCACGGTCAGTACCGGCAGGCCCAGCCAGGATTGTGAAGTTCACCAATTTACCCGTGCTCATTAGTTATTTACCTGTTATGCTCATGAAAAACGCAGTTACGCATGCATTGGTCATTGGCGTCGGAACGTGGTGAATATTCAGGGGGCTGTGGCGTTCGGAAAACCTCCAACTGCATCCCATGTGGTTCGCAAAAATACTCAAACTTCAAACTACACTACTGCACTCGCTTTGACGCTTATTACAAGGCCCGTTTTTATGACAAAACTAACATTGTTTTGACCGTGTTATTGGGAAAATAAAACCACGTTATGGTCTAACACAATATCATGGTATATGAAAAACAAAAAATCCGATATCCAAAGAGGAAAATGCCCATTATTTGTAAAAGAAAAAACCGTTGTTATTTTCCAAAAACCCGCTCCAATAACGGGACAACGTGTTTCTGGCTAATGGCTTGGGTACCCTACACAGTGTTCGAAATTACTGCCGACCCGGAAGCCCGAGACCGTCAAATATTTCGTCGGGTCGGTAAATTTTTAAAAAGCTGCCGGCCTGCAAGACCAGCAGATTAAAAAAAATAATGGAGCACTTGTCTAGTACCTGGGCTAACTTCGATTTCGTAATTATAGCTACACGTTTGCCTAAATTTGACACCTCAGTGGTTTAGTTATATCATTCAAAATCGTCCCAGGCATGTTTATATTACTAAAATTTTACGTCTTAGCACACTTTTGAGGCCCAAAGAGCGACCCGGTTTGCGTCAGTCTGCCCCGCCGCGCCTGCACGTTACTGCAGTGAGCGATAAATATAACAGCGTATGTTGTTGAAAACTGGGTCGCCCTTTGGAATTCAAAAGTGCGATATTTTAATAAGGTAAATGTTGTATATTTGGAATGATGTTCTATAATGGCTATAACACATAAGGTATTAAAATTCGGTAAACATGTTGTTATAATGACGAAGTCGAGGTAGATTCGGATAGTAGACAAGTGCCCGTAATGGGGACATTTGACTTGTGAACTCCCGAACGGGAAATTTAACGTAAGCGTGGTGCAAAAATAAGTTGGAAAAACAATAACATGTCAAGCTGATCAATGCTGACATGTCGATTGAGTTTAGTTTCATAGCAATTGCTGGCATTTTCAGAGAGTTCCGCTGCATGTGAAAGAGCCTTCAGCTCAGTAAAACGAGTGACGTGTTCACGATTGAGTTTCGAAACCGCATGAAGCCAACCATAATGTCAGCCACTCGAGTGAGTGTTTCACGGACAATCCCTCTGATCCTGCAGATGGTGGCAACAGTGTTGATGGAACAGACCTATGCGAACATTCGATTCGTGTTGTGGTGTTTGTTGTAATTTGCAACATTGTTATTTTTCTGGCAACAATAAAGTGTTGTCTACGTTGTCATTTTATATTCGCTGGTTCATTATTCTGAATCTCGTAAATTAATATACAGGACATACTTGGCCTGAACTAGTATATTAACAATTGCCACGCATTACAGCTACAAATGCATATTACTCACGTAATTATGTTAATATTTGGACCACCAACTGTTGTGTGGGACCACCAACTTTTGAAAGTTGAAGGTCCGACTGACCACCAACGTTTCTGCTAAGGTGTAGAACACTGACACTATATGTGACCGGTGGTTTGGACAGTTGTTAATTTCCATCAAGCACGTACCCATGTCCGCATATGTGTACGTAAATACCACCCTTCAGTGGAGCAGTGTGTGAAAAGGTTTGTATGGTTTCGGACCTGCAATTTTACTCCGGTTCGGCCATTAATTTCATTGTATGGGCTGAACTAGCCGCGGTGATCAACGAACCCCATTGACACCGTGTATAATACACCCAGCACCGCTCATAGATTATCGAAGTGATTCAAACACAACGCATTTGAACATCAATGGTCCCGATTCGCGCTGCGCTAAACCAAGTGAGAAGGTAAAATTAAATAATGTGACTGAAACAGAATCGAAGACCTTCATGAGCTGCACGTTCGTCCGCTTAATGCCACTTTCTCGCGAATAACGTGTGAGTCATTCGGACGACCATTAATGAAAGATCGCTTACTCGCAGTTGTTGACGTGTGTACTCCAGTGTGATCTTCGTCGTCATAATGAACTTGCTATGCTAATACTAACACTCCATGTAAATGTCCGACTGGAGCGTACGTAGCGACACGTGGCAGTGCTCACACCTGATTGAATATGTAAAGTATGTAAACATAACCAGTGGTGTAACGTTCAGCTTTATTTATCACATGTTAAAGACACAATTAAAATCCTAATGGATGCGTGACACGTGGTAAGTGCACGTTTTTTAATAATGAGATGTACACTATTTAAACAACAAGACAATATAGTATTCACGCATCAAATGTTATTATTATATATCCCATTTATGTTATTTTGAATTCAATGGGAACAAACTATGTAATAAATGTCTTATTATCTCAACCATAGAGGAAATAAATATGTTGTTGCATAAACACGTGCTGAAATATCAATATGAATTTACTCTACTGAGCAATAATACGTTGCTTAGTAGGTAGTGTGTGTGTGTGTGTGTGTGTGTGTTTGTGTTTGTGTGTGTGTGTGTGTGTGTGTGTGTGTGTGTGTGTGTGTGTGTGTGTGTGTGTGTGTGTGTGTGTGTGTGTGTGTGTGTGTGTTTGTTTGTGTGTTTATGTGTGTGAGTGTGTGAGTGTGTGAGTGTGTGAGTGTGTGAGTGTGTGAGTGTGTGAGTGTGTGAGTGTGTGAGTGTGTGTGTGTGTGTGTGTGAGTGTGTGAGTGTGTGAGTGTGTGAGTGTGTGAGTGTGTGAGTGTGTGAGTGTGTGAGTGTGTGAGTGTGTGAGTGTGTGAGTGTGTGAGTGAGTGTGTGAGTGTGTGAGTGTGTGAGTGTGTGTGTGTGTGTGTGTGTCAGTGTGTGTGTGTGTGTGTGAGTGAGTGCGTGAGTGCGTGAGTGTGTGAGTGTGTGAGTGTGTGTGTGTGCGGTGTGTGAGTGTGTGTGTATGCGTGTGTTGTGCGGTTGTGTGGTAGTGTGTGTGTGTGTGTGTGTGTGTGTGTGTGTGTGTGTGTGTGTGTGTGTGTGTGAGTGTGTGTGTGTGTTTGTGTGTGTGTGTGTGTTTGTGTGTGTGTGTGTGTGTGTGTGTGTGTGTGTGTGTGTGTGTGTGTGTGAGTGTGTGAATATGTGAGTGTGTAAGTGTGTAAGTGTGTGTGAGTGTAAATGTGTGCGGGTCTAAGCTTGCGTACATGTTAATGCGAACGTACACGAGTGTGCGTCTGAGCTACACGCTGTGAAAGCAGATAACCAAAGCGGTTAGTAAAATTGCAGCAAGTCCAGTACAACAGTTTCTTCTTCATAATTTGTACGACAACAATCTCTAGAGTGATTCCTTTGTCTCACACTGGAAACACAAATCTCTACACCAGAATGATCCTTAGCTTATCGGAAGGTGTCCGTTCACTTGCCAGCAATGTATTAGATTGCATGTTGTTCAACAGTCCGACATTATGTTACTCCCCTTGATGGTCAACATGCCAACATCTTCAGACCGTCTCGTCAGTCGGTGCGACAAGTACCTTGTCTTTAATCGTGTGGTGATAGACGAGGTAGGCGGCAGTCACGACCAAGGCAAGCGCCACGATCACACACAAGGCGATCGCCCATCCAGGAAACCCGCCCGTGCCGGCATCTGTAAGAAGATACACGAGATTCCATACTTACCGTTCACCTTGTAGCATGATAGGCATGCGGAATATCGCGTCTTGGAGAACATTATAGCGGCTCAGAAACGTACGATTATATGCAGCTCCTGCAAATTAGTTGTGTTGCCAGCAAAGCCAACTACGCTTCGCATATCATGAATTGTGCCCAGATGCTGTGTCATGAACTGCGACGTTGGCGGCTAGAAGCTGCCTCTTTAAAGTGAGTATTTTACTAAAAGCTCAACGTTGTATAGCATGGCTGCAGACGAACCAGAAATCAGCAATTAAAATACAGTTATAATAATGTAGGTGAGTAAGCTTGTCGAATCTGGTTGTTAGGCAAGGTGCCATGTAATGGAGCCAATCGACAACGGTGTTTATCTCAGATTGGTCGGAAAAAAACTGTGAGTGACATCGTAGCAACAACACAACACCAAGGATATATTTAAATGCTTAGATACCATAAGCTATTCCTTCCATGCAAATAATGAAAGAAAGACTCTACTTACGACCTATTTAAAACAGGAGAGCTTGGTACCAGATTCACAAGTATCATTCTAAAAAAAAATAGTACAGTTAATTATGAAGCAAGCAATATCACGTACGAAACTGGATTCGATTGGAACTACGTTGACCTTCGTGGTAACAATCGTTATGACACACATTTAATAGAATGCCTTGTAGTAGGCATAAATAAAGATTAATTATTTACGTCCTAGTGCACTTAGCTAATATGAAAACGTTGGTTGTATAAACGTCATGCAAAATTTGCATGAGTTTTCGGCAATTAGTAGTCCTATATAAACATCTAATTTGGATATCTTACACAATTTAGTAAAATAAAAATGTTTATGCTCACCGTTATTGCCAGCTTGTTTGTCGTTGTTCGGATTATCCTCCTCCCGTGTAGTCGTCTCCATCAGCTCAGTCGCATCTGTACCAGTCGAAGTCGTTGTTGTAGTCATTGTTGTCGGCATTGGTGTTGATGAAGTCATACCGATGGATGGTTTTATGGGTGCCGTTGTTGTTTCAACGGGTGTCGTTGTTGTGGTCGCCGAAGGTGTTGTCGTTTCAACGGGCGTTGTTGTTGTAATAGCAGCAGTTGTTGTTTCAACCGGTATCGTTGTTGTAGTTGCCGAAGGTGTTGTCGTTTCAAAGGGCGTTGTTGTTGTAATAGCAGCTATTGTTGTTTTAACCGGTATCGTTGTTGTAGATGCCGAAGTTGTTGTCGTTTCAACGGGTGTTGTTGTAGTAGCAGCAGCAGTTTCTGCGTGTGTCGTTGTTGTGGTTTCAATAGCCGTTGTCGTTGTTTGTTGCACCGTGGTTGTATCTGGAAAACACGTCAGCGGAATTTAGAAGTTGGTACACAAACACGAACATTGTTCCCAATATATATTCTATATATTTATATTGCGTTCCTAACTTATCATTTTATATTTTGACTGTAAAAGAAAAGTTTTAGGAATGTACTCTATAAAATAATGTCATGTGAATGAAAGAAAGTGTTTTTAACATATTGTATAGGACATACATGGCAAGGTAGAAATAAATAGCTGCAGTCGTGCAACTTATAAATGTGTTACTTTGTTACATCCATCTTACGATAAACCGCCATTTTGTTACTTTACAGTGGAACTCATATATCTGCTTTTGAATACGAAAACGTTTTTAGAATGGGTGACGTATTCATCATTAACTAAAAGCAAACGTTATAATTGCATCCTGAAGCATAAAGTACATTGTTACCTTAAATTCACCCTCAAGATATGGATATATTATTACAATATTAACAGTGTAATTTGTATATTGCATATTATTCTAATGCATTAATACGGCACGACGCAGTGGGAAAGGACACTGAGTAGCTGAAGAAAGATCACCATTATTAATTGATACAGGGGAAACCGTGATTTGAATATACATTCTCGCTGCCATATCTTATTTGAACCTGAGATTAATTTCCTAAGACACGGATACATTATTACAATATTAACTGTGTACATTTGGTATATTTTGAAAGTGCTTGAGTAACTAAAGATAGATTATTACAATTTATTAATACAGCGCACAGCGTGATTTGAATATCAATTATCGCTGCTACATCATATTCGATTATGTCAATAACATGTCCGTTTATGTAACATTTCGACTATCTTATTAGTGCAGTGTATTGTTTCCCTATCAGAAATACCGATATAAATTTAATCACAAACACATCGACGTTTTTTCAAAAAACAAATATGTTATTTCTTGAGATAATGTATGGTACTTCGTGTATATGATTACAATAATCGACGGACGAAAGTCTACTAATTGGAGCAGTTTATCACAGCGCGAAAAGGAAATGTTTCATATTTATGCTACAAAACCACACTGGTATGACGTCAGATGTTGTTCCTCAGTGACGTTGATGTAGACGTAAAACGTGTCAGTTGGTGAGTATGCCAGCTCCTTGGTTTATGTAACCAGTTGCGTAGGCGTACACGACTTCGTTTGCTTCCAGGTTGTATAGCACAGTTCCGACCCCAGTGATGCCGGTCCAAGAACAAGTCAACAAGGTGCCTTGGCCCAGTACTACCGGTGTTGATTTCGTCAGGGTGACTGCTTGAACAGGGGCCATGAACGCCTCTAAAACAAACGAGGAATTTGTCAGTACCTAAACCAGTTTGACCAATTAAGGCTAGGATCATACGACTGCAGATTAGTTATGTATTTGCAACAGTATTTACTCGACAAGCTGGCATGCCACGCATCAATATATCATGTCATGTCTTATTACGTAATCACTGCATAACTTTGGCCCTTTATTAATTAATAAACGTTAAGCATTAAACGACCTCTATAAACCAGCCACATATTGGTAACCGACGAAAACACCACAACTGATACTGAAGTAAGAATGTACGCTCGCGTACGATTCATCCGTCATTATTTAAGAAAGCTGATCATTATAGTATTAGGCCCTATAATTCCAACGCCATTTGAAAGTATTCGCAAGAAGTCAACAAATAGTACAATCTATATAACAACAGTTTCTTCAAAACTGCCTAATAAGACATCGAATCGTATCGTTATTCGAAACATACCTTGAAACACGGCGACAGCCATCACTAAGACGACAAGAAAACCACTTTGGGAATCCATGTCTGGCACACGTTGAATTGTGTTCGCAATAAACGTCTCTTGAGAATGAGAAACGACACAGTCGGAGAGAGTCGACTTGGAGAAGAAAGAACAAATCGTCGTATCGCCGTAATATAATATGTATGGACTAAAGAGCGGTCAGCTTGTGTGTGGGTTGCTAACAAACACCAAACCCTCCAATCATAAAGTTCAAGTCAACTGAAGGAACACTTCAACCAATGGCGTATCTTCAAATAGTAGACAACGTGACACGATGCCGTCACCAATTATGCATGACACAGCATTTGTTCTTCTGTCTGTTAATGTGTGTGCTAAAAGTAGCCCACTCGTTCGCATCCGTCGGAAGAGTGAACATGTTCATATTTTATTAGCTTTGATCATTACCCATTATGGAGGTAATATCACTTGCATTGTAACATGAAGAAGGAGATTATCCGTCATTAAGCATAGTACATTGCCCCTTCATATTGATCTTTGATAATAAGACATACAAAGTAGTGGTCACTGCTATTTAGAGGCCCTGTGCTAAACAATTGTTGACTGTTGTTTGTTTCATGCTGTCTGCCAAAGTATGTCTTGAAACAAAAATACTAAAGACAACCGTTCATAGGAACGTAAACGTCCGATATGTTTAACTGCAAACAATTGGGCATACAACCGTTAATGATATTTTAGTGGTGCCGACAATCTGCTGCAAATATCATCTAAAGTACAGTATACAGCTTCGGGGATGTATTGCGTCTTTCTTTCCCCACTGCTGGAATGCCTTGGATCCAAAGAGCATGTATTAGTCAAGTTATCTGGTACGACAATTTCAGCAGCAACAGTAGCAGCAGTAGCAGCAGCAGCAGCAGCAGCACAGCAGCAGCAGCAGCACCACCGCCACCAGCACCACCACTACTACTACTACTACTACCACCACCATCACTACCACCACCACCGCCGCCGCCGTCGCCGCCGCCGCCGCCACCACCACCACCACCATCAGAGCATCATCATTAGCAAAAGCAGCAATCCCAACAACCTAACATACCACCACCGCCGCCACCACCACCACCACCACCACCATCACCACCATCACCACCATCACCACCATCACCACCACTACCACCACCACCACCACCATCACCATCACCACCATCACCACCATCACCACCACCACCACCACCACTACCATCAGAAGTCCATCGCAGTCTTTAATTAAAGGTAACTTTACTTCAATCCCGCCTACTCCACGAGACGTATTGTCCCCCAATGCCTTAATTGCTATCTAACTACCTCATATTCTCTCTAGTAAACATAAAGGCGTTCAGCCAAGAACTAACCAACCTAACCGTTGACGTTGTCGTACTTCTTAATTATATTCCTGTCAAGAATATATGGCCTAGCCATTTAATTACCCAGTCCCAGCTGAATGTTTGACAAGGACATGGACTGTGGGCTCCATATAAGCCTCGCTGTAATCGGAGAGGAAGCCTATTTGAATCTACTTTAACTTTAATCAGCACTCTCGCGTCGCATTGTGTACACACATATAGCGGAGTAGCTGAAACGTAAATAAATTCATCGTTTTCTACATCGTTCTTTGGCCCGACTAATGCAGTGAAATTTAAACCAGCGGTATTCTTCAAAATAGTGTACACTGGCCCGACGTATACAGTGAAGTGGGAATAACGTCCTGTAATTGACCATTTAGGCTGGTAACAATACAGGCTATGTGCTGACAAGGTATTGTGATGATGTTCGTGCAGCGTAGAGCGAACCTCAACAATAAGCTTACGAAAGAGCGTGAAATGCTTGTAAGTTGAGGGTAAGCGGGAATCCAGAAGAAGAAAAAGCGGGAATCCGGAAGAAGAAATGAATATGTGTTTGTTTATGCTATAAACGTAAGGTTCACGCCATGTTAGTAACTGCAGATATCGCTTAATAATCTTCACATTTTACCTACTCCCACTCGTCATCCAGGTAATCAGAATCAGCAAGACCACCCTCAACGTCCTCCTGCTGAAATGAATGTGGCTGATTCGAGTGTGCTTGGAGACAAGATGGAGAGCAAGTACATCGCCAGTCTTCCCAATGGGTCCTACGATCCTATCAGTAGTCCCACCAAGGCGACGGATGATGTAAAGAAGCAGGGCAAGGGCAACAAGGGCAGGCCAGTCATCGATCTTGAGAAAAAATTTCTCCGGCTCTTGATGATTGGTCAGCGACGCCAGATGGAACTTGGGCCTCTGTTCAACTACGAGCTTTGTGCAATGCCTCCACCGCTCATCGACGAGCATGGTTGTTTCCGTAAAGCCAACAAATCGGGGCTGGTCACACGCCAGGGTATGCTTGAGATCTCGCCACCAGCTGCGGAAATTGTCATTGTGGATGTTCAGCAGCTGTTCTACTGTATCGTGTGACCACACGGCGGCAGTCCCTCAGATCTGATCGCATCCATCCAGGGTCGGCTGAGTCATTATCCAGATGGTATTGAGAAAATAATTGCCTTCGACAAGTACCAAGATGGATCTGCCAATGATCACGAGAGAACACGGCGGGTTGGTGACGTTATCCTCATCTACGAGCTCTCCATCACCAGTCCTCTGCCCAAAAGAGATGCAATCCTGAAGAGCAAGAACAACAAGCGGAGCCTGGATAGCGTGTTGTCTAGTGCAGGAGAGAACGTGACGATGGTGCGTTTGGTCATGATGAGGCGGCCATCACCATGATCTATTATGTCATTTAGGTTGCCGACTCTGGCAAAAGCGTGATCCGTGTACTTAGCGACGACACGGACGTGTTTGTCCTACTGGTTTATTGGGTGTATCGGGAGGAACTGGAGTGCAAAGTGCAGATGGAGCGGTGGGATGGGACAGTGCTGGGTATCAACGCCATCTGAACTGACCTAGGGCCACAGAGTCTAAAGTAAATGAAGACAATCACAAAAATGCATATTACGTTCAGGTGCGGTAGAAGGGCCAAGGCGGAGAAGAACAACAGTTGGTGAACTGCCTGCAAATGCAATAAAACGGCTTCGAAAGGTTGGGAGGACTTTTAAATACTTTTGTCAATGCTGATTTGTTGCACGTGTTACAGAACACGGTGTTTTAATTAGTTCTGCGGTGGCTGCAGAAGGTCAGCTTAGTGCAGCTTACATAACGAGATGTTACGCAACACGCCAGCCAGGTGCAGCGGCTAAGATTATATGTTTACATTTGGAGCTCTGCGTTGGAAGTAGACAGTGGCAGTAGTGAGGTGTAGCTCGATGAGGACAGGAGTTGGAGGGCTGAAAGGGACCCACGGGGTTGGCTGGGAGTGCCATTGGCTGAGGGGTAGCAGCACAGATGGCTGCTACGTATAGTTTGGAACTCGGCGCGGACGGGGAGAGTTGTGTGTGTGTGGCTACAGAACGACGTGGGGTTGTATAGCCAGAGTGTAGTGAATAAAGAACGTGTTGTTGTCACACACCGGATTGAAGTGGCCCACACAAGTGTTGTGTTGCGGTTCTCTGTAAATAACGAACCTGGGATGTCGTTACACAGGCATCATAACACGCCTTGCCTCAAAGCGAGTTGGTGGGTAGCTGACAAAAATCGAATTGGAAGATCTGCCGCATTCGTGGTGTAGTGAACCTCCAAAAGTCAACAGCTGATCTGCAGGATGGTGTGGGAAAATACGCGCTCTCCTGTCGAAAAGCCAATAGTGATTGTTCCTTTGGGGTGGAGGCAGTCGATACTGATAATATCAATAATAATAATTATAATAGTAATTCCGCTTCTTAATATAGTGCTTTTTAGGTAAATATATATCAATCAAAGCGCTTCACAGAATAAAATAACGTGTAGACTAAATGCTAAAATATCCAATTAATTAACGAAACTAAAGCATAAAATATTTAGGTGTAAAATACAGTTTCAAACAATAAAATAAAATAAAAAACCAATACTATCAAATAGAAACTAGTGTCACTTAGATGTGGTAGTCAATGTTGATGAATCAGTGCAAAAAGATCTGCAGCAAATAAATAGCCGACAGCAATGACACATAATCTATCCAACAAATAGTAATAACTCCTTTCGCTCCATTGTCAAAACCAACCAATAAACACAATGAAGTGTCGAGTTTAGCGTTTGTTCTTAATACACTTCAGTGTGTTTTTAATTGTGATAATAATAATAATGACAAACTTCTATAGCGCCTAAATCCCAAGGAATCTGAGCTCAGAGATGCAACATACAAGAATCGTTGGACATCATCGTTAACATGGACAAGCAAGAGTCATCATTAGAGCAAGGGACCGCCGCTGCTGCCCCAAAGTTACCTTGTTAACGTATAGAAGGAAGTACTACCATGCTGCCCCAAAGTTACCTTGTTAACGTATAGAAGGAGGTACTACCATGCTGCCCCAAAGTTACCTTGTTAACGTATAGAAGGAGATACTACCATGCCGCCCCATAGTTACTTTGTTAACGTATAAAAGGAGGAACTACCATGCTGCCCCAAAGTTGGGTGCCCTAGGTCGAAAGAGTCGTACATTAGCACTGACAGAGGTCCATATTTTATCAATGTTAGCTCCACGAAACCGACTTAAACCGTTGCCTTTTCACCTCCTTCCACGTCTGGTAACTCAGCCAGTCGTCCATGATTTGATACGTAAACTAAATAGGGAAAAAAAGCAAATCAGACCCCTGCCAAAACGGACCCACAGCCGTTTGGCGTTATTGTATTATATACAACACAATTTGGTGAGGTGAGCTCAAAAAGATTGCTTTTCACATCTTTTTAAAAATGTTAGCACTATTTTCCAATTATCACATTTCGCTCTGTGCGCGTTGAAAACAACGGAAACTGTGGTATGCATAAGCCAAATGTATATGCCATGATATGTTTGTATTATATTTAAAAAAGCATGCAGAGGTTGTATTCAAACTGACAATCAACCTGAGGCCGTGAAGTTCGGCCAAAACGGACCCCTAAGTGGTCCGCTATGCTAACAGGGTCCGCTATCGTCGATATGCGTTGGTGCATTTGTAATGTATTACGATATTATATATTTTATATATGTGGGGTATTACATATTACTCAGTTATACAATAATAATAAGAAAGTTCCTAAGCAAAAGAATAGTATTACTAATATATTTTATATAGCGAATGGAACTACCCTGGGAAGGAAGAAATCGTTCCTCATGCCACTGCGATGTCTCGGAGCTTCAAAAAACAAGCGAGACAACAAATAATGCATCAACTATTTCCGGACAGTAATGAACAGGGAAGAAATGATAAACTATGAATAATGTGCGGCGTGGGTGTGCAGCTGGCCCGTTTTGGACCCACCTTTTTAGCGAGTAAAAGATTGGATGGTGTTCTGAAACACCCCGTAGACACAGTAATTTTAATAGAAATACACTATATGTTAGCACAGACGTAGTTGGATAGGTGGAGAAGATGATCTCGTCGAGACATATTTATTAGAATGAAAAATGTCAAGTTTATTAGAAACCTCGCTTAGGGGCCGTTTTTGGCCTAGGTCTGAGTCACCAATAGAATTGTGCGTGAAATTCTGTCGTGAAAACGATATGCATCACCTTCCAGAATCTCACAAACACTCAACCGTGACTCAGTGTGATCCAAGTCACCAGTCATCCGTGGAAAGCGACAGTCATTCTGGGTGTGGCTGAGATCGTGCAAATAATAATTTCTTTGTTATGCGTATTTTGAAACACTGACGCACGAATGTAACTATATAAACGTGAATACATGTTATAGAGTGGTTTATGTTTTTTCGAGTTTTTGCGTTGGTTTGAAGTGGAGATCATACAGCTAGCGCTTAGCAATTGTACTCTCCAGGCCGCTTTCAGTCCCTAGTGGCGGATACAGGATAATACAACTGCTGTGAGAACAGAGCTGTATATAAGACTGGCCACCTCGGCATAATTAAAACTCACTTTGGCCAAGTTCATCATATCGCTCTTCATCGTTTTGTTTGCAGAAAGAAAGAATGTGTTGGATTTTATGAAAGAGCGAGCACCGTGTCTTTGGTGATAGTTGTCTTGGGGAACAGTTCCTTTATCTTCTGGTCGGTGTGGTCGGCCACCCATTTGTTGATGTACAAACGACTGGGTTCAGGGTTTGACTTAAAGTCCATACTCTTTACTAAAGAACAATAGTTCTGTTTCACGAGATTATTGTAAGACTGCAGTACGGGATATACTTTATTACCAAACAAAACGTTGGCAACACTCAACGTGTAGTTGTTGGTTGGGTCGTTGAAAGCCGCGAACAGTTGACGAAATCCAACGTGAACATGAACAGTGACTCTGGCAAGTTTCATCACTGTTTTCATTTATGTCTTTGTATGTCCTTTAGCTCCGGCATAGACCAAGGCCAGTGCTGAAGACACACTGAACTGGAACAGAAGATGTTTTCTTCCGCCTTTGAGTTGCTTCGAATCTGGCCGTAGATGTACATGGCGAAGTCGTTGTTGGCGGCCACGACTTGTTCCTTCGTCGTCAACGACAGGCCCGATCGGGACAAGCCGACTAGGACGACCACAAGAAGCAGTGATCCGTTTGAGACTATCATGATGTTCTAAACAAAGAACATATACACGTTTTAAACCTGATGATAAAGTTATTATTACTACAGTATTGTTTACATTAATTTATAATTAATTTAATTATAATTATATATTTTGTATTAATGAGTGCTCTGCACACAACGTTTGTTTTTTGTTTCCTTAGCCGTCTATCTGTAGGAATAGTTGAATAGTAGAACATAATATTATATTGCCACGGCGCATATCTATTGATCTGCCAAGATTGTGTCAAATGAAACACACTTCAGATATCACGTGAACGATGAAGTCGTTGGCTTGTAGGGACTGATAACTGTATTTGACCAACCCCTTGCATATATGTCGAACAATATGAATTGCATAACGGTTAATATTACTGTGTGTCATATATAACGCGCTATACACATGCGTTGAGTGTAGAAACTGTGTAACCAACGTTAACGATTATTTCCGTTGGACAACAATGAGGACAGCATAACAAACTGTTATTATCAATAACCTAAGACACACTCCATTGGGAATATACTCCTAACTAAACTCGTTATGCATTGTTTCTTAATATTGATCAGATATAATATTTATATATACAGGTACACATTTTGAGGTAACATTTGTTCACCGTTTTTGTTGTAAACAGATGGGTGTTTTCTCTTATTCTCTCCAATGACGCTATTGTAATTAGGGCGTGATGAATACAATACATTTGAATGCACGTTATATAATGCACCACATCTTTAACACTCACCCTTAGAGAATGATGATATAATACAGCTGTTGTTACAATAACTCTCTCTCACACAGTGTACTTTATGTGCAGCGAGATTGGAGTAACGCTGATACGTTGTTCTAACGAGAGCTCCTTAATTTCACGATTTATATGCAGGGTGCCTAACGTGTTGTACACTAGAAACGTGTTGAGAAAACGCAACACAATTTCACATGACGTTCATGAACACTTCACACAGGCAACACAAAAATCGTTGTTTGTTTATGAAATATAATCTGTTGTAACAAAATACTGTTTTGCTAAGTAATACAGATGTGAACACCCATGCGTAAATGCAGTGAAGTTGAGACACATTATGCCATACACCTAGCACAGATAATAAATTAGCTTAAGAAATACACAACGATTTACTATGCAGTATGTATAGTGGTGACACTAAAACCAGCACATAGTAATAGGATATCTCTTTCAATAATAAATCTTTTTTTAAATATTTATGTGTTGTCATTCAGCAAATTAATACTAGTAAGTTTGTCGTGATTCGAGATACCTGTCATCTAGTCAAACGTTTTTAAAATATGTTTTTTAGCCTATTTCTCGTATCACCTAATTGATCTCCGTAATAAATTATATTGTACAATTGGTAAGCTAACTGGTCTTTAATAGTTCTAATCTGCTTATCGAACCATTACAAAATAAAGATGCAACGTTTGCTTCTTTGCATTATAATGGAACTGTTTTAGTGAAAATTGAAAAAGGTTTTGTGCACGGTATAAAAATTTGCTCTATAGTTTCGTTTAGCAGTTTTATTTTTAAATCGCGTTATTGTAGCTCCTTATATATCGACACTATACCAATGTCACGGATTAGCGAGGTCTCCGTACACTAGATGGCTCAGTCTAGTAGGGTTCTTATATATCAAGGTCAACGCATATGAGAAAGAACGGTTATCGTGAACAAGCAACAAAGAACGAGGAAAATTTAATAAACTTTATTACAAGATGTCTTCCTTTTATCTCGATTAACAAAAATAAACAGAATAAAGAAATCCCGTAACCAAATCTTAATAGAACATAATAAACAATAACATTGAATCTTTCGATTATCAAATTCCACTTCATTTCTAAGGTGGATTATACCACTACAAGACCAAACACTAGGCGACAAGTGTTATATAAGAATAACTCCCATAATATAAATACACAGAATATAGCTAGTCCTCGCGGACTCTCGTTACAGTAATATGTTACAACACATAGATATATAAATACTTCACGGGTAATAATACCTCACTTTAAAACCACAGAAAACTACCAATCATAATACAGCAAATAATAGATAAGTTAAATTAGAAAATAGACATTTACACTGGGCTAGTCCCATCTCGAATATATACGAACGTTTGTTGAAGTCAACACGCCGAGCTCAGAATACAATTAGAACGGTGTATCTCGGCCGCACGAGTGATTATGTCGGGCAATTGACGATTGCCGTCGTACGCCGCGAATTCTCGAGTCGCGTCCGTTCAATGATCGCACGGTCGCAAACGATTGCGAAATCAGTTGAATACGTTCAACTGAAAGACGAAGCCGGGCAGTAAACGCTTACCGCCGGCCGCTATGAATTCGATCGAGAGGTCTTACCCTTTCGCAAACGATCGAGAAGTCGGATGAACGGGTTCGCGCGAATGACGACGCCTGGCAGTATACGTTTACCGCCGGCCGCTACGAGTCGCATTCGGTCAAGCTTTCTGACGTTGTCGCTGTGAGACCGCTGTTCGAGGATTGCCCGAGCTGGGTGAGCGCGTCGCGATTATCGCTCATCGACGCAAATACGTTGGGGCCGACCGGAACGTTGTCTCAATATACCGCTGACGTGGCGGCATGGCTTCTTCGAAACTCGAACAATCATTCTGGACACTGAATATTACACACCCACACACGCACGCACGCACACACGCACACACGCACACACGCACGCACACACACACACACACACACAAAGAAGCTTGCGAACGTAACCCACGTTAACGATTCCCACCATGCTTCACGACTTGACTTGCCATTCTCTTGGCAGCAGGGCAACCTGTCTCGTTCAACCCTGGATCTGTCCCAGTCCTTCGCCAGCGCCCAGATGGCGAAATGCGTACAACAGACGTTTATATAAGCGGACCTAATTACACATCATATGACAGGTTTCCATCATTTCTATTGGCTAAAACAATATACAATTCAAACTAGGCATTGTGGAACACCCTCTAAGATTATAGTGAAACCACCTGCTTGCCTAGAAACGCTAGCAACAGTATATCACGCCCCACTGAGCGCACCTGCAACCGAGTTGCTGTAATTACGTAACTAAGGCGGTTGGTCAACAATATGTCTATCTACTGGCTTGACCTTCCTCATTTCCCAAATTAAACCTCAGGAAAGTAGATTTAAACATCCATAAATAGCAGAAATGCTACAACCATGCCAACATATTATAAGTAATTAGTGTTACATCACTTTATCAACCGTTTCACGTTTGTAAAGGTGTATTTGTTTACATACCGTGGTTTTTATTGTGTGAAACCTTAGGTATCGAATATGTTAGCTGCAGTGGTGCGTATATATATGCGTGTGCGTCCTTTCTCCGTGTGCATGCGTGTATGTCTACTGAACTTATGTGGTGCTGAGAGTTGCATGGTGGCGTCACCAATCGAAGAGGCCCAAGAACAATAGTAACAGCTATGCAATAACATTAATTCAATTTAACACAACACCTAACAAGACTGCCATCCACAGCAGCATGCTGTCTATTGCACCAGCTTTTGGCGTAACAGGTGGACGACATTCTTTCATCTGTGTGTAGCTTGCCCTTAGCGAAAAGTAGCAATGTTTCATTTTATAATTAAATTATTCGTTTACTTAAGTTATAATTTATATTTTATTCGTTTGATAACGCATAATTATATACTTGTTTTAAATGTCGGTCATTTAAATGCATGTCAATTCGTTAAGTGTGTGATGTCATATCTTATGTTGATATAGAATAACTGCCAAGCTCTGTTGCTACATTGTATGCTTTTTGCTACGTATTTATAATCAGGGAACCGACACCCGTTTTGCAGTCACGTGCAACCAAAGAGGCGCCCCCGATCTGGGAACAGCTTCCTGAATGCGGAATTGAGCACCATCGGAAAAGAAGCCCAGTAGAACAAGATGTGGGATGAACTAAACAACAATACAAAAGAGTAGGAGAAACGCGGAATTCTTCCCACTGAACACATAACCAATGGCTCTAACCAACAGTGGGTCATGTGGAGGTCACCTAATAGGTTCAGAATCGGCGTCGGACGATGTAAGTCGTTATTCAGGCGGTGGGGAATGTCAAACACTGAGCTTTGTACCTGTGGCGAAACACAACCGACGGAACACCTTCTACACTGCCCGTCCGTCTCCACTGCAGCCCAGATAACATTGCACTACCAACAGAGGAGGCCATCGCCGCTGCCAACCATTGGCAGAATGATTTGTCACCACTGGAGAGACACGTTGAAGAAGATCGGTGAACCATGGGCTACGACTGCAGCTACACGGCAACTGACGGTGGCGACTGTGGGAGGAGTTCTACTTATTTATTTATGAAGCTACTATCAAATTCCTCTTTGATCAACTGTGATGCATTAATCCTAAGGAAGCCAATATTTTTCCTTGGGAACATTTGTTCAGTTACTAGTTATTGTTGCCATCGTTCAACGCGAAAAATCAATCACTTAAAAATGCTTGTGCTCGGGCGCGAGAAGCAAAATATTGCAGCTATTTATCAACGCCTAACGACAGGGAGAGAAGGGAGAGAGAGGGGAGAGATATACATGGATAGGAAGAGAAAGAGGGTGAAACAGAGAGCACAGAGATAGAGAGGGGGAGAGCGAGCGAGAATGGAAGAGGGTGAGGGAGAGAGGGCACAGAGAGAGGGGAGAGTGAGACAGAGAGAGAGAGGGGGGGAGAGAGAGCACAGAGAGAGAAGGGGAGAGCGAGCGAGAATGGAAGAGGGTGAGGGAGAGAGAGAGAGAGAGAGAGAGAGAGAGAGAGAGAGAGAGAGAGAGAGAGAGAGAGAGAGAGAGAGAGAGAGGGAGGGAGAGGGAGAGAGAGAGAGTCAGAGAAACAGAGAGACAGAGTGACAGAGAGACAGAGAGAAACAGAGACACAGAGGGACAGAGGGACATAGAGACAGAGGGACAGAGAGACAGAGAGACAGAGAGACAGATAGACAGATAGACAGATAGACAGAGAGACAGAGAGACAGATAGACATATAGACAGATAGACAGAGAGACAGAGAGACAGAGAGACAGAGAGATAGAGAGAGAGAGACATAATATAAATTTATTCTTTCATTTGTCTTTTTATTCGGGAGAGCAGTGATTAGCTATTGAAGCTAGAGTTGGCGCATCAGATAATAATAATAATTATTATTACTTTTATTATTGGCCCCTTTTTGCTAGTCAGAAAATCACAGTTCACATTCACGCCAAACAATCTACCGAATGGATGAACCGTCTACACCAATCAAAAGGGGCGTGGCAGGAGGTGGGTGGTTCTAAAACAGATATGCATGAGTTGAGAGGTTGAAAGCTTTGCCACGCCCTCTAAACATTATTCTACTGTACAGTTTTCTCTTTCCCTATGTTGAAAGCAACCTAGTACTACATTCTAACTTACAGCACAATTAGTATATGTATTCAACATAAACGTAAATCATGATCTATGCAGGAAATACGAACACGCAATTACGGATCTGACTTCATTTATGATATCGCTATTTTATGTACTAAAACAGCTTGATTTTCACGCGAAGAATATTCGACACGCTTCTTAGGCTTAATAATGGATCGCATTCACTGCTTTATATTGGCTGTGTAAAAAGTGAAAAAGGAAATGCAAAATAAAACGAAACAATGTGACGTCGATTGTCCGTGTGGTCAAACGCCACCAGAGACGATCATTGCATGCTCGCACCCGTCAAACTTCATCTTGTGCAAGGCATGGCTTCCCCCAAAGTATATCAATCTGTGCAAATAACACGTGCAACTGTTCATCAGAAATAGTGTGATATTAAAAGCATACGCTTTTTCTATACTAAATTGCCATAGAATAGTTGCCTACCAAAACGGCCGTCAAACCATCAAAGAGGATGCAAAACACTTGGAACGTTCTGTTCAGACAATCCATCGTACGTTTTGTTGAGATTCTGGCAACATATGTTTTTTTCATTAAAAACATAAGTAGAAGTTGGATAAGATAAATATATATATATACAAACGTACATACATATATGTACATACGTACATACGTACATACATACATACATACATACATACATACATACATACGTACGTACGTACGTACGTACGTACGTACGTACATACGTACATACATACTTAAGTACATACATACGTACATATATACGTACGTACATACATACGTACGTACATACATACATACATACATACATACATACATACATACATACAAACATACATACATGCATACGTACTTACGTACATAGATACATGCATGCATACATGCATGCATGCATACATGCATGCATGCATACATACATACATACATACATACATACATACATACATACATACATACATACATACATACATACATACATACATACATACATACATACATACATACATACATACATACATACATACATACATACATACATACATACATACATATATACATATATACATATAAAAATACATACATACATACATACATACACACATACACACATACACAAATACACACATACAAACATACACACATACACACATACACACATACATACATACTTACGTACTTACGTACGTACGTACGTACGTACATACGTGCATACGTACATACACACATACACACATACACACTTACAAACATACACACATACACACATACACACATACACACTTTCAAACATGCACACATGCACACATGCACACATGCACACATGCACACATGCACACATGCACACATGCTCACATACACACATACACATACCTACACGCATACACGCATACACGCATACACGCATACACGCATACACGCATACACGCATACATACATGCACATATGTGTTTTCTTATTTTGCTGTTTCTATTAATATCTGCTGTTCTATATTTATATTGTGGAGAGGAAAAGACAGATAGTATCGTCAAAATATCATAGTGATATTGTGTGGAATGCTTCCGAAATATTACGAGTATATTAATTGTACAGACGTTTAGAATGCAATAATATAGGTGACAGTAGATCAACAAACAGTATAACGGATGCATCTGAAACTGGTGTGTCGAGTCAGTCCCAAGAGACGTGCGCTGGGCGACACGGTTGCCAAGCACTCATTCTGTGACCGGTTAGCGTCAGAACAACGCGCTCTAGACCAGGCAAAGGCAGTGCAACGTACTTGATGGAGAAGCGCCATACTCGCTGTGTCGTTTCGTCCGTGTGTTGAACAGATTATAGTGGAGTTCTACAAGTTTAGAGGTAAGAATTGTGACTGTCCCAAAGAGTATATATTACAGATTCATTGTAGCATAACTCGCAAAACGTCACAGAAACAGTATATCACCGTGTATATTCAATAGCATGTCGTGACAGGTACGTGCATATTTAACAATGTTTTATCGTAATGAAGTAACTGCCTATGTAATGAAAGTTGAAGTGCAATGGGCCATATTGTGATGAAAATATGCAAAGTATATTCCATAAACGTCGTATTATGTACTTAAATTATTAGCCAACTGTGCAACCGTGAACTATTATATGGTCGATTCCCACGAAACGTCGACAAAAGGTGTTTTTAGGAGGGGGGGCAAAAATAAACATATGCGTATAAAGTGGTGTTTTTTTGTCGTACGAAAAGAACATATTGAGGTAATCGAAGAATAAGATTGAACAAGTTAAATCCTCAAATTAAGCATTTGACAGCTAATAGAAATTAAACCATACGTCTGCACAAAAGTCCCTCTACTTGGAAACTGCTACAACTATTTCATCTCACATTTACCTGTGAAATTTAATTTTCAATGTATATAAAACACATTTGTGGTTGAAATTCAGTAAAACATATGTGTCGGACTTTCTTTTTTCATTTTAAGGGGGAGTTTTGATATATTGTGCGGTCTCTCAGACTTGATGTTTTTAAAGGTGACTTTCTGTTATACATTACCACAACAAGGGGAATGCATGTTTTGTCTTTAAAATACATTGCTGGCAAGGTATACACATTGAGCTTTTCACAGTGTACACCTTATTGGCAATGATTAGTAACTATCAATTTGTAGACTGTTTAGAATTTGCAGATGTATATATATATAATATACTTTTCAGTACAATGGAGTAAATTACTGGCGAGACCACTGAACAACTCTAATTTGTTTTAAGAACGTTTTGGTATATATCCAACAGTCTAAATTGATTATGTTAGTGATATGTAGGTGATTCTGTCCTATTCTTATTATACTAATTAAGAAAATGTTATTTAAATTGGTTGTGCAAAGGTTACAGATACCAAGCGCTGATGTTACTTCATATACTTTGCACAAATATTGAAGTGTGGGCTAAGAAACTGTCGGAGCCGTACAGTTTCATGCATACGTACAGTTTCAGTAGAATAGAGTATTTTGTATTATTTGACCACGTTTTACTTAAACTTTGTTTACGTAAATACCCGAGTGTAAAACTATTCCTGTGAGTGTTCCATGTATGTGTTTCTCAATCATTCTGATCATTTTTATTAATATACTGAACAAGAGAACATGAATACAATGTTTGCATAACGTTATTTGTTTAAAGTCTAAACAACCACTTTTGTAATTTATCGAAAGGTAATTTTAAGAACAACTAATGAAACTTGAACTGAATGTTCCAAAAGCACCACCGCTCTCTCATCCTTCTCTTGGACCACCTCTCTGTCGTCCCTCTCCTCCACCACCTGTATCTCGTCCCTCTCCTCCACCACCTGTATCTCGGCCCTTTCCACCACTACTTGTGTCTCCCTTCTCCTCCACCACCTGTCCCTCGACTCTTTCCACCACCATATGTCTGTCACCCCTCTCCCCCATCACGTGCCTCTCTACCCTTTCCACCACCACCTATATGTCATTCGTCTCCGCCACCCCCTCTACAGCGCCAGTTGCGTGCTCTCCCAACCAGAACATGTTGGATGGAACACTCCACCCTTCGTGTAGCAGCAGTCATTGAAGCAGGAAATACTGCAGATTTTCACGACTGGGCTCGGGACCACAACAGCATGGGCAGACATTATGCCACGGACTTCTGGAACATTCCATGTTTCGATTTCATCCTTGCAGTCCTGGATGACTTCGAGGGTTATCCCCAGAAGGGTCATGGTTGTTTCACTAGCACAAATTTGCGTGACAGAACACGTAGCTAGTGGTGATTATTCTTCCAGCCTTCACCAGATTGTGAGTCTTCCTTTTCATGCCACCACCAATTCCGTCACAGGGAACTCTCTCGTGGCCAGCCTCCAGCCAGGTCCACGAAGCTCTAAGACCGAACAGTGATTTAAATTTGGCTAATAGGGCACATATTTTGTGGTTCCGGTACGGCGAAGTTGGTGAGTCTATGATGAAGTGCAGACTCGACAGTTCCGGAAGGATTTCCTTGACTTCCTTCATTAGCGCTTTGATGAAAGCAAAAGTTGTCGACACAGTGTGAGCAGTGACACTTGTAATCCCCACGTAGCTCTTGGCACAAAGCTTGCCGTCCTGCTTGAAGTGTACCACCATTGGGTGTATGGTCACCTGGGACTTGACATAGTACACTGCCGTATTTCGTCCTGGTATCTGCACACCCAATTTTCAGCATAGTTCATCTGGACCGTTGCCTCCGTCTTTTCCGCCATGGACTGCTTCAAGATGCGGATCTGGTGATATTGGATGGTCACCCGGTGACAGTGCTCACGGAACTTGGCCACGCCGGATATGAATTGGTCTGTGAAGTCTTTTGTACTTTGTACAACTTGGGTCAGTTTCACCTTCTTGAAGACTCTGCCCTTGTGTTCAACATCTTGGGCTTGCCATGTTCGGTACAGAACTTCTGTTTTCGCTTGGCGTCATCTGATTCCCGAAAATAACGACAAATGGGGTGAGTGGGCCGATGAACCAACTGGCAGTTAGAGTCGACGTGCGTTTTCGGGAGACGTACGGTTGCAAAGACCCATAAAAGCAAAATAAATCGAAGGGAAATGTATCTACAAATTACAATTTTGTCATACAGTTACCTTGTTATAGGTTATTTATGACCGATTAATATTTCTTACTAATCTACAAATCTCTACTTACAATGCGTATTCAAACTTGCGACGTATGGCTTCATGAAAAACGTCCCCAAATCGGTTTCGTCGTTCAACACAAATTATTAGCCAACACTTGTTGTTTAAAACAGGACATAGCCTATATATCCAGGCATCAAGTTGAGTGTGGAATTTGTGTTATTTAATTAACTGTTGTACTGCATTTTCCTATATGAACGACTGCAGGACGGTTTCAGAAAATGTCCCCAAAATTAAAATAATCAGGAGGAATCAGGGTTTTGACCTGACGTTTTCTTTTTTGATCAGCAATGCCTGAGACATCGGCCTTCATAGCCAACCATTAAATGTACACCTTGCATATGTTGTTCGAATAATACAATGAGTTTTACAGTAGTGGTGGCACATATTTCACAAAAATAGAGCAGAAATTACAATTTTTGGGGAGACAGTACTTAGAGATTCCATGGTACATATATAAAAGTAAGGTTCCCCAGAAAGCCCCAAACAAAGACGCATGCGTACAGCATCATTTCAACCTTCCAACTAGTATATTAAATGAGTTATAGCCCTGGAACCTGTTTGTAAATGTTTTCGCGGGAATCGACCATATAACGTGTACGGCGATTTGCTCAATAACAAAAAACAGCTGCTTCATAAAGCACCCGTGGTGGAACTGTGCGCGCATTCCCACTATAGCTAATGGACTCAGCCTACTAAACAACTCTAAATATATCAACTGTTTGTCCTACGTCTCCACTACAAAGCGTTTCATTGGAGCTTTTTAAATAATTAATAGCGACGCAGTCTAATCAGTAAATGTTTAGTTCAACGCGTCACTAATGATTTTGCCTCATGTCACTATGCGATATCTCTGTCATTGTTAGGATTGCAAATATTTTTCCCCATTTCGACGCAATATTTATTTACACAAAAATAACCAAAACACACATTGACGCGTTCGTCTAACCGGCCAGTCATATCGCTAGCAATAAATGTCATCACCTCAGAGTTTGAATGGTTAATGATGATTTTAACGTGTCTAGAAACGCTGTAATTTAAATGAGTTTCATCGCGTGGTATGTGTCGAAAACATTGAGGTGAGCGCTTTGGTATATTACCATTTCTTTATACGAATAGCTATCTCACGTAAGGCACGTAATGAAAACAATTATACCACTACAATTTCCATTTGTTCTATACAGTTTACAATCCAGCGTTAATCAAGACGTTTTTGTGCAATTTTGGTTTTGTCGAACACTGTTTCCTCGCATCCCGGTTCCGACAGACCAGCCCCGTATGAACGAGTCAACCATGGACTGGAAACGAGCCATACTTATACCAATACCCAAAAAGGTGACGTACAAGAATGCTCAAACCATAGGACTATATCCCTCATCAGCCATGTGAAAAATATGCTAGAAATAATAATGAAGAGAATCACACAAAAATTTGAATGTGAAGTCAACAGAACACAAACTGGTTTCTGGACTAGAAGAGGAACAAGAGATCACATTTGCAACCCGAATGTGTTAATTCAAAAAATGCAGACAGTTTAACCACAACCTTAGGATCTGTTTCATAGATTATTCAAAAGCTTTTGATAATGTTAGTTATCAACAACTCTGGAAAACCTTGACCAGAAAATTACATAAGAATAAAGAATTGAAAGTAAACGTAAAGAAGACTAAGGTTGTGGATGTGAAGGGATGTCGAGAACCATGATAGAATAGACGTCATAGTAGATGGCGAGGGAAAAGAACGAGTGGAAAGTTTTGAATATATGGGGTCCCTGTTAGAAGCGGATGAAGATTGGACGAAAGGGATCAAGCGGTGGTGGGCAATTGACAACGGTTCGTAAAATGTTGACGGAAATGCTGTAGAAAGCAATGAACAAAGATATGAAACTACGAATTATCCGAATCTGCATATTTCCAACTATTATGTAAACCTGGACTCTTAATAAAAACATTACTAACCGTATAAATGCATTTGAAAACAAGTGCTATAGAAAAATATTACCGTTTTCGTGGACTGAACTAACGTACCCATCGCAGGTGAGCTTGGTGTTATACCCGGGATTTTATTGAACTTTGTAAAGAAACAGAAACTAAGTTATTTCGACGATGGGAAACGGTATCAATCTCTACAGAGACTACTGAAAAGTGGAAGGCAGCAGAAGCAGAGGAAGACATGGGAGACAATGGGAGAATGACATAGAGGAATGGGTGGGAGCAGATGTCTGGCGAGTAGGGAGACTGGCAAACGAAAGAGCTGTCTACAGACAATCCATCAAGGCTGCAACGTCCGGAAATGGATAAGCAAACCCAACCAACTATGATGTCATTGTTTTTTTACGTTTCCAGCGTTGCACGTCCAAACGTTCTGTTGAATGTACACCGTGACAGACCATTTTCATCACGTTTTACGATGTTTACTATATACTACTTGAGACAGCCACAACTCTCGCCTCCAACACCTGTTAATCTCCACTACGAGTTGATCAATTAAAAAATTAACATTGTAGCAGGTGAGACACTTCTCCATCACCTACGTGGCACTGTCTCTGTTTGGTCTACTGCGCGCTTGTCCGATGTTCAGCCGCTAAATTGTCACAGATCGAGTGCTCAGTAACAGTGTTACTCAACACACGTCTCCTGGTGCTACATCAACACATCGATTTTTTCTCTGGCTTTATTCAGGACACATCTGGGTTTTTTTTTGGTTTTTTTTATTTGCATCAGTATTCTTTTCAAAACAACTATATAAATATTGTATTAATACTATTTTGGAAACACCCCACTATACGATACAGCGGTCACAAAGCAATACCAAATAATGCTATGGTATTTTGGATTTGGCTCGGCTTCTGAAGACCTATGTCACCGTCTAATGTAAACATTTGAGGCTAGTAACTTGCAGCTTAGAGAATGTCTAGGTGTTACATGTAAATATGATAGCTACAACGTTTGTTAAATGGATGTAATCTGTACATTTACCAACACTAATTTTAATGGTTAATTAAATTAAAGTTAATTGGTAATCTAATTTTACAAAGGTAGAAGTTAATTTAATTGACCTGATGCGATGTCAATTTAATTTATTTGGGACGTTTCAGAATTAATGGTACTTTTATTCATTAAATTCTCAAGTTAATCGCTCCGTGTCTGACCAAGCAGAGAGAGTGCCCAAGTCACTTGTTTGGCCCTCCATTAAAAAGGTTGCCGGCCCAAGCTTTATGTTGATATTGTGTGTGTGTTATGAACAATCTAGTTTAGTTTGCTAGGTATACCTTGTACTAACTGGGATATAATCTCACATGTTTGCATATTCGACTAGTCTTCTCGGATAATTTCCCCGCATCCTGGCTCCAACAGACCTGCACCGTGTGTACGATTCAACTGAGAGACCTCAATGAGACAGATTCAACTGAGAGACCTCGATGAGACAGTCAGCGATGATGTGTCCCGAGGCGCCCCTTCTGCTGCGTATGATGCTCGTGATATACATGTCCTCCTGGGTAGTGAAAAGTGCCGAAGGTGAAAAAAATTACCTCTTGTCTTTGTTTTGTTTGTGTATTTGTTTGTCTGTCTGCCTGTCTATCTTTCAGTCTGGCCGGCTGGCTGGCTGTTTGTCTCTCTGTCAGCCTAGCATGTCTGCCTGTCTCTCTGTTTGTCTATGATCAAATGATTAAACATGTGACATGTTTGGAATGACAGGATTATTGTTATTATGTTTGCTGATGCAGACTTTCATTGTGATATCCTAATTGGAACGGACCAAGGGATAGTGAAATTTCCAGTGGACAACACAACGACCCCTCCACTGTTTGGACAACCGGAACCCTTCCCTGGAGGCAAGCTGTGTATATACAACATTGATAATTATAAAATAACTTATTATGCTGAAATACATTATATTCACTCTGATATATTCTGATAATTTTAATTTTACATACTTAGTATGTCTTAGAGTAAAATATATGTTTTGAAATATCACATAACAAAAGTTGGTCTGCGTTCGCTATCAAAATTTGTCGCAAAACCCTGTTTCCCTCGGTTAAATTTGAGACAAATAACTTAGTTGCAAGTTTCTAGACGGTCTTTGCTCCCAGCGAGCTATATATCTCATAAAAGATGTATATAATGTGAGATCCAGTAAAATATCAAAAGGCAGCAGAAACCTAGGTGCAGCAGAAACCTAGGTGCAGCAGAAACTGCGCAGGTGACAATTATAGCTGCCAACCGTCCCGGATTTTCCGCCAGTCTGCGGATTTGTTGTGAATCTACCGGAAATCCGGGAAAGAATAAAATCTCCCGGATTTTTTGTGAAAACGGAAAATCTCCCGGTTAATCAAGACAATGTTTTCTTCAGGCCCCGAACAGCATCCGGTCTTCCAAAGTCTCATCCGACATAGCAAAACTATTGAGACTCACAAAAAATATCTCCAACAGCACACACATCTGTCTTCCGACGTCCAGTGATGCTGTTACCTTTCTAATCTCGAATATACCGCATGTTGAAAGTCAGAAGTTGGCAGGTTGTGCATGCAGATTGTGAAGCTTTGCTTCTTCTGCGCAGTTGTAGGTGAGGTAATGGCCATTGCAGTGGACGTTCTACACGGACGTGTTTACTGGACAAGAGCTAACACCAACACTCTCCATCGAGTCAACGTAGATGGTTCCGAAAAGACAACGATGATCGATGAATGTGAGTATGTGTGCGTGTGTGCGTGTGTGCGTGTGTGCGTGTGTGCGTGTGTGCGTGTGTGCGTGTGTGCGTGTGTGCGTGTGTGCGTGTGTGCGTGTGTGCGTGTGTGCGTGTGTGCGTGTGTGCGTGTGTGCGTGTGTGCGTGTGTGCGTGTGTGCGTGTGTGCGTGTGTGCGTGTGTGCGTGTGTGCGTGTGTGCGTGTGTGCGTGTGTGCGTGCGTGCGTGCGTGCGTGCGTGTGTGCGTGTGTGCGTGTGTGCGTGCGTGCGTGTGTGCGTGCGAGCGTGCGTGCGTGCGTGCGTGCGTGCGTGTGTGCGTGTGTGCGTGTGTGCGTGTGTGCGTGCGTGCGTGTGTGTGCGCGTGTGCGCGTGTGCGCGTGTGCGCGTGTGCGTGAGTGCGTGTGTGCGTGTGCGCGTGTGCGCGTGTGCGCTGTGTGTGGTGTGCGTGTGTGTGCGTATGTGAGTGTGTGCGTGTGTGCGTGAGTATGTGTGTGTGTGTGTGTGTGCGCGCGCGTATGTGTGCGTGCGTGGTGTGTGTGTATGTGTATGAGTGTGTGAGTGTGTGTGTGTGTATATATGAGTGAGTGAGTGTGTCTATGTGTGTGTGTGTGTGAGTGTGAGTGTGAGTGTGTGTGTATGAGTATGTGTGTGTGTGTTATTAATTAAAGTAAATTAACAATAAATGTTAAAGTTTCCATTCTGTTTGTTTAATTGGCTGATTATAGTAATAATCCTACATGTTGCAGCTATCGCGTTTATACATTAGCACCTAAACATTAACCAGACTGCAAGTTACCAGCCTGGAATGTTATATTTTGACAGTGACTTAGGTTTTTAGAAACAACGATTAACGATCAATTTATCACTCTACCACTGCTTATCATTGAACGTTCTATTTTCCAGGCCTTCCTTTATAAAAAAATGTGTGAATGACCAAACGACCACAGATGGCCCACTGAATTCTCCTTCCCAATCCTACTTGCCTGTACCTGATTTAGTGATAGTACGCTAGCAAGAAAAAGGAGGAAAACACGTGTAACGTCGGTGTTAGAAGTGAGGTTATCGTTAATAATTCTAAATATGCAGTAAATAAAAAAAAAGAATTTGCAATTACATTTAATTAACACATTTTGCTAATGTTATCTTATTATATTAAAGTAATGTACCCTTTTTGGATAAGTTAACTAATTAAAACAAATATTAATTCAGTTAATACAATTACAATATTTACAAATGGCAATTGAAATGAACCCATACCTGGCATGCGTGAATTTGTATGAGTGTATGAGTTTGATTGCACAGTCAACTTGGAAATGTCGTTTGTTTTCATATGATGTTGTTGGTTTTGACACAACCAGACATCTGTGATGACGAATGTCGCCTGGCGAGGTGTATTGCTACGAGTTGTGCTGTTGTTGATTTTGACACAACCAGACATCTGTGATGATCAATGTCGTCTGGCGAGGTGTATTGCTACGAGTTGTGCTGTTGTTGATTTTGACACAACCAGACATCTGTGATGATCAACGTCGTCTAGCGAAGTGTATTGCTACGAGTTGTGCTGTTATTGATTTTGACACAACCAGACATCTCTGATGATCAATGTCGTCTGGCGAGGTGTATTGCTACTAGTTGTGCAGTTGTTGATTTTGACACAACCAGACATCTCTGATAATCAATGTCGTCTAGCGAAGTGTATTGCTACGAGTTGTGCTGTTGTTGATTTTGACACAACCAGACATCTTTGATGATCAATGTCGTCTGGCGAGGTGTATTGCTACGAGTTGTGCAGTTGTGACCTTCATTCACGAAGCAGAATATTTTAAATTATAAACGACTTCGTGGCACATTAAAATTTCCCCATTTTATTCCTACGGCATGGTGTGAGGGAATACTGACACACGCACGCACACCCGATCGCTCGCTCACACGCACGCACAGACGCACACACGTACACAGACAGGCACACACACACACACACACACACACACACACACACACACACACACACACACACACACACACACACACACACACACACACACACACACACACACACACACACACACACACACACACACACACACACACACACACACACACACACACACACACACACACACACACACACACACACACACACACACAAACACACACAAACACACACACAAACCACAACACAAACACACACACGCACGCACGCACACACACACACACACACACACAACACACACACGCACAGTGCTTACCGCAGAACAAAATCAACATATCCATTTCGCAGCCTCAACATCGTTAGGGAGCACTCTGTGTTAATGGGCTGCTATACAGTTTATTCAGGTATTATGCTCAAAGATTTTTACTATTCTATTTTACAGGTTTATCATTTGGTATTGCGGTGCATTCAGAGGAAGAGAAAGTTTACTTCACCACTTACAGTGTTCGGTCAGTGGAGGTTGTGAATGCCGACGGCAGTGGAAGAACGCAGCTATACGACGGCACAGGTGGACCCAATCTACTCGGCTTGGCCCTAGACACAAGAGAGAGGTAATTTATTGCTTCAACTTATTAGATCAGTCAACCAAAATTGTATCTAGTAAATTTGTAGAAAGTTGTATGTATTACGGATAACTACTGGGGATACTGAACATTCTTCAGGTTAGTTCGTTTTCAAATTCGAAACTTTCATTTTTCATATCCAAGAATCATGTTAAATTACCTGGTAGAGGCTTTCGTTGACGTGTCACGTCGACTTCATCAGTACCTATGACGCTGGATGACGTCATCGTACACGTGAGGCAGTTCGCATCATTTTCACACGGGAAGACGAAGAGAACAACAGCACGCCCTTCTTGGATGCAAAGTTCACCAGAAAGGAAGATGGCAGTGTGAAGTCAACAGTATACAGGAAGAAGACGCACACTGACCAATACCTGAATTTTGCATCCCACCACCCCAAACATCAGAAGTTGGGAGTTGTCAGAACCCTTATGAACAGGTGTGAGACAATAACTTCGGAGGAGGGGGACAAGAAAGAAGAGGTGGAACACCTGAGAGGAGCTCTAAGAGTATGTGGCTATCCGTCGTGGGCCTTGAAAAAGGCGACAGATAGCAGTAAGAAGAAAAAGACCAACAAAAAGACTAAGGACAAAAACTATCGGAGCCAAGTAGTCATCCCATACATAGAGGGGGTATCGGAGAGAGTACATCGAGTACTGAAAAAATATGGAGTAGCAACGGCCATGCGTCCCCACACCACCCTCAGACACTTGTTGGTACATCCCAAGGACAAAGTACAGCTAGAAGAACAGGGCGAACTGGTGTACCAAATACCGTGCAAGAATTGTGGTGGGGAATACATTGGGGAGACAGGAAGACTACCCAAAACAAGACTGGAGGAACACAGAAAGGACGTAGACAACACGAAAAATGAGAAATACACAAGGAGCGGAAAAAAAAGATTGATGTCTACCATCAATAAATCCGCCCTTACAGACCATGCGACAACTGAAAACCATATCATAGACTGGGAGGGAGTGAAAATTGTTGACAAAGAACCCAACAGAAGAATTCGGCATATCAAAGAAGCCATCTGGATCAGAAAAACCCAAACACCCATCAACAGAGACGAGGGCAATTACGAACTGCCTCACGTGTACGATGACGTCATTCAGCGTCATAGGTACTGATGAAGTCGACGTGACACGTCAACGAAAGCCTCTACCAGGTAATTTAACATGATTCTTGGATATGAAAAATGAAAGTTTCGAATTTGACTACTGGGGATAATTTTACTATTGCGACGGCGGTATTACTATTGAACGTATCATTATTGATAGTATCATGGAACAAGGAATAAAGGCTACGCAAGAAAAACCAGCCCCAATCTGTGAAACATTGGTGTCGCCATCGCTTCGCCTAGGAGACACGCAATTCCAAAATGGCGAATATGTAAATGACGCCGCTATTTCAACAAAATATACGATGAAATGTCTGAACGCTCTAAATATTTGGCATTCATTTTAGGTGGCTTCGCCGACCTTGTTGCTATGGAATAGGTCACGTGATATATAGAAAAGCAAAGGTGGATGTTTTAATACGATACTGTTTAGGCAATCGGTTGTACGTGTTTTTCTCCACAGATTGATATTCTTCGGGTCAGGCGGCTCCGTGCATAAGATGAACTTTGATGGTAGCGGGCATGTAGTTATCCTACCGAACAAAGTGGGGTGGCTACATGGCGTTGCTCTTGACCACACGAACAATTGCGTGTGCTGGTCCGATTCATGTGAGTGGTCTACGCTACATCTTCTTTTCTAATTTGTCCCATCTGGGGAGGGGTTAATGTCAGTAGATCAGTTTTGTCTTCTTTATTATTTGTTCCCATTTTTATCGATCTACTGGTTTTCCATTATCGTCCATTCGTACCCGCTTTTTTAATATATCGCTGCACGTTGTCTTTCCATCTTAATGTGGATTTCCTCTTCTATTTCAGCTACCCTCATCTATTTCCGGTGTCTCGTTGTCAGTCTTTCCTAACTCCGTTTCTGTACATGTCCAGCCCATCTCGGTTTGCTTTCTACTGCTATCATTTTAAAATATGTTTCGCCATGCCATCTCTTCGTTTCTTTGCTAATGTGACAAGCAAGTAAACTAATTAAATCCGCATATTATGTTGTAACTGAAATAGTCAATTAGTCTACGCAAATATGACTTTTAGCACAAATGTACTGTTGATTAGACGCCAATTGGTTACAAAATTTCGTGCGTTTGTGTCCATTTCAATTATTGTTCAACGAAAATAGTTTAAAACAACAAAAGGGATGCTTGACTGTTTCTCTTAATACACATGAACATAAGAAATGTATGTTATTTGCAATATGCATATCCAAACTGAAACACATCATGCTACATTTACCATCTACTATTACTGTGTTGCAGCTAACAAGGTCATCAAGTGTGCCGACTACAATGGCCAAGAAAGTAGGGTCTTACTTCACTCGGCTTCAAAAGTGTATGGTATAGCCATTGAAGACGACTCGCTTTACTGGACAGAGGATGAACAACCAAAGTAATATATCGTTCTCTCAACAATTAATGTTGAAAAGCAACCAACGTTGTTACCCATTACGTTTCTTTCACCCATTAGATCGCTCACTCACTCATCAACCAAATCACTCACTCACTAACTCACTAACTCACTCACTCACTCACTCACTCACTCACTCACTCACTCACTCACTCACTCACTCACTCACTCACTCACTCACTCACTCACTCACTCACTCACTCACTCACTCACTCACTCACTCACTCACTCACTCACTCACTCACTCACTCACTCACTCACTCACTCACTCACTCACTCACTCACTCACTCACTCACTCACTCACTCACTCACTCACTCACTCGCTCATTTTCTCATTCACTCACTCGCTCACTCACTCACTCACTCACTCACTCACATACTCACTCACTCACTCACTCACTCACTCACTCACTCACTCACTCACTCATTCACTCATTCACTCACTCACCCATCAACTCACTCACTAGCTCGCTCGCTCACTTACTCACTCACTCACTCACTCACTCACTCACTCACTCACTCACTCACTCACTCACTCACTCACTCACTCACTCACTCACTCACTCGCTCACTCGCTCACTCGCTCATTCGCTCACTCGCTCACTCGCTCACTCACTCACTCACTCACTCACTCACTCACTCACTCACTCACTCACTCACTCACTCACTCACTCACTCACTCACTCACTCACTCACTCACTCACTCACTCACTCACTCACTCACTCACTCACTCACTCACTCACTCACTCACACACTCACTCACTCACTCACTCACTCACTCATTCACTCACTCACTCACCCATCAACTCACTCACTAGCTCGCTCGCTCACTTACTCACTCACTCACTCACTCACTCACTCACTCACTCACTCACTCACTCACTCACTCACTCACTCACTCACTCACTCACCCACCAACTCATTCACTCACTCACTCACTCACTCACTCACTCACTCACTCACTCACTCACTCACTCACTCACTCACTCACCCACCAACTCACTCACTCACTCATTCACTCACTCACTCTCTCACACACTCACTCACTCGTTAATATAAGTGATGTATGCACTATGCATTTATATATATATATATATATGTATATATATTTATATATATATTCGATTCTCATGAAACCTGGACACATTGTTGATTTGGCGACTTTCTTATATCGCTTTCATTTTTTAATATGATAAAGTAGACATATTGAAGATCTGAAGATTAAAACATGGGACACCTTTATAAAGTTATTCCTTCGTGTGATACCACGCGAAACACATAGACCGTCCGTCTTACAACATCTCGTGTCTCTGTAGTATCAGACATTATGTATTTTCATGGCTTTCTTGTACATAAGATACATAAGCCGTCATGTGTAACATAAATTAATTATCTGTCAGCTCGTGGTTTAATAGTTTTATTGTTGTTTACGTTGATCACATTTGTTTGCACTCCTTCCACGTCATACATCACACCGTGCCAAATGTTATTAGTTTACTTACGTCATGCGCAGAAAATACTGTTGTTATTGATGATGAAATAGAAAAAGATGGCTTTACAATGGCATCGAGTTTTTTGTGGGATCATTAGTAACATGGTGAATGCCACGATCTACGTCAACGACGATGCTGTTCCCAAGTATTACAAGTCGCGGCCGCTACCATATGCAATGCGGGACATGGTGGGCAAGGAAAGCAGACAAAAGCGTACATCTCGGTGGGGACTACAAACTCACAGTAAATCAGGTGGCAACATACACAAAGCTCGACATGCTTCACGCCTACGAACAAATCGACCTACACCCAACAGTCGCAAATACGTCACGATCAACAAGCCGCGAGAACTCTTCACTTACAAGCGGCTGCCGTACGGTGGGTCATCAGCTCCAGGGATTTTCTAACGGGTCATAAACGTCCTCTAACACAATGGTGTACCTAGATGACATCTTGGTGATTGGATCACCCGAAGATGAGGACTTACAGACACTTGAGCGAGTGCTCGAACGCCTCTTCAAGCCGGTTTCCGACTGAAAACATCAAAATGCAATTTCTTGAGTGACGAAGTAGAATACGTAGGTCACCGGATAGATGCGGAAGGAATCCATTCTTCTGGTACGACTCTCTCAGCAACCCGCAACGCTCCGACGCCAACCAGCATCACCGAGTTACGAACCTACCTTGTGATGGTAAACCATTGCGGTTCTTGCCCAACATAGCGACGATCGTGGCGCGCATGCATCAGTTTCTCAGAAAGAACACGAAGTGGTACTGATGGATGACACAACAAGAGGATTTTGACAAGACGAAAGAGATGCTGAGCTCGCCTCAGGTCGTAACGCATTTCGACTCCTCCATGTGGTTGATTCTGACATGTAATGTCTCTCCATACGGCACTGAATCCGTCTTTGCTCACGTTATGGAAGATAGTGTAGAGAAACCCATTGAGTACCACTCCAGAAGTCTCTCACAAGCTGAGAAAAACTAAGCTCATATTGATAAAGATGGGGTGGCCGTCATCGATGGACTGAAGAAGTTTCACCAGTACTTGTGGGGTCGCAAGTTGACTATCCTCACAGACCACAAGCCGCATTTTGTTTTGTTCGGAGAAACGAAGGCTGTTCCGCAGATGCTGTATCCACGTATGCAGCACTAGGCCCTGACACTGGCTGCCTACGAATACAAGACAGTCAACAGGCCGGGCCAAAGCATCCCCCAAGCAGACGCTCTTAGCCGCATCCCGGTAGGTGGCGCTCCGAAACATGTACCTGTGCCAGCTGACTCGATACTGACAATGCAGTATTTGGACATGTACCCAGTCACTGCAAGTGACATACGCCGCGAAACAACATGTGACCCTGTGTTGTCACAAGTCTTCATCATGACGAGGGAAGGATTTCCAAATCAAGACGACAACGAACATATGAAGCCTGCATCCAAAGAAGAGATGAACTCAGCATCCATGATGACTGTTCCATGTGGGGTACACGAGTGATCATTCCAAGTGTCTACCGCAAAGCACTGCAGGAAGAACTGCAAAATGCACACTCCGTTATCGTGCGCGTGAAAGCCATAAGTCGCAGTCAGAAGTGGTGGCCCAAGTATCAATCAGGACATTGAAAAAAATGGTCAAAACTTGCGACATCTGCATGCGTACCCGATCCAGACGTACGGAAGGTCCCCTACAATCCTGGTCGTTCCCAGATCGACCATGGTCGCGACTGCATATCGATTATGCAGGTCCATCCATGAGCAGAATGATGCTGGTGGTGATCGACGTCCATTCGAAGTGGATAGCTACGGGCTCAACATCAGCCACGACCATCAGTAAACTGCGACAGTCATTCAGCACTCATGGCATCCCTGATGTCGTCGTCAGTGACAATGCCACTGGGTTCGTTAGTGACGAGTATCGAGAGTTCTGCCGACACAATGGCATCAAGCACGTTACAAGAGCGCCCCATCACCCGGCATCAAATGGTCTGGCCGGACGAGCCGTCGGGGTGGTAAAGGAAGGAGTAAAGCGCATGCAAGGAGGGGACTTAGAAACAAAGCTAGCACGCTTCCACCTCTAATACCGAATTACTCACTCCACACTCAACGACGGTCTGAACTGTTGATGAATAGACAGCTGAAGACTCGGCTTCACCTCACTAAGCCAGATGTCGGTAGGAGGGTCATTGCCATACAAACCAAACAGAAGGCGACACACGAAAGGCACGCCAAGGTTCGTACCTTCAAAACCGGTAATCTTATGTACGCTCTACGGTACCATGGCAACGCTGTAAGCTGTGTACTTGGCACAATCAAACAACAGACGTATCGTACACCACCCGTCTCGAAGGTGGAGCCATCGTTCGCCTTTACATCGATCAACTACAAGGAAGACTATCGAGTCACCAGTTGGCGTCATCGGTGCTGCCCCCGCAGATGGAGGCTTTCCCGAGTTCGGGGCTAAGTCTCATGAAGAACCTGAGGCCTCTCAAACGCTCGCACCGGATCAGACAACTGACAATGCGCCTGCTGCAGCCGAAGCGGTGCCTAGATGTTCGACACGATGCAGGAAGCCTTTGAACGTTTGGACTTGTAATTGTTAAAGTAGCATCAGGCTGGCTACCTATCGTGACCTTTGGGTGTTACAACCGTAATTGGTGTACATCTAACTAAAGTGGGGAGGAATGCTTTTGTATCGAACAATTGGTGTTCCCGCGAGTCTGCCTAAGTTCCGTTTTAACTGCAATCACGTTTGACCATGTGGTCGTGAATAAAACACGTCTAAATACATCACACTCTTCATTTAACGGCACACATCTTGCGCGGCCTTTTCCATCGCCAGCTTCCAGCCATTGCCTTGAGTGTTGACCAACGTTCGCACGTCGTCAGTGAATTCCTGTTAGAACAAATCCATTGCAGAGCTCATCTCTTGGTGTGTCTTCTATGCTAGTGCACGTCAGTTCACATCGTTGGTGAAAATTGGCGTTATTAACAATACAAAGCACGAATACATTGTTTGAGAAATAATTGATACCCCGCGAAACGCGAAGATACTACACGAAAGAGAATGCATAGACAACACATGCCTCTATAAATCTACATATATACATGTTTAGTATGTGCTCGACAACAAAATAATAATAGTTAAACACACTGCTGTGTTAAATGTTAAGACACCTGAACTAACAACTTGATGTGCTGTTTTAATTCAAAACTACTTTTCCAAAACATAGCATTGTGGTATATCCTCATTATACTTTAGTGCTTAAACTAAACACATGTCTACTGGAGGAATATTATGAGAGGCCGGTGATACCACGTAAACCACATAGTTAAGATTGACGTATTCTACGCCACACAACATGGACATGCCCTAAGTTATGCACCAATCAAGCGAACTCATTTAACATACATTTCCACAATACAGTATATGCAACATTGTGAAATTCATTATCATAGGATATATACAGCACAGTCCGATAATAATTTCTCAAACGTATTAGTACGTTTACTCGTGTTCGCAGGTATCGATTAGCGTGTTAAGTCGGTGTATCTCATCCTGGTTTGTAGTGGGGAGCATTTCCTTTTTACCTCGTATAAACTAACCTAAATGCAATATGTATATCATATATATATATATATATATATATCTGTGTTTGTGTATATATATTTTGTTCCAGGTTGTATTCATCCAAGCTAGGCAGTGACGTCAAACGTATAATTACGGTAGACCTTAGAAATAGCATAGCACTGTTGCGGTGTGAATGTCCAGGTAAGTGTTTGGAATGTTTCCCCATCAACTGCCTTACCTGACTTAATTGGAATACAAAAATATATTGCTTGAATTCATATTATTTTACATCTTCCTGTATATTTCACCAAAACAAAAATTTTACGAGAATTAAATATATCAATAATTTAACAGTTTACGCTGTGTAACTGGTCTTCTTCGAATATGCATATTTTTGGCGAGTTTTTCTGTATGCCCAGGTGTGAGGTCAGAAGCGCGAACGTCGCGCAAGATGCCAGCAATTTCAATACATACACAGCATGTTTACAACCAGAGATGTTGGTTCAAAGCAAGCATCCGAATGAGTTATTGTGTGGTATTCCGGTGTAATATAAACAGTAGTCATTATAAAGGAACAAGCATTTACGTCATAGTTCCACATGAATACTAACTTTGTTGAAAAAATGAAGCGATAGAACTTCCGCTCCAAGACATGCCGACCGCAAAAACCTTCGCTGCTTCAGTTTAATTTTTAAAAAACCTTTCGATTGTGACCCAGGGGAACTAATCTACATCAGTAAACATACACACACACGAAAATATTATATTCAACTGCAGAAATGGGTGGGTAAATGCGTTTTACTACGGACACGTGTTCACGCCTAACACCAAACTTTTTAAAAGTGTATTTATTTATCTTTTCGCAAAGTAATAAAAACCAAGCCATTTTTACGCTGTTTATCATTAAATATATCGAATGTTGTGTAGTGATTATTTATTCGCGACAAAAATGAAAATAATATTATAATATTATTACCGAGAATGTACAATTTCCGCTGATCTTGTATGTTTTTTTTATCAACATTTATCCAGACAAACCACGGTTTGTGAAGGTTTGTCTTCACATATATAATTATGATAAATTACTAATAACTCATTCTAACGCGCGCTTCGACTCAACATCTATCGTTGTAAACATGCTGTGAATGTATTGAAAATGTTTGCCCGTTGCGCGACATTCTCGCCACTGACGTCACAATACCACGTGATCGCCTAGCTCATTGACTTTCAATTTTCCGCGGGAATCGCGATTTTAACTATCAATGCATTTTTCTGTATTTTTTTCATATTGCCAAATGTTATATACAATGCTATATTTTGTGTACACAAGGAAAATTGAATTTAGCTGCTGCCTTGTTTTTAGATCCTTTAAAAACAGCTAAGGAAGGACATAGATATGCTAGAAAAAGTGCAGAGGAGAGCAACTAAAATGATACCAAATCTGAGGGATCTTAGTTACGAAATACGCCTAAAAAATGCGGTTTAACAACACTAGAGACCAGGAGATTGAGAGGAGATCAGATAGAAGTGTTTAAAATATTGAAGGGTTATGAAAATATTGATAGAAATGTTTTTCTCAGTTAAGAAAGATAGAAGGACTAGAGGACATGATCTTGCATTAGCAAAGGAGCAGAGTAGATTGGATATAAGAAAGTTTTCATTTTCACAAAGGACTGTAAATGAATGGAACAGATTACCTGCTGATTGTGCGGGTGCTAGTAGCGTGAATATGTTTAAAAATAAAATCGACACATACCTCAGACGGGCGGGATACACATAGATAAAAGGGTCGGACTCTCGATAAGCCAAAGAGCTTCCTTGTCCAACTGCCACCTATAGTTAATTCTCTGGGTGGCAATCTTGTTAAATATAATAGTTAGGCTAACATTGAGACTTATAAATATTACTTTAATCGGCACATTTCTAACAGGTAAAATAAAACGATCACTACAAATATCATGTGTTCAGGTGTGTGTGTGTGTGTGTGTGTGTGTGTGTGTGTGTGTGTGTGTGTGTGTGTGTGTGTGTGTGTGTGTGTGTAAGTGTGTTTGTGTTTGTGTCTGTGCGGCTGTGTGTCTGTGCGTCTGTGCGTCTGTGCGTCTGTGTGTCTGGGCGTCTGTGCGGCTGTGTGTCTGTGTGTGTGTGCATAAGTACTTAATACATGCATACACGCCTATACAAACGCATTCACGCATACTTGTATTCACAGGCTCACACACACGACCGTAGATACACACGCACGCACGCACGCACGCACGCACGCATGCACTCACTCACTCACTGACACATACACACACTCTCTCTCTCACACACACACACACACACACACACACACACACACACACACACGCACGCACGCACGCACGCACGCACACACTTTAACAGGATTACAACACGAACGGGTATCATTAAAATAATTGCTTTAATCAGTTTTGTTTTGCTTCGTTGTTTCCTAGTGCTCGGAAGGTATGTGCTGGAGCCGCCAGTCAACAAGGAGATGTCAGTTCGCCTGAACGACGTCGACAATGGAACATGTCTGGCGCTGGCGGACACTCCCCGCTACAGGTTTGATGCAATCGAGCGTCGCTGGCTCCCATATCCATGGGATAACTGCTGGATGCCTGGACTGGTCATCAAGAAATGTGTGCCGGACGCGATAAAGACGTCATTCACTGTCACAATCACCGGACATCACCTCACGTGCTCCACTACCCACTTCCAAGTCGCGGTACGGGAAACGAGGTGGTCGGGGTGTGTAGTGGCTGGACTGTTCAACACCTGTAAATGGGGCGAAGCCGTCAAGTCCGGACAACTGACCACGTGTGTGGCAGCATGTCGCTGTGACGGGGACGACTGTAAACACATGATTGTCCACTTTCCCACGTTGTATGAGGAGTGGAAAATCTGCGAAATCAACATTAATTGATAGATGATACAGTTCGCTACATAAATCCAAATCTAGACGAAAGAAACAACAAAAAACATTCAGGTAGGAAGTTCGTTGGTGGATTTATGGTGTGTCCACCCGGTTGCCAGGCACCCCCCTTTACTCCGGCGGGATTTGTTACAGTCAATTTAGAATTAGTTGTCGGGAAACCGCTAGGTGACGCCGACCTTCGGACGTGTTACTCGCCAGAGGACATGTCTGACTCACAAACTAGAGGCATTACCACCAATATTTGTATTTGTATTACTCAATCCAGCCATATGTTATCCACCTAATTTATTTCCACTGGTCAGCAGCCGTTGTAAGGTTCGCAAACCGGTGTGCTATACCATTACATTGAGTTACCAGACCAACTCATTGTCAAAACAGTTATTCTGTTTCACAATCAGGCTGTTGTCTTACGAAACCACCGTCCCGACGGCAACCACATTGACACTGATGAGGATTACGGTGATGAACATTTGGAGATGTATTTTGTGTTATAAACATTTACGCCCTGTAGACTTGGAAAAGAAAACAGACCGGAATTAATGTCATCTTGACAGAAGAGCTAACTTTACAAGAATATCATGTCCGTCCTTCCAAAAATTCCCACCTATAAATATGGCCATGAATACGAATTATGTGATTCCTTTTTGGAGGCCATACACAGAATATGGGGTGTGAACAAACGTGTTGAACGTGTATGTGCAGCGATAACGCTCTGTCTCTATCGGCCCAATATCATAATTTAGCAGTAGCGAACTACTTTAATGTCTCCATATAGTAACAATTTAAGCTGTAAAAAGTGATCGAAGAACTTCCGTTCGAGTTGGTTATATAGCAGGGGACTAATGTGTGTGTGTGTGTGTGTGTGTGTGTGTGTGTGTGTGTGTGTGTGTGTGTGTGCGCGCGTGTGTGTATGTGTGTGTATGTGTGTGTATGTGCATATATCCTGCCACCTACTGTTTTGAGGAAACTTGGACATACACCATTTCTAGTTCTGCATGGACCCACCCGCTGGCTCCCACATCCACAGTATGACTGGTGTTTGTCTGGATTGATCTTCAAGAAGACCCGACCGTCGCCAATAACTAGGACAGCTTGAAAGTAGAGTGTATTGGGATCACTATTTCATTGGAAATGTTTGACTTTTTATAGATGTGAAATAAACGTGTAAGCGTAATATTGGTTCGTTTTATTTTGCACACACATTTTCCTTGTCTACACAGCAAATACTCATAAATGAATATGTTGTATTAATAAACTTGAAAAACTGACGAAGATAAGTGCCATTTAAAAATTGAGACCTCTGAGATCCCCACCCTCCGGAAGAATTTCGAAAAATGTTAAAATTACAAACCACCCCAATATGCCCGCTAGAGCACGTACAACATTTCAGCCCCATACACACAAAACAGACTGAGATATGGCTCCATAAAAAACATACATACAAACAGACAGGCAGGCAGGCAGGCAGGCAGGCAGGCAGGCAGGCAGGCAGGCAGGCAGACAGACCCCTTTTTTAAACGCACAACTGCCTTCAACAGACCTGCCTACCTCAAAAACTTCCTGTCAGTAATCCATCTTCCCGTTTACACTGATTTTCTGGAATATAGGCTTCCTGTCAGTAATTGTTCAAAACCGTGTCAGATATTGTCACCGGGGGGGGGGGGGGGGGGGGGGGGAGCGACGGCAAAACCATTACGTTACGCTGTCATCGACATTAGCGACGGCAAAACCATTACATTACGCTGTCATCGACATCGCCTAGACTCTAGTGACTGTATGATAGAATGTAAATGATAGACTAAACTCCTGAATGAATAAATACACTAACTTAGTCTTAGTACAGTCAGTGTTTCTTTTTGGTTGGCGGTGGCGTCGTTTCGCTGTCAGCCATCATTTCGTGCCGCGTGACTTCGTTTTGTTTGATTGCGAAAATGCGAATTTGTCATAACGCTGTTTCCTATTGGTTAGATTACGACCAGACTCGGCGAATGAAAAATAATGTCACAACATGCTGCATACATATGCTGCCACCTGTTGAATATAGTGTAAGCTAAATTGGAGTGATTGGCGAATATGGTGAACGTCCGTAATATTTTCATCCCTCGCCGTAATACCATAATTTGAGGGACTTTCCGGAATGATTCCGGACAATCCGGAATGGTAGGCAGGTCTGCTTCAATAAGGTCTTAAGCTATATAAAGATAACGTTTATTCAGTGAAAAAACACTAACGAAATAACGTAGGTTATATAATTTTATTACAATGGTCAGCCAAATAGCCAGTGTGAGTGATACATTGCTTGTGTTGTTTGACTGCCGGACTGTACGTGTAGAACAAGATATTACACAGTAGGTGTTTGTAATGATTCAAGCGTTGTTATTTTAGGGAAGGTTATCGCCGTAAATGTTCGGCGTTGGACAGTTTCTTATCACTACAGGCTAGCCATGTTTTTATCGTATATGTATTCACCTCAGTGAACCAGCGTTTACTAACTCGAATCTTCATCCAGTCGACGCGCCACGAGTCTCCAATTATGCCCTCGCATCCTCCGAATCATCTTGTCCACATATTTCCAAAATGGCCGATTTTTAAGCAGAATTTTGTGAAGCAATGAAAGTGGTACGAGAATTCGTCAAGGCTGCAGAGGAAGAAAATAATTATAACACGTGGAAGAAGAATACTAAATACACGTTGGTGTGTGTGTGTGTGTGTGTGTGTGTGTGTGTGTGTGTGTGTGTGTGTGTGTGTGTGTGTGTGTGTGTGTGTGTGTGTGTGTAGGCGTGTGTGTGTTTACATACATTTATGATGTCGCTTCTACGCCGGTTTCCGACTGCCAAAATTCGCACACATTCATTGTTTATACAAAACGTACATAAGTAGGATACGACTGAAAACGCGCTATGATTTCCGCAATACCTTATATGCCTTTTAGCAACACACCTGCAACGGATATGATTATTTGACTGTTTGTCCAATGAAAGGATTGTTTGAATTATGCACACTACAAACCATATGCGCGATATAGATGTTGAGTAAATGATATTGTGGTATCAACCCGTTACAGAAAATACGTTTTATCACCTCCCGGGCGTGGAACACGACTTCCACATCTTGAAGCGGCAAAAACCAATAATCAACATTTTCTAGCAGTTGAAGTGTTTCGCAAACATTGTCTCAGTTGTTTCAGGTTCTTCTACGAACTTCATGCGATCAGACAAAATACGTAATTTGAAATGTAGCGATGTTTTTGCTTACTAAACAGATGTCGTGTTTCACAAGAACGTCATAATTATGTCACGCGGTTCTTCCGTAAATTAAATTTGGCAGTCGGAAACCGGTATAGATAGTGGGGCGGCATAAGTTGTTATAAAACCGGTTATACAAGTTAACTTTTATCAATCCATATGTTGTTTTTATTTATTTTTTATTTCACTGGGCCGTTCTTCAAAGTCAGTCGTCAAGCCAACTGAAAATCCAAGAGAGCGGTCATGTTGTATATAAAATAACTGACATCTTTCCATTTATTGATGGTGTTCTGGTGAAACCTCGTGGGTAACATTTTGGCAAAACTGACATTTTGATACAAGAGTGTAGAAGACAACATTGCGCTTGCTCTCACGTAACTTATTTGAAGTATACGTTACACAAAATGTATTTTAAGATACATATAATACCAATAAAGATACGAAAAAGAAACATTGATCTTAGTCTCCTGCAAAACACACTTATTTTTATATTTACCAAACCAAACATTTGCCTATGTATGTGTGCATGTGGAAATGTTAACGTTTTCCTTCAAGACGGCATTCAACCCGGGCGCCAAACTTTCAGGAATTAACTAACAACTCTTCGGAAAGGTAACGGTTTTGTTTGATTTTCGACATTTCCAATGGATTAAGGATTTTTTAATGGTTCTTACCTTACGTAAGACGGACGTAAATCTATTTGGAAGCCATCTTCGGTTTCTGTGTGTTTGTACAGCCAACTTTGCTAGTAGTTTCAATGCGGCCATGCATGATGCAGCCGATAACCTGCGGACAATAGAGATTGAAAATGGAATGGACAATTTCACTATACGATACATACATTACATCGGCTATGTATAACTGTTGTTGAAGTACGTTCTTGAACGCACTGAGGACTGGGGATATTTGTCTTCATGTCATTACTCTACCAATCACAGAATGTTGGTGCTTGAGTTTTGCTCTGTTCACAGTATGTCTGACGATGCACCGTTTAGATATATATTTCGTTTAGATTATTTCATATCTAGCTACGTATATGTATCGCATTGGTTTTATGTTGATTGATTATCTATCGATTCATTTGATCTTTATTTATTTTCATTATTAATTTATTTATGCATTAATAAAGTTTAAATAATATTTAAAAAAATCGTGACATTTATATTGCGCCGTTCCAACAATCGTTGCTCACGGCGCCGTACAGAATGTTCGGGAAAACAGGTAAGTCTTAATGTTTGATTTAAAATCAGTGTTTGTCATTGTTGTTGCAGTCAGCTTTGTTCCATTGTGTTGGGGCTGCCACGCAAAATTATCTATCACCCCAGCGACGCGTTGCAAGTGGTACACATAAATGATTGTGTTCACTGGAGCGCAACAATCGAGTTGGCTGACGTCTGTTCAAACATTTGGTGATAGATATACTGTGGTGCACAGCCAGTTAATGCTCGGTGCGTGAGTAGAAGTATATTATACTCTACTCTAACTGCTATTGGCAGCCAGTGCAGCTTGATCAACAGAGGTGTGACATGACAGAACTTCCTGGCGCCGTTGACAAGGCGGGCCGCCCAGTTCTGTACTCTCAGCAACCGTTCTAGTTGTTTCACAGGCAGTCAAGTCTGTTGGTAACAAACGCATGTATGACTTGTTCTGTCGCTGCAGGTGTTAGATAACGTCTTATTCTTGCAATATTTCGGAGATGGAAAATTGCAGATTTACATACAGCAGTCACGTGCGTCTCCATCTTCATCTCGGTATCGAAATGTACACCAATATTCCCAGATCACGTACTTTCTATTACGATGATGTCCAAAACCAAATATTTCATGTACCTCTTTTATATATCACGATCATTTATGCGACCAGGTTTCGTTGGGGTAGTTCAACTGGCCTGTGCTAATGTAATTGTCTGTAATTTCTTCCCAAATTACTGCCAATATATTAGATGTCATGAATGATCCGACAGCGCGACAGCTATAGGAACACTCTCCAAAATATTCTGACAGTTCGTTTTTAACTTTCTACATTGTATTATTTCTTATTATTTCCTCATTTGTGATCTCACTTATAAGTAATAAACATAGTTGGAATCGTTTCGTAAAATCTTTCAAAATAGTATAATTCCCTATAGCAAAATGCAAGCAAAGGGGCCTAATTCTTGGTAGAATAACCCAAACAGCCAAAAATAGGTTTTCCTTTTTTTTTATAACTTCAGATACCACGGAAAAAACACTAAATTTTAAATATCTGTTACCAATGTAATCTATGTTATCAACATAACGCATTAAAGTATTGTTCCATAAGATACATAATATTACTCAATTGTTTTGTAATTGCTAATTGGCAAGACTTGTTTCCATTTAAATAAAATATGCTCAGAAAATACGCCACATCACATACGACCGCGCAATGTTAAACGCAACTAAACCTTGGTACCGGGCGTAACCGTTTTTGTGAAATGCTGTATTGTTTTCTAAACACGTTAAATTTAACTGGAAACAATTCTCACCTATAGCATTGATTATTGTTTGTGTATCCAGACATTTTAAAACAATTGTTATTTTTGTTTTTATCTACGTTTCAGCTTCGTATCGGGCGTAACCAGTTAAATGCTATTTTGTGGTTTGTACAACGATCAAATTGACCGACAATAATATAATAGTAACTATTATAAAATAAAGTCTACATACAAATATATATCGGTTTCCTACCAATGTTAACTTTTAAAAATAAACAATTTGTAATAGTGGCACATTGGTGAGGAAACTTGGTATCGGGCGTAACCGTACAAATGGCCAATTACCAATTAAAAAAACTGGGTAGAAATGTGTATCCTGTGGAACTATACTATAGTGCGTTACGTCGATCCGATAGTTTACCTTGGTATCAGACACTGAACATTTTGAATTTCCAATATGTAGTATTTTTGGAGGTATATGAAGTAAATATTTTACAATGGAAACCCTGTTGTGGCTGTTTTAGGCCCTTCTAACAGGAATTATGCTCCTTTGCGTGCATTGTGCTATGGGAAATTAAAGATATCCTGAAAGATCTCTTTTAAAACGAATCCAATCTTGTTAAATCAATGATGTGTATATCTTATATGTGAGATAAAATAATAGGAATGATAGGAATTAATACAACGTGGAAAGTTAAAAACGAACTATCAGACTATTTTTGGAAAGTGGCCCTGCAGTTGTATAATTTTTGGAATGCCACGCTACTCTTTGACTTTAGGACGTCTACACCAGTACTTGATTGAAAGGGCTTGTGTCTCACACAAAAAAGACTACGGGTACATCTTGCCAAATAGGAAAACACATAAAACTCAAAATAGATAATCACCGACACTTAATAGCTACCTGAAGGAGACGCACCTGACGTACTGTTTAACAACGTCTCCAGGAATCCAATCGTGAAGGGAACAATGAGGTAGGATAAGAAAAACATCCCTATCTCCCTAATGGTGAGAGACACTTGCCTTAAAGGATAAGTGTGCCTCAGGGTGGACTATAATGGCTAATGATTCTTACTATGTGGTCTAAAAGACAACGATCGGGAGTCAAAATTATAATAAAAATAATAATAATATTTATTGAAAGAATTTAACACAACAGTAATTTTGATTACATCATTTTATTACAATTTCCTTCCATTAGGTAGGGTGTGTGACAGGATGTTCGTGTTGTTTAATTACCAACATGCATGCAATGTCGTTGGTCGCACACACAACTCATTCTTACGATGCTACCGTATCATCCGGGACATTACGTTATGTTTGTTTCCCAGTTTCCAACAAATTGTAGGTTATTGCCGTAAATGTTCGGCGTTGGACACATCTTTTTATCACTGCATGCTAGCCAGTCGTTTATTGTTTATGTAAGCACCCTAGTGTACCAGCCGTGTCTAACGCGTATCTTCCCCCAGTCAACGCGCCACGAGACTCCAAGTATGCCATTGCATCCTCCGAACCACCTTGTCTACAAACTTCCAAAATGACCGATTTCCATGCAAGGCTTTGTGAAGCATGATCCGTGGTAGGCAACTCGTCAAGGCTGCGGAAGAAAGAAGCGAATCGCACAACTAAATTAACAGTACCATGCGTCGTGGGAAATACAAGGAGTTTATAGTAGGAATCTACTTCGTCGCCCGGAAGTGTGGGTGTGCGTGTGCGTGTGTGTGTGCGTGCATGCGTGTGGGTGTGATGCCTTGCATGCGTGCTAGTGTGTGTTTGTGTATTCTAGACAGTTTAATGTACTGTATATTATAATAACAAGTTAAACACTAAACACATTAAACGTTGTAGGCCTACTGTTTCCGTTAAACCCTACTGTCTCGACAGCTTCGACGTCGTATCGGATACAGCGTGCTAAGTCAATATCTGGGACAAGAATGTTTACAAGATATTTTATACGCATTTATTACGTTTATTATGTTGATGTATCTTGCCACACTCACGCGCACACTTACGCTCACGCACGCACACACACACGCACGCACGCACACACACACACACACACACACACACACACACATACGCACTCACAGACCGAACGTAATATGGAGAGAATGAGTCAATTGACTCTACGTAAGGGCAGAGGGAGAAATCCTGATAGATGGAGAAGATTCGTCTAGTATGCAGAGCAGATCAAACAATGTGCTTTCGTCCTTCAAGCAATCATTAGGAAGAAAAAGAAGTCATACCAAAAAGAATAGACGGGAAGAGGCACCACTCCGCTGTTTTAGGGACGCCGGCATGCAACAGCGCCCTCCGGCGGCGATCTAGGAGAACTGCACGACGGCACAGAGACACGACAGCGCCACTTATTGCAGAGCACCGAATTGTTCCAATTCTAAAAGTAAATATCCCAATAAGTGTTTTTTTTCGGTTTCCGAAAGATGCTGAAAGGTACAAACAATTGAACGTGGTTGTATTATAGAACACTGTTTACATTCTTTATGTTTTATAACTGATGAAATAACGCCCCCAGCCTACGCGTACACTAGACTACAGAAGAGTTGAATGTTCACCTATATGTAACAATTGGTGGAGGAAGAGAGAGACTAGCACGTTGTTTTTGTCGTTTACGTACAATATTTAGGGCGTTTGTAATCAATTATAATCTACATAATTGCGACTAGTGTTACGAGAATGTCAACAAACAGTGCCTTTATTTGAAATGAATGAGAATCCGTTACGACTATGAATTAGATGACCAGCGTTGGTTTGGACATCAAAGTGGTCATATGTGACCAAGGGTCGAATAATCGAAAGACATTTGATGCACTTCTAGGGTTCAGTGCGGCTAAGCCTTTCTTCCTCCACAAAGAGAAAAAGATATATGTCTCATCTGCTAAAAACATGAGGAACAACGTCAAGTAAACAGGCTTCAAAAGAGACGGGAAAAGCACTGAGTGGAGCTACATTCGTCAGTTTTTCCTGATCGATTCCAGAAATGCTGTGCGTATGGATATACACACAAGCACATTGACTTGCCCCCGTTTTCGGCTTTGTGAGTTAAATATGCGACCCAAGTCTTCTCTCAGTGTGTGGCTGCTGGTATTTCTACAATGGTCACTCCCTGAGGATGCAGAAAAAACAGCCCTGTTCTTGGAACGTACGGACCGTCTATTCAACTGTTTTAACAGCAAGACACCGAAGCACAAACAACAGATGAAACATGCTTTCTTAAACACATCTGGGCACAAGGAGTTTCGTCAGCCTACCATTGAATGTCTTTTGTCACTTTTGTTACGATTTGCACATCAGTTTTCAGGCAACGTTTCTCCTAAGATTGCTTACAGAACCTCTTTGCTGTGATCAGGGATAAAACTGGCCATAGTAACAACCCTTCAGCTGAGCAGTTCCGAGTAATGGTCGATTATATTCTACTGCAGATCAAAGAGAGCAACCGCAGGGAAGAAGGGGACACTTTTCTTCTCAACCTCAAGTCTTTCAGTGCTGCGTATCAACACATCGCCGCCGTTGAAGATGATTATCTGCCCGTTTTCTCTTAAACAGGATAAATGACCAGACTTTATTTCAACGTTGAGACGGAATACCTCTCCATTGAGGAAGAAAATACAGTGATATACATAGCAGGATACATGGCCAAGAAACTGCGTGACAAAGTATGTCAACAAAGTATGTCAGGAAATCTTGATTGGTTCACCGACAAGTTCATCTACAGAAATGCAGCTACTTAAAAACAGCTAGAGAGTGCAACAGACGGACTTGTAACAAGAAGTAAAGAACTAGTGTCAACAGTTGAAAATATGGCGCGTGCTTTCAAGAAAACAAGCCACGCTCTACATATGGATAAAGTCCGGAGTAGGCTGCGCCGTCATCTCGTGAAAGAATTATTATGTTTAGCAGAAACATAATATAAAACCAGTATTTGAGATAGTACTATTATGTGAAAGTGCTTGAAAATCTAACTAGAATTCCAAAATGACAGATAGTATTATTTTTAAAAGTCATCTACCGTTTCGCAAGTAATAATATTATGTTACTTCTAATTTGTTAACGTTTTCTGTTGAAGTGCTACCCGTTCATATTCGTATCCTAAAATGGTAAAGTACTACCTCTCTACAAAACTAAGGAAACACATCAGCGTTCTAACTATTGGCTATTTTCGAAAGTACTTTTTTCTCTAAAATATTACAAAGACTAAAGTATAATTGGCTGTTATATTTTGTTAATAAACATAATATTATCTACAAATATAAGTTTTTGTTTGCGAAAAATAAGTATTCATTGTGTATACCTGTGTGTGGTACGTGGGTACGTGTGTGTGTACGCGCGCGTGTATGTGATTTTGATTTGTGTTTACTGTGTATTGTAAAATGTTACAACGTAATTGATTTTATATCTTGTTTTACCATTCGGATTGAATAGTACATGGTCACCCAGCTGGTGGGCTGGCGATTTGAACTTTCACTTGGACATTCCCACAGAAACGGACGTAAGACGCTTTTCCGAGACACTCGGCGACCGTGGAATGAAGCAACTGACGAAAGATGCCACCCACAGTAAGGAGCACATCTTGGATGTGGTCATCGCCAGGGATAATACTTGCGTAGTACCTGTACTACCAACTGTCTATGATCTGTGTTTATGCGACACACACGGCAATCCGTCCGGAGACCACCTGGCCATATGTTTTGTGGTAAATGCAAGAAAGCCGGCTGGGGTGCGGAAAACACTAACTTTTCGCAGATTGCGTCATATATGTGTTTCCGATTATTTCTGCAAAGATATTACATCTTTGTCAAATTTTGACATTGGTGGACCTATTGGGGCAATGGTGGAAGCATATGACATTGGATTACGTCGGATTATCGATCACCATGCTCCTTTGCTCAAGAAACCCGTAACCTTTCGACCTAACTCGCAGTGGTACACGGACGAACTGCGGCGTGAGAAGCAGAACTGACGGCGAGTGTAGCGGATTTGGCTACGTGCTGGCCTCTAGGTACACCGCCAAGCATATCGGGCGCAATGTGCGGCCGTAAACCGAATGTTACTCACCACGAGGCCTAGTTTCTACTCCGACAAGATTGCGAGTTGTGGGAGTGACCAAAAGCAGCTCTTCAACATCATGAAAAACCTTATGGGATACACTGGCTTTGCGAATCTACCGTTGTATGTTTCTTCGAGTGATTTGGGCCAAGGTTTCGGCAACCACATCGTGAAGAAAGTGACTGACATCCGGCAAAGCATAGTCCTCTGTGAAGGTGATCGTTCATCTTCTATGGCGGTTGCATTCGGTGACGACACTGCTTTTCGTGGTGCTCTGTTGACTCGCTTAACATAAGTAACTGAATCAGACGTCACATAATTCGTCGAAGTCGCTCCTTGTAAGTAGTGCTGGCTAGACACACTACCTACCTGGCTCCTTAAACTATGCTCTTCAGAACTGGTAGCCATGATCACTTCGATAATAAACCCTTCCCTTAAAAGTTCAATTGTACCACACGTGTTCAAGCATGCGGTCGTTAGACCAGTCCTCAAACAAGTGACGCTTGATGAAGATGCTTTGTGCAATTACCGCCCGGTTTCGAACTTGACGTTGTGTATCAAAACTTGTTGAAAAAGTGATTGCAAGACAACTCAACAATCACTTTGATATGAACACATTGCGTGATACTTTTCAATCAGCATACAGCTCGACGGAGACGGCGCTCCTGTGAGTCAAGAATGACATCGCCGCGGCGCTGGATAGAAAGTGCAAAACTGTTCTCGTCAAGTTTGATTTTTCCAGCGCATTCGACACAATTAATCACGATTTCTTGATGATTCGATTGGAACACTCGTTCGGTATCATAGACTCGGCACTTGCATTGTTGCAATCGTACATCACTGAACGGCCAAACCTTTGTTGCAATTTCTATTTAAATGTTACTGACCGGCAGGTATCTGCAGTTTTGACTCCTTGTTCCCGAAGAATGGCTCGGTACTGATCCCGTACTGACTTTATCAGGAATCCACACTTTTCTGGGAAGAGGGACACTTCTAGCCGCTCCACCAGACGATTAAACGCAACGCCATACATGTTCTGTTGCACTGGCCTACCAGTACAGATTAGAGTGGCTTTAAAAGAGTTCATGCATCGTGCGTGATAAGATATATCATTTGCTACGATGTCATGTCCTTGGCCAGTCTCAGCAAAATGTCTTCCTTGTTCAACTTCTTGGCCTTATCTATGATCGCCTGCTGACTACTTTCTGTGGGAACCTTGCAAGTTGTTTCCTTGCATTCATCCAGCTTTTGTTACATATAACGCAGGTAGCATTTGCATCAAATGTGCTTTGCCTAGTACATATATGTGCTGTTGCGGATGAAGTGCTGCACTCATTCCCTGCCGAGATTGAGGTATCCCCTCGTTGATGCTTTTTTCTGCAAGTTTAAAACGCTTTTCAATCAGGTACACATTCCTACATTTTGTATGCCATTTTGGTGATTTATCGGCCACCCATGTGTCCACGGTAACGTCATCGCGCAGCCTGCTGAAGGTTTGGCCCTGCCTAGCTGTCATTGCAAAAACAATGTTGGTGTTGTTATGACCTGCACATTAAATAGTCCTTTGGTTATTTGTTCTTGGCATATTACACACTTTGTGTAGTCAACTGTAATTTTGCCTTCGCGTCTTTTCTTTGACTGTTGCAGTGACACGACTCCATCAATCACCCGTTTTTCTGACTGGCTACCCATCTCGGCCCAGTTGTCTGCATCACAAACCCTATGTGTTAAACGAACAGTATCATAGAACAACTATCCCTATTAAAGTTAAATAATAAAAATTCATAATGTAATTGATCACACAAAAAAAGTAAAAATAGCCCCATGAAGTTTACACGTTTAATAAATTGTGTTTACTATATCACAGTGAGGCGTGTCGCACAAACCGGGTCGTTATTTGGGTCTCAAACGTGCTATTATACGCAAATATTGTTAAATATTATATGCCTGAAATGTGGAATTACTGGATGAATGCACTAAGATATTAAATTTAAGCAAAATGTAGTTACAACGACAAAATCGAGGTGGGCCCGAATTCAAAACATTGCCGAAACATCTTAATTGGATGATGCTTACAACACGCAACAACACATCTGCTTGCTAGAACCTCAGTCTCATATGCTAAGTCTTCCTAATTAAGAAGATTGTAAACATCAACGTACTGCTGACATTACTTTTTGACATGTATGTGACACGAACTTGTTAATTTTCGAGCATAAACAAACCGGTGTTATCGCTCAAAAAAGGCAAAATATCTAAACGGAAAGAGTTACAACGCTAGTTCGTTGTGGGTTTGGACGGGCGTCTTTAGGGGCTAATAATAATGTTTTTCCTGTAACTTTTTTTCAAGGTTGTACATCTAGGTTGTGATCCTAGATATATGTATACATGTTTTAGAGGCAAACCTTTTACAGCATTCCATGTATGTTCAACCCACTTGGCCCCCTGGTAGTAAGTGAATTGTTTATTGTTACTGATAAGAACGTACCTGGAACTGTGAATGTAGTAATGGTTTCCATTATAAATACCATATGCTCTAATTACTTAAGTTGCAGTACAATGTGTTTACTAGAATGCACGTGTTGTATTATTGATGTTGGGGGAAAGTGCCAAATAAGCAATGCGCTTCTACTTTCTCCATGTCCACTTGAATTTTGTTATATTGTGTACATGTGTTGAATGTATTATATGTTATGTTCAAATGGAAATAAAAAATTGAAATGAATTGAAGAAATGTCCATAACGGCATGCCATCGTGTCTAAATACATAACGCACGTTGCGCCATATGTCTGATTTGTGATTGTAAAGTAATTAAAATACACATCGTTGCTGACGTTATTTTCTTGTCACCAATGGCGCGGCGCGATCCATAACATTCGGCAACTGTCTGTTCTAGTGTTGTTCCTTGCAGTTGCAAAAGGTTAGTTTGTGTTGACACTTTTACAAGCATAACACCCAACAATTTGCCTTCTGTTTTCCCTTTAAATGAGCTCGTGTTTTCATATCATTCACCAGAGAGAAGGCTTTCCTCCACATTGTTGTCATTCCTCATAAAATGCACTAAAAGCGTTAATACCAACCTCATTGGAAAACTAAAGCTGAAATGCAAACATTACTTTCAGTGGAGAAATGCCGTTACTAAATACAATACTTTGTTGTCTTCTCGTGTTGGCCTTTTATTCATATGACTGTCCTGAATTAGTTTACGTTACTGTTTAGCAACCCTGTGTGAAACCATTGTTAATCGAGTGACCCGTTCGCATAGACTACCAAATTGTGCACTGAAAGAGAAGGAATAACACAAACGTTCATGGGTCCCGTATCTACAAACAAATACATACACACACTTTAATGGAGAAAACAGTCTACCGTGAACGAATTCTGAAATATACTCCAACGGCCCTTGTGTGCACCATGTCTTACTAGTTGTAATTTGTTCCTGCTTGCAAAGACAGGCTGTACTTACACAAGTAATCTCAAGCAGTAGTGTTATTATGAACAGTGGTAGCATCACCAACTGCCGAAACAGTAGCTGAAACAAATTGCTGGATGAACTAGTACGGTCTGGTGTGCAAAAGGGGACAGGTTTATGGTTAGACCAGAGACCGGAGTAGGACGCTCATAATACTGTTACGCTGAAAAGACTACGGTAATGTTTTGAGCATACTCTTTCAAAACACTACCGTAGTGTTTTAGGATACGCTCAAAACATGATTGTTACGTTCAAATCACTAACCCTACGTACGCTCAAAACATTACCCAATTTCAAAACACTACCATCAGTATATTTTACCATTTAATTTTAACAAGATTTAACAAAATTGCCACCCAGAGAATTAACTCTAGGTGGCAGGTGGACAAGGAAGCCCTTTGGCTTATCGAGAGTCCAACCCTTTTATCTATGTGTATCCCGCCCTTCTGAGGTATGTGTCGATTTTATTTTAAAACATATTCACGCTACTGGCACCCGCACAATCAGCAGATAATCTGTTCCATTCATTTAGAATTCTTTTTGAAAATGATAACTTTCTTACATTTAATCTACGCTGCTCCTTTGCTAATGTAACTTCATGTCCTCTAGTCCTTCTATCTTTCTTAACTTAATTTGATTTCCCTTTGAAGCTGCAATTCCGCACTGCTCTGAAACCTTCATATCACCACTAATGGTTAACCCTAAGTCCTTTCCTTTTATAGTAGTACTTAGTACAGTACCCCCCAATGTATACTCTACCTCTTCGATCACATGTCCTGCGTGGAGGCATTTACATTTCCCAAAATTTAACAACATTTGCCACGTTTCAGACCATTTAATCAACTTGTCAAGATAATCTTGTAAATGTTGTCTATTTCCAAAACTTTTAATCCTTCTAAACACTTTTGTATCATCCGCAAATTTCAACACCTTGCTTGTTATTTCATCATCCAAATCATTGATATATATTAAGAATAATATAGGTCCTAGTACTGATCCCTGTGGTACCCCACTCAATACCGATTTCCAGTTTGAAGTCTCCCCATCAACTACTACACGTTGTCTTCTGTCCATCAGCCATTTTCTATCCAGTTTATTATATCATGTCCTATGCCATGGGCCTTTAGCTTAAGCAGTAATCTTTGATGTGGTACTTTGTCGAAAACTTTTTGAAAATCTAAGTAGACGATATCTACTGGTGATCCCTCATCTATCCACTTAGTAGTGTCTTCAAAAAAACATAACATATTTGTTAAGCATGACCTCGCTTTAAAAAACCCATGTTGAGATGGGTTTATCAAGTTATGTTTAACAAGAAAATCCACCATGTGATCTTTAATTAGTCTTTCTAATAATTTGCAATTCACATATGTTAAACTCATTGGACTATAGTTCTCAGATTTTTTTCTCGAACCTTTTTTAAATAACTGTATAGTGTTTGCCGCTTTCCTTTCTAAAGGAACCACCCCCTCTTCTAATGACAAATTGAAAACTGTTGTAAGCGGTACGCTAATTTGTTCTACAATTTCCAATAGTAGTTTGGGCGGAATCCCATCCACTCCATGTGATTTATTATCCTTCATAGCCTTTATTTTCTTAGCTACCATTTCCGGGGTTACAATTAGTTGTCCTAAATAGTCTGAATCTGCCCCCTTGAACTTAGCCTCTGGTACTGGCAGTGAACTGATATCTTCCCTGGTAAACACTGAACTAAAATACTCATTCAGGTCTTCTGCCATTAAGAATCCCTCTGATATTATATTTCCAGCACTATCTTCTAGAGGACCGACCTTGTCTTTAACTTTCTCTTTGCTTCGATCATACGCATAAAAACTCTTGCTGTCATGTTTTATTTTACTAGCTAATTGTTGTTCATAGCTTCTCTTTGAATTTATAATTTCAACGGTAGCTTGGTTAAGTGCTTCTTTATAACTTTACATCAGACATCTTTGTGAATCATCCTATACACTAGGGTCGAGTTCGTAATCGTTGGAACCAATTAGACAACAGAAATAAATAGTTAGTGTGAAATGTCATACAACTATTAATTAGGGTTAATTCCATTATTATAACTAGTTATGGTATGAGTCAATTATGGCTGTGGTAAGAGATAATCATAGCATAATTGTTGGAACTAGTCAGACGACTGGAATAAACAAGTATTCATTATTGCTAATGTTATTATTATAATTAGTTACAATTGAATTCAGTTGTGGGGCGTAAGGGTTCTATATATATATATATATATATAATTATCATACTCGTTATACCCAATCAAACAATGCGAATAAATTATGTATTGTGAAATATCCTTATTAATAAGGTTTAAGGTTATTATCAGTTAAGATTAGAGTCAGATGTGAGTGTGGTTAGGGTAATCGTTGGAATCAATCAGACAAAGATAATAAATAGTTAGTGTAAAATGTCATTATTAAATAACGTTAGATTATTATTAGTTATGGTTGAAGTAATTTATGTTTAGGATTAAGGTTAGTTATTGTGTAATCGTTGGAACCAACCAGACGCGGGGAATATAGTTAGTGTGAAATGGCATTATCTAATAGGGTTACGAATATTATTAGAAGTATTACTAGTCATAGCTGGAGTCAATTATGGTTGGGGTTAGGATAACGTTTGGAGCTAACCAGGCTCCCAACGATTACTCCGACGACCACCCGGTAAAAGCGATACTTATAAATTAACATATAAAAATACCGTTTCTTTTTACTAACCTAGATCAGATCTATCCAGCCAGTAATTACACTAACATAACATAACACACGCTCGCGTACACACACACACAATCATAGGCTTCTGACTGGGGGTTCGATCACATTATGTCTATGCTACCAATATTTCTTTAATTTCGTTAGAGTCAATTCGTGGATTAAATTAGGATACATGAGCCTCAAATCCATCTCCGCAGCTATTAATGTTTCCCTTCCCCAACGATATTTGGAATATGATATGCTTCACGAGATACAGACTACACTGTTTAGAGTGTCAACGCAACAGTAAAACGCACGCTTATTTTTTGGGAATTAATTAATTATGCTGAACATTAACAACATACGTCCGCGTCTGTGGCGTGTAGCGACGATATAGTGATCGAGTAGGTGGTAATCGATCACGACAGTTTGACTGCACGGTCAGTACCGGCAGGCCCAGTCAGGATTTTGAAATTCACCAATTTACCCGTGCTCATTATTTATTTACCTGTTATGCTCATGAAAAACTCTGTTACGCATGCAGTGGTCTTTGGCGTCGGAACATGGTGAATATTCAGGGGGCTGTGGCGTTCGGAAAACCTCCAACTGCACCCCATAAGGTTCGCAAAAAATACTCAAACTTCAAACTACACTTCTGCACTCGCTTTCACGCTTATTACAAGGCCCGTTTTTATAACAAAACTAACATTGTTTTGACCGTGTTATTGGGGAATTAAACCACGTTATGGTCTAACACAATATCGTGGTATATGAAAAACAAAAAATCCGATATCCAAAGACCAAAATGCCCAGTATTTGTTAAAAAAAAACGTTGTTATTTTCCAAAAACCCGCTCCAATAACGGGACAACGTGTCTCTGGCTAATGGCTTGGGTACCCTACACAGTGTTCGAAATTACTGCCGACCCGGAAGCCCGAGACCCGCAAGACCAGCAGATTTAAAACAAGAAAATAATGGAGCACTTGTCTAGTGTCCGGACTAACTTCGATGTCGTCATTATAGCTACACGTTTGCCTAAATTTGACACCTCAGTGGTTTAGTTATATAATTCAACATCGTCCCAGGCATGTTTATATTACTAAAATTTTACGTCTTAGCACACTTTTGAGGCCCAAAGAGCGACCCGGTTTGCGTCAGTCTGCGCCGCTGCGCCTGCGCGTTACCGCAGTGAGCGATAAATATAACAGCGTATGTTGTTGCAAACTGGGTCGCCCTTTGGAATTGAAAAGTGCGATATTTGTATAAGTTAAATATACATGGGATGATGTTGTATAATGGCAATAACACATGAGGCATTAACATTAGGCAAACATGTAATAATGACGAAGTCGAGGTAGATTCGGATAGTAGACAAGTGCCCGTAATGATGACATTTGACTTGTGAACTCCCGAACGGGAAATTTAGCGTAAGCGTGGTACAAAAATAAGTTGGAAAAACAATAACATGTCAAGCTGATCAATGCTGACATGTCGATTGAGTTTAGTTTCGTAGCACTTGCTGGTATTTTCAGAGAGTTCCGCTGCATGTGAAAGAGCCTCCAGCACAGTAAAACGAGTGACGTGTTCATGATTGAGTTTCGAAACCGCATGAAGCCAACCGTAATGTCAGCCACTCGAGTGAGTGTTTCACGGACAATCCCTCTGCTCCTGCAGATGGTGGCAACAGTTCTGATCGAATAGACTTATGCGAACATTCGATTCGTGTTGTGGTGTTTGTTGTAATTTGCAACATTGTTATTTTTCTGGCAACAATAAACTGTTGCTTACGTTGTCATTTTATATTGGCTGGTTCATTATTCTGAATATCCTAAATTAATATACAGGACATACTTGACCTGAACTAGTATATTTACAATTGCCACGCGTTACAGCTACAAATGCATATTACTCGCGTAATTATGTAAATATTTGGACCACCAACTGTTGTGCGGGATCACCAACTTTTAAAAATAAATGTGACCGGTGCTTTGGACAATTGTTGGTTCCCATCAAGCACGTACCCATGTCCGCATATGTGTACGCAAATACCACCCTTCAGTGGAGCAGTGTGTGAAAAGGTTTGTATGGTTTCGGACCTACAATTTTACTCCGGTTCGGCCATTAATTTCATTGTATGGGCTGAACTAGCCGCGGTGATCAATGAACCCCATTGACATAGTGCCACTTTCTCGGGAATAACGTCTGCGTCATTCGGACGTCCATTAATGAAAGATAATCCGCTTACTCGCAGTTGTTGACGTGTGTACTCCAGTGCGATCTTCGTAGTCATTATGAACTTGCTATGCTAATACTAACACTCCATGTAAATGTCCGACTGGAGCGTACGTAGCGACACGTGGCAGTGCTCACACCTGATTGAATATGTAAAGTATGTAAACATAACCAGTGGTGTAACGTTCAGCTTTATTTATCACATGTTAAAGACACAATTAAAATCCATACCATCTCCTAATTGATGCGTGACACGTGATAAGTGCACGTTTTTTAATAATGAGATGTACACTATTTAAACAACAAGAAAATATAGTATTCACGCATCAATTGTTATTATTATATATCCCATGTATGTGTTTGAGTGTGTGAGTGTGTGAGTATGTGAGTGTGTGAGTGTGTGAGTGTGTGAGTGTGTGAGTGTGTGAGTGTGTGAGTGTGTGAGTGTGTGAGTGTGTGAGTGTGCGAGGGTGTGTGTGCATGTGTTGTGTGGTTGCGTGTGTGTGTGTGTGTGTGAGTGTGGGTGTGTGTGTGAGTGAGTGTGTGTTTGTGTGTCAGAGAGAGAGAGAGAGAGAGAGATAGAGAGAGAGAGAGAGAGAGAGAGAGAGAGAGAGAGAGAGAGAGAGAGAGAGAGAGAGAGAGTGTGTGTGTGTGTGTGTGTGTGTGTGTGTGTGTGTGTGTGTGTGTGTGTGAGTGTGTGTGTATGTGTGTGTGTGAGTGTGTGTGTGAGTGTGTGTGTGTGTGTGTGTGTGTGTGTGTGTGTGTGTGTGTGTGTGTGTGTGTGTGTGTGTGTGTGTGTGTGTGTGTGTGTGTGTGTGTGAGTGTGTGAGAGTGTGTGTGAGTGTAAATGTGTGTGTGTGTGCCTGTGTGTTTGTGCGATGCGTGTGTGTATATGCGTGTGAGTATGTGTGCGTGAGCGGGTCTAAGCTTGCGTACATGTTAGTGCGAACGTTCACGAGTGTGCGTCTGAGCTACACGCTGTGAAGGCAGATAACCAAAGCGGTTAGTAAAATTGCAGCAAGTCCAGTACAACAGTTTCTTCTTCATAATTTGTACGACAACAATCTCTAGAGTGATTCCTTTGTCTCACACTGGAAACACAAATCTCTACACCAGAATGATCCTTAGCTTATCGGAAGGTGTCCCTTCACTTGTCAGCAGTGTATTAGATTGCATGTTTTTCAACAGTCCGACATTATGTTACTACCCTTGATGGTCAACATGCCAACATCTTCAGACCGTCTCGTCAGTCGGTGCGACAAGTACCTTGTCTTTAGTCGTGTGGTGATAGACGAGGTAGGCGGCAGTCACGACCAAGGCAAGCGCCACGATCACACACAAGGCGATCGCCCATCCAGGAAACCCGCCCGTGACGGCATCTGTAAGAAGATACACGAGATTCCATACAGACCGTTCACCCGGTAGCATGGTAGGCATGCGGAAGATCGCGTCTTAGAGAACATTATAGCGGCTCAGAAACGTACGATTATATGCAGCTCCTGCAAATTAGTTGTGTTGCCAGCAAAGCCAACTACGCTTCGCATATCATGAATTGCGCCTAGATGCTTTGTCATGAACTGCGTCGTTGGCGGCTGGAAGCGGCCTCTTTAAAACGAGTATTTTATTAAAAACTCAACGTTGTTTAGCATGGCTGCAGACGAACCAGAAATCAGCAAATAAAATACAGTTATAATGTAGGTGTGTAAGCGTGTCGAATCTGGTTGTTAGGCAAGGCGCCATGTAATGGAACTAATCAACAACGGTGATTATCTCAGATTGGTCGGAAAAAACTGTGAGTGACATCGTAGCAACAACACAACACCAAGGATATATTAAAATGCTTTGATACCCTAAGCTATTCCTTCCATGTAAATAATGAAAGAAAGACACTACTTACGACCTATTTAAAACAGGAGAGCTTGGTACCAGATTCACAAGTATCATTCTAAAATTGTTTAGTACAGTTAGTTATGAAGCAAGCAATATCATGTACGAAACTGGATTCGATTGGAACTACGTTGACCTTCCTGGTAACAATCGTTATGACACACATTTAATAGAATGCCTTGTAGTAGGCATAAATAAAGATTAATTATTTACGTCCTAGTGCACTTAGCTAATATGAAAACGTTGGTTGTATAAACGTCATGCAAAATTTGCATGAGTTTTCGGCAATTAGTAGTCCTATATAAACATCTAATTTGGATATCTTACACAATTTAGCAAAATGTAACATTTTATGTTCACCGTTATTGCCAGCTTGTTTGTCGTTGTTCGGATTATCCTCCTCCCGTGTAGTCGTCTCCATCAGCTCAGTCGCATCTGTACCAGTCGAAGTCGTTGTTGTAGTCATTGTTGTCGGCATTGGTGTTGATGAAGTCATACCGATGGATGGTTATACGGGTGACGTTGTTGTTTCAACGTCTGTCGTTGTTGTGGTCGCCGAAGTTGTTGTTTCAACCGGTATCGTTGTTGTAGTTGCCGAAGGTGTTGTCGTTTCAACGGGCGTTATTGTTGTAATAGCAGCTGTTGTTGTTTCAACCGGTATCTTTGTTGTATATGCCGAAGTTGTTGTCGTTTCAACGGGTGTTGTTGTAGTAGCAGCAGCAGTTGTTGTAGTTGTTTCTGCGTGCGTCGTTGCTGTGGTTTCAATAGCCGTTGACGTTGTTTGTTGCACCGTGGTTGTCTCTGGAAAACACGTCAGTTGAATTTAGAAGTTGGTATTAACACAAACACGAACATTGTTCGCAATATATCATCTATATATTTATATTGCGTTCCTAACTTATCATTTCATATTTTGACTATAAAAGACACGTTTTAGGACTGTACTCTACAAAATCATGTCATGTGAATGAAAGAAAGTGTTTTTAACATATTGTATAAGACATACACAAGTACATAGCAGGGCAAGGTAGAAATAAGTAGCTGCAGTCGTGCAACTTATAAATGTGTTAAATCACCATTTTGTTACTTTACAGTGGAACTCATATATCTGCTTTTGAATACGAACACGTTTTTAGTATTGGTGACATAATCATCATTAACTAAAAGCAAACGTTATAATTGCATCCTGAAGCATAAAGGACATTGTTATCTTAAATTCACCCCCACGATATGGATATATTATTACAATATTAACAGTGTAATTTGGTATATTGCATATGATTCTAATGCATTAATACGACACGACGCCGTGGGAAAGGACACTGAGTAGCTGAAGAAAGATCACCATTATTAATTAATACAGCGGAAACCGTGATTTGAATATACATTCTCGCTGCCATATCTTATTTGAACCTGAGATTCATTCCTTAAGACACGGATATATTATCACAATATTAACATGTACATTTGGTATATTACATATTGTTCTAATGCATTAATACGGCACTACGAATTGGGGAAAGTGCTTGTGTAGCTAAAAATAGATTATCACAATTTATTAATACAGCGCACAGCGTGATTTTAACATCAATTATCGCTGCTACATCGTATTCGATTATGTCAATAACATTTATAAATTTAATCACAAACACATCCTCAAAAAACAAATATGTTATTTCTTGAGATAATGTATGGTACTTCGTGTATATGATTACAATAATCGACGGACGAAAGTCTACTAATTAGAGCAGTTTATCACAGCGTGAAAAGGAAATGTTTCATATTGATGCTACAAAACGGCGCGTTCTGTCACCCATGATGCTGGTACGCCACTGTAAACAGCAAACTCCTACTTTGTAAGTTTCTATTTACCAGGATCTATGAGACTAATAAACGGTGAGAAGTATTCAACGGCATTTTCGTCGTACACCCCACACTGGTATGACGTCAGTTGTTGTTCCTCGGTGACGTTGATGTAGACATAAAACGTGTCAGTTCCGAACCTTCCTGTCGTGTTGGTGAGTATGCCACCTCCATGGTTTACGTAACCAGTTGAATACATGTACACGGGTTCCTTTGCTTCCAGGTAGTATAGCACAGTTCCGACCCCAGTGATGCCGGTCCAAGAGCAAGTCAACAAGGTTCCTTTGCCCAGTACTACCGGTGTTGATTTCGTCAGCGTGACTGCCTGAACAGGGGCCATGAACGCCTCTAAAACAAATGAGGAATTTGTCAGTACCTAAACCAGTTTGACCAAGTAAGGCTACGATCATACGACTGCAGACGAGTTATGTATTTGCAACAGTATTTACTCGAGAAGCTGGCATGCCACGCATCAATATATCATGTCATGTCTTATTACGTAATCACTGCATAACTTTGGCCCTTTATTAATTAATAAACGTTAAGCATTAAACGACCTCTATAAACCAGCCACAAATTGGTAACTGACGAAAACACTACAACAGATACTGGAATAAGAATATACGCTCGCGTACGATTCTTCCGTCATTATTTAAGAAAGGTGATCGTTATAGTATTAGGCCCTATATTTCCAACGTCATTTGAAAGTATTCGCAAGAAGTCAACAAACAATACAATCTATATAACAACAGTTTCTTCAAAACTGCCTAATAAGACATCGAATCTTATTGTTATTCGAAACATACCTTGAAACACGGCGACAGCCATCACTAAGACGACAAGAAAACCACTTTGGGAATCCATGTCTGGCACACGTTGAATTGTGTTCGCAATAAACGTCTCTAGAGAATGAGAAACGACACAGTCGGAGAGAGTCGACTTGGAGAAGAAAGAACAAGTCGTCGTATCGCCGTAATATAATATGTATGGACTAAAGAGCGGTCAGCTATTTTAGTCTACTTTAACTTTGATCAGCACTCTCGCGTCGCTAACTCGACATTTTGTACACATATAGCGGAGTAGCTGAAACGTAAACAAATACATCCTTTTCAACATCGTTCTTTGGCCCGACTAATGCAGTGAAATTTAAATCAGTTGTATTCTTCAAAATAGTGTACCGACTTATAGAGTGAAGTGCGAATAACGTCCTGTAATTGACCATTTAGGCTGGTAATAATACAGGATATGTGCTGACAAGGTATTGTTATGATGTCCGTGCAGCGTAGAGCGAACCCCAACAATAAGCTTACGAAAGAGCGTGAAATGCTTGTATCCTCAGCAAGTTGGGGGTAAGCGGGAATCCGGAAGAAGAAAAAGTTGAAATCCAGAAGAAGAAATGAATATGTGTTTGTTGTCCGCTTGCTTAAGAAACGTGAATGTTTTATTACCAGTTTGTATCACGACACTGCGTGATGCAACTGTATGCCATATGTAGTGTCCCGATTAGACAGAAACATATCTAGCAGAGCGCACGTGCAAAGCACAATCTACTCCGGTTAGTTCTGAGCTTGTTTAAATTGTTATCGTCAAGTTGTCGGCGCATTGTTTAACGGTTTGGTTTGCTGATGTTGGTTCCCGTTGATGTTCTTGGTAGTTTCCTTGGCATTGTGGAACATTTCCATCAGATAAATGCAATGCATATTATGGTCTTGTTTATTTGTTTGCTTGCATGTTTGTTTATAGTGATTGTCCAGTTCACGTCGACCTTGTGCGAGGGTGTTCTGTTAATCCTGTTGACCGAATATACAATGCCCACTCCTCGAATTGATGTGTCCTGTACGTCGCGGTTTGCCTACGTCAAAATCTAACATTTGCGCGTTGCCTCCGTCAAACTTTGCTTTTGCCAACAATGTTAATAATTGTGATACACGTGAATTCCAACACTACTGCTGCATGACATCTCATAAATCAACATTTCCGCATACAGTTGTCACTTCAAAACTTTTTGATATGTGTTTGTCACAAAGAAACAATTTTGGGGCCAGAATTTCGGCATCCATTTTTTGATGGCTTGACCGAGGTTTTGCTAAACAACAGGTCACATGATTGATGGGTAAATAATAAAGTCACGAAATTCCCGACTTAATCGAGGCATCACCTAAGTATGTATATAGTTGCGTCGTGGCATTGACACAAGTTCGGCGAGTTCTCTGTGTAGCATCGAATGCTTGTGTTGAACTACTCAAGTTTATTTTGTAATTGAGAACAACTTGAGAACTACACAGTTAAAAGAATGTATGTATTCGCAGTTACAGTTGAACCTGTCTTGGGCAACCACCCCTTCTGTACAGTCGTTCAAGACAGGTGGTCGTCCACGGCTGGTTGGAGATGTATAACACGAATATTTTGAAGTCGGGGACCACTCCATCTGTCGGGTAACTGGGTATTATTACTATAGTATATAGAGTAAATTTTGTTTTGGGCCTTATATTTATTTAGTATTTATTATGTTATTTAGTGTGAACGCGTTGTACTACGTTATCGCTTGATACTTGGGACAAGTGAAGTACCAGGAATTATGCGTACGTAAAATCGAAGCCTATGTTACAGTCGAGTCCATTGTCATTGGAAGATTTTGATGGGTCCCTATTTTGCCTGCTGAAAACGGAAACACGAACAGATAAATATTTTAAGCTGCTGAATACAGTCATTTGAACAAGTTATTTTCTGTAGAAAAGTAAATAGTTGTTAATGATTTGAGTTTTGTTTGTTTGATGATTTTACAAACATTACATATACAAGTTGTAAAAACGAGCTATTGTGTCGTAGTGAATGCTAAGTATTTTTGGGTTTTCGAATAATTAACTTGAAACGACACCAGCAGAAAATCGGCCGCGTCTTTACCTAGCCTAATCAGGTTTCCCATCAAATAACGCATTTCGTTTACATGTATACGATAGCGTACAGGTAGTGACGGTTAGTTGTTGCGCCGTAGTTGGGTGTTTCATTCATAAGATTAAAATGGTCTCAGCCAGAAATAACCCCGATTGAACCTAACCATAAAGAGATTGGACTAATACGAAGAAGAACAAATAAGCTAATTCCAGAAAGGAGTTAACTTAATTATGCAAATTTTTGAGAGAGAAAGGAGGAAGGGATAGTTCCAGACAGACAGTCAGACACAAATCTCGGACGTGCGTTTGAACAGGGATATGCTTGGGCGGCGCATTGTAGCAACTGGCAGCTAATTCCAATGTGGAGGTGAAATCACTCCAGAAGAGACCAATAGTATATCAGTCCATTTCATATTAAGTGGTTATTGTGATATTTTCATAACTTTACAATCATTAGAGAGGGGGGGACAGAGAGAGAGAGAGAGAGAGAGAGAGAGAGGAGGAGGAGAAGGAGGGTGGGACTAATGAGAATCAACAAACTCAGAATGGCGCAGCCGAAGGAGGACGTTATAGTCCATATGACAGTCATATGTATTCAATGTATTCAATAGCCAACCTAGAAATGTTCTATCCTATGAACTTTTGTTGTTGATTTGTACTCATATGGGGTCCTAGAACAAACTCAGCTTGGTTGCCCAGTCAGCAACTTTGGGCAACTAGGTAATTTGCTTAACACAAAGATGGCGACTGGTCGATATCTTGACAAATTTACTTTAGAACCACGTGTCCTAGAATTATGTAGAATACCTCTTTTAAGGGGTGTTAGGCTGCGTAGAATCCATTTCTGATGTTTTTTTCAGTTTAAGGTCAATATCAGATTCTGGAGGTCAGGTAAAGGTCAAATTTGACCTCTCGGTGGACAATGAATGGAAACTTTTACAAAATTATATTTTAGTTTATTCATGCACATAAATGGATAATCCGACAATATTTGACACATTTGTTCGTGAGAAAAAAGAGTAATCAGTCATATTTGAAACATGTAGTCACATATGTTACACGTGTTGTATAGTTCAAATATCATTATGAACATTGGCATTCATATATCTTTGTGAGGGAAATTCTTGCATTAAGTAATCATGTACGAACGTCGTTGTAGGGATGTTACAAGGATTGATATCCGTAACTATAGATAACATATAGTTTTACACAATGCTGTGCTACAAGCGCAAGGTTTACGCTATCTTAGTAACTGCAGATATCGCCTAATAATCTTAACCTTTTATCTACTCCCACTCATCATCCTGATAATCAGGATCAGCAAGACCATCCTCAACATACCTATGGCCTCCACCCTCCTCATCTACATCCTCATCCTCAACACTATCATCCTCAAAATCCTCCTCCTCAGCATCCTCCATCTCGACACCATCCTCGTCTCTAAGCATGAGCCTCTTCTGTTTTAGTGTACGTATTACAGCAGCCCTCTTCGCCAGAACAGATACAGTATGACGTGCACGAAAGGTGTTCTTTGTCGCAGCCATAAGCCTCCGTGCTACACTTCTTGTCATGTGCCCTACTCTCACACTGAATCGCATCACCCAGGTGTGGTGGACCTTGGTCACCCTGAGCAATAACAGAAGAGGGGACGCCATACCGGATCTCCCACCCTTCGGGTGGGGCATGTTGGTCTACCGCTTTCCACAGCATGACCTGCAGATGCACCCGCAACACGTGGATATCCCCGGTAGTTGACTATCAGAACGACGGAGAAGGTTTTCGCCGTCTCCATCAGACAGACCCGCCTGCGTACCGTCCACCACCCCAGCACATCATTCGAACCTGGGAAGTCCCCAGTGAGTAAGGTGTTTAGTGCGTTGATTTGTCCTTTGGCATACGGATGTGAGGTCCTGTCGCACCCGCTGCGGGCGTGCAAGCCAAGCACCTGCAGACTCTGTGGCCCTAGGTCAGCTCAGATGGCGTTCATATCCACCACTGTCCCATCCCAACGCTCCATCTGCACTTTGCACTCCAGTTCCTCCCGATACACCCAATAGACCAGTAGGACAAACACGTATGTGTCGTCGCTAAGTACACGGATCACGCTTTTGCCAGAGTCGGCAGCCTCGATGACATAGGAGATCATGTTGATGGCCGCCTCATCATCACCAAACGCACCATCGTCACGAGTCTCCATCGTCACGTTCTCTCCTGCATTGAAGGTAGACAACACGCTATCCAGGCTCCGCTTGTTGTTCTTGCTCTTCGGTATTGCATCTCTTTTGGGCAGAGGACTGGTGATGGAGAGCTCGTAGATGAGGGTAACGTCACCAACCCGCCGTGTTCTCTCGTGATCATTGGCAGATCCATATTGGTACTTGTCGAAGACAATTATTTTCTTAGTACCATCTGGATAATGACTCAGCCGACCCTGGATGGATGCGATCAGATCTGAGGGACTGCCGCCGTGTGGCCACACGATACAGTAGAACAGCTGCTGAACATCAACAATGACAATTTCCGCAGCTGTTGGCGAGATCTCAAGCATACCCTGGCGTTTGACCAGCCCCGATTTGTTCTGAGGGACTGTAGTTGTCTGTGGTGCGGTAGTTTTCTCGGATGCGGTAGTTGTCTCAGTTAAGGTAGTTGTCTCAGGTGCGGTAGTTATGTTACGGCAGTTGAATCGGAAAGCGGTGGTTGATTCGGATGTGGTAGTCGTCCCGTTGCACATAGGGATGTCGCACCAATCCCATCTCTCGTTAGGATTCATCGTGTAACACCAGGGTTTGTATTCATCACATCCCGGATCTTCTGGGTAATACTTCGTGCAGTAGTTTGCTGTGCCCTTAAAAAAGTGTGAGTGTGGCTGCAAGGGAAGGGGCGGATTGTTAAAACACCCGAGGCATAGTGCGGCAGTAGGCCGGAAATGCTATATTTGAATCTTTAATGGAACAATTTAGTTTATATATTTCTAAGATATATCGTAGGCGAACTCCACTCTTGGCATGCCTTACCTGACATCGTGACGTTGACAAGCCCTCGGTGCTCCTGACATTCCTGGGTTAATATACACTCTCGTGGTGCATCTACAAGAAACACAACAGAAACAATATAGGAATTGTCGATCGCTAAAATACAAATTATCGGTAGCGAACGCTTACGCAGCAAAGAATAGACCCTCGAAATCAGAGGAATACGAAAAAGAAGGGCCAAGGCGGAGAAGAACAACAGTTGGTGAACTGCCTGCAAATGCAATAAAACGGCTTCGAAAGGTTGGGAGGACTTTTAAATACTTTCTTCAGAACTCAGATAGCATTTGTCAATGCTGATTTGTTGCACGTGTTACAGAACACGGTGTTTTAATTAGTTCTGCGGTGGCTGCAGTGGCGGGACGGCAGAAGGTCAGCTTAGTGCAGATTACATAACGAGATGTTACGCAACACGCCAGCCAGGTGCAGCGGCTAAGATTATATGTTTACATTTGGAGCTCTGCGTTGGAATTAGACAGCGGCAGTTGTGAGGTGTAGCTCGATGAGGACAGGAGTTGGAGGGCTGCAAGGGACCCACGGGGTTGGCTGGGAGTGCCATTGGCTGAGGGGTAGCAGCACACATGGCTGCTACGTATAGTTTGGAACTCGGCGCGGACGGGAAGAGTTGTGTGTGTGTGTGGCTACAGAACGACGTGGGGTTGTATAGCCAGAGTGTAGTGAATAAAGAACGTGTTGTTGTCACACTCCGGATTGAAGTGGCCCACACAAGTGTTGTGTTGCGGTTCTCTGTAAATAACGAACCTGGGATGTCGTTACACAGGCATCATAACACGCCTTGCCTCAAAGCGTGTTGGTGGGTAGCTGACAAAAATCGAATTGGAAGATCTGCCGCATTCGTGGTGTAGTGAACCTCCAAAAGTCAACAGCTGATCTGCAAGATGGTGTGTGAAAATACGCGCTCTTCTGTCGAAAAGCCAATAGTGATTGTTCCTTTGGGGTGGAAGCAGTCGATACTGATAATAACAATAATAATTATTATAATAGTAATTCCGCTTCTTAATATAGTGCTTTTTAGGTAAATATATATCAATCAAAGCGCTTCACAGAATAAAATAACGTGTAGACTAAATGCTAAAATATCCAATTAATTAACGAAGCTAAAGCATACAATATTTAGGTGTAAAAATACAGTTTCAAACAATAAAAACAATAAAAAAAACAATAGTATAAAATACAAACTAGTGTCATTTAGATGTGGCAGTCAATGTTGATGAATCAGTGCAAAACGATCTGCAGCAAATATATAGCCGACAGCGATGACACATAATCTATCCAACAAATAGTAATAACTCCTTTCGCTCCATGGTCAAAACCAACCAATAAACACAATGAAGTGTCGAGTTCAGCGTTGGTTCTTAATACACTTCAGTGTGTTTTTAATTGTGATAATAATAATAATGACAAACTTCTATAGCGCCTAAATCCCAAGGAATCTGAGCTCAGAGATGCAACATACAAGAATCGTTGGACATCATCGTTAACATGGACAAGCAAGAGCCGTCATTAGAGCAAGGGACCGCCGAAGGTTAGGGTGGGAATGCAATTTCAAATAGATAAGTCTTCAGTTTTTTCACGAAAGGTATCTATAGTCTCAGATATTTTTTAAGCGATAGGGAGTTGATTCCACATTTTAGTGCAGCTACAGAAAAAGCACGTTTGCTAATATTAAGCTTGGTTTTAGGAATAAAATGTCGTTGTGAAACAGATGATCTGTGATTCCTGGGGATATCGAAAAAAACGAAGGAGACTAAACAAATAGCATGGGTGTTGCGAAGAAAGGGTACGATATGTGATAGTGGCTATTTTGAATTGTATTCGATATGCAATTGGTAGCCAATGTAACTGTTTAAGTAGGGGCAGAGATGCTGAGAAACGAGGTGCTTTTAGTACCACACGTGCTAAACAATTATGTACACGTTGGAGTTTAGCTAAGTCCTTTTTAGCAATATTGTTTAGGAGTGAGGTGAAGTAGTCAAGGAGACTGTTAATTAGAAATACCGATATTATTTTAGCAATAGATAAAGAAAAATTACGCCGAATTTGACGGAAATCACGTATATGGTAGAAACAGGATTTACATACTTGAGAAATTTCCTGGTGTAAGCTGAAACCACTGTCAAAGATAGCACCTAGATGGTTAAAAGGGATCCACAAGACCCAGAAATGAACGCTAGCTCGATTATAGATAGATAATCAATAACGTATTAATCAGCTGAGATAATACAATGCAAATTGTACTGTAATAACCAGCAAAGTATCAAACAAACGATAATGATTAACTTTAATAAGTAACTGTTAATTAATATAATAATCAATGATGCAATAGTCAGCTGATAACATAATGCAACTACAAGGTATGGTAGCATAATTTACTTACTTACTTACTTAGTCTCTTAACCGATTTGGTCGTCGGGGGGACATAAGCGACGCTGCAGCTGTGATGTTTCGCCATTCTAGTCTGTCCGTGGCTATGGTTAGGATAGTAGTATATGTGTATTTATATACACATATACTACTGAGGAGCTCTGGCAAAAAGAGGGCCGTCCACTCTTTGACATTGTCAAACCAACATTTTCTTTCGGCATCTGCCCTCCACGGTGCCCTAAAGAATCGTTTTCGGGAAGCTGGCGTGTATTGCTACATGTTCAAACCATACCAGTTTTCTTCACTTAACAGTTTCCAGTAGTGGTTCTTGTGGGCCCACCACGGATTTGATCTTTCACATCATATATCATAGTGTAATAATGATCGTACATTGTTATAGACAATAGTAATTCTCAATCATCAATTGATACCATCATAGCTGTTTCACTTAATAATTTGTATCCAGCTTACACCCACACATGGAGTAACGAACGAAGGTCAGCCATTACCACCAATATAGTATTTTTCAACTTAACTTCGTCCCCGCTTACCATTGATCTTGCTGCGATTACTTACGGCGGCTGAGAAGCGAACATTTCACCACAGTGGCGCCCTCTAAAGGAGAGTGTTTCACCACTCACTATTTCTCAGACATATAAACAAATCGCACTCACATAAGCTAAGTAAGTATCTCTAAAAATCTCCTAAGTATTTTATTTAGGCATACCGCAATATAAGTGTGTACATGTAACTGGTGTAAAAAGAGGTGTGTGGGTCTTGGCACTTTGAAGTAGGTACTACCATGCTGCCCCAAAGTTACCTTGTTAACGTATAGAAGGTGGTACTACCATGCTGCCCCAAAGTCACCTTGTTAACGTATAGAAGGAAGTACTACCATGCTGCTCCAAAGTTACTGTGCTAACGTATAGATGGAGGTACTACCATGCTTCCCCAAAGTTACATTGTTAACGTGTAGAAGGAGGTACTACCATGCTTCCCCAAAGTCACTTGGTTAACGTATAGAACGAGGTACTACCATGCTGCCCCAAAGTCACATTGTTAACGTATAGAAGGAGGTACTACTATGCTGCCCCAAAGTCACCTTGTTAAAGTATAGACGGAGGTACTACCATGCTGCCCCAAAGGTACTCTGCTAACGTATAGAAGGAGGTACTACCATGCTTCCCCAAAGTTACCTTGTTAACGTATAGAAGGTGGTACTACCATGCTGCCCCAAAGTCTCTTGTTAACGTATAGAAGGAAGTACTACCATGCTGCCCCAAAGTCACATTGTTAACGTATAGAAGGAGGTACTACTATGCTGCCCCAAAGTCACCTTGTTAAAGTATAGACGGAGGTACTACCATGCTGCCCCAAAGTTACTCTGCTAACGTATAGAATGAGGTACTACCATGCTGCCCCAAAGTTACCTTGTTAACGTATGGAAGGAGGTACTACCATGCTGCCCAAAAGTTACCTTGTTAGGGTATTGAAGGAGGTACTACCATGCTTTCCCAAAGTTACCTTGTTATCGTATAGAAGGAGGTACTACCATGCTGCCCAAAAGTTACCTTGTTAGGGTATTGAAGGAGGTACTACCATGCTTTCCCAAAGTTACCTTGTTATCGTATAGAAGGAGGTACTACCACGCTTCCCCCAAAGTTACCTTGTTAACGTATAGAAGGAGGTACTACCATGCTGCCCCATAGTTACCTTGTTAATGTATAGAAGGAGGTACTACCATGCTGCCTCAAATTTAGCTTGTTAACGTATTGAAGGAGGTACTACCATGCTGCCCCAAAGTTACCTTATTAACGTATTGAAGGAGGTACTATCATGCCGCCTCAAAGTTACCTTGTTAACGTATAGAAGGAGGTACTACCATGCTGCCCCATAGTTACCTTGTTAATGTATAGAAAGAGGTACTACCATGCTGCCCCAAAGTTACCTTATTAACATATTGAAGGAGGTACTACCATGCCGCCTCAAAGTTACCTTGTTAACGTATAGAAGGAGGTACTACCATGCTGCCCCAAAGTTACCTTGTTAACGTATTGAAGGAGGTACTACCATGCTTCCCCAAACTTACCTTGTCATCGTGTAGAAGGAGGTAATACAAAGCTTCCCCCAAAGTTACCTTGTTAACGTATAGAAGGAGGTACTACCATGCTGCCCCAAAGTTACCTTGTTAACGTATAGAAGGAGGTACTACCATGCTGCCCCAAAGTTACCTTGTTAACGTATAGAAGGAGGTACTACCATGCTGCCCCAAAGTTACCTTGTTAACGTATAGAAGGAGATACTACCATGCCGCCCCATAGTTACCTTGTTAACGTATTGAAGGAGGTACTACCATGCTGCCCCAAAATGTCCTTGTCAACGTATAGAAGGAGGTATTATCAAGCTTCCCCAAAGTTTACTTGTTAATGTATAGAAGGAGGTACTACCATACTTCCCCAAAGTTACATTGTTAACGTATAGAAGGAGATACTACCATGCTTCCCAAAAGTTACTTTGTTAACGTATAGAAGGAGGAACTACCATGCTGCCTCAAAGTTGGGTGCCCTAGGTCGAAAGAGTCGTACACTAGCACTGACAGAGGTCCATATTTTATAAATGTTAGCTCCACGAAACCGACTTAAACCGTTGCCTTTTCACCTCCTTCCACGTCTGGTAACTCAGCCAGTCGTCCATGATTTGATACGTAGACTAAATAGGGAAAAAAAGCAAATCAGACCCCTGCCCAAAACGGACCCACAGCCGTTTGGCGTTATTGTATTATATACAACACAATTTGGTGAGGTGAGCTCAAAAAGATTGCTTTTTACATCTTTTTTAAAATGTTAGCACTATTTTCCAATTATCACATTTCGCTCTGTGCGCGTTGAAAACAACGGAAACTCTGGTATGCATAAGCCAAATGTATATGCCATGATATGTTTGTATTATATTTTAAAAACATGCTGAGGTAGTATTCAAAATGACAATCAACATGAGGCCGTGAAGTTCGGCCAAAACGGACTCCTGAGTGATCCGGTATGCTAACAGGGGTCCGCTATCGTCGATATGCGTTGGTGCATTTGTAATGTATTACGATATTATATAGTTTATATATGTGGGGTATTACATATTACTCAGTTATACAATAATAATAAGAAAGTTCCTAAGCAAAAGAATAGTATTACTAATATATTTTATATAGCGAATGGAACTACCCTGGGAAGGAAGAAATCGTTCTTCATGCCACTGCGATGTCTCGGAGCTTCAAAAAACAAGCGAGACAACAAATAATGCACCAACTATTTCCGGACAGTAATGAACAGGGAAGAAATGATAAACTATGAATAATGTGCGGCGTGGGTGTGCAGCGGGCCCGTTTTGGACCCACCTTTTTAGCGAGTAAAAGATTGGATGGTGTTCTGAAACACCCCGTAGACACAGTAATTTTAATAGAAATACAATATATGTTAGCACAGACGTAGTTAGATAGGTGGAGAAGATGATCTCGTCGAGACATATTTATTAGAATGAAAAATGTCAAGTTTATTAGAAACCTCGCTTAGGGGCCGTTTTTTGCCTAGGTCTGAGTCAGCAATAGAATTGTGCGTGAAATTGTGTCGTGAAAACGATATGCATCACCTTCCAGAATCTCACAGACACTCAACCGTGACTCAGTGTGATCCAAGTCACCAGTCATCCGTGGAAAGCGACAGTCATTCTAGGTGTGGCTGAGATCGTGCCAATAATAATTTCTTTGTTATGTGTATTTTGAAACACTGACGTACGAATGTAACTATATAAACGTGAATATATGTTATAGAGCGGTTTATGTTTTTTCGAGTTTTTGCGTTGGTTTGAAGTGGAGATCATACAGCTAGCGCTTAGCAATCGTACTCTCCAGGCCGCTTTCAGTCCCTAGTGGCGGATACAGGATAAGACAACTGCTGTGAGAACAGAGCTGTATATAAGACTGGCCACCTCGGCATAATTAAAACTCACTTTGGCCAAGTTCATCATATCGCTCTTCATCGTTTTGTTTGCAGAAAGAAAGAATGTGTTGGATTTTATGAAAGAGCGTGCACCGTATTTTTGGTGATAGTTGTCTTGGGGAACAGTTCCTTTATCTTCTGGTCGGTGTGATCGGCCACCCATTTGTTGATGTACAAACAACTGGGTTCAGGGTTTGACTTAAATTCCATATTCTTTACCAAAGAAAAATAGTTCTGTTTCACGAGATTATTGTAAGACTTCAGTACGGGATATACTTTACTACCAAACAAGACGTTGGCAACACTCAACGTGTAGTTGTTGGTTGGGTCGTTGAAAGCTGCGAACAGTTGACGAAATCCATCGTGAATATTCACAGTGACGCTGGCAAGTTTCATCACTGTTTTCGTTTATGTCTTTGTATGTCCTTTAGCTCCGGCATAGACCATGGCCAGTGCTGAAGACACACAGAACTGGAACAGAAGATGTTTTCTTCCGCCTTCGAGTTGCTTCGAATCTGGCCGTAGAGGTCCATGGCGAAGTTGTTGTTGGCGGCCACGACTTGTTGCTTCGTCGTCAACGACAGGCCCGATCGGGACAAGCCGACTAGGACGACCACAAGAAGCAGAGACTAGTTTGAGACTACCATGATGTCCTAAACAAAGAACATACACACGTTGTAAACCTGATGATAAAGTTATTATTATTACAATATTGTGTACATTAATTTATAATTAATTTAATTAATAATTTTATTTATTTATGAGTGCTCTGCACACAACGTTTTTTCCTTAGCCGCTTATCTGTAGGAATATTTGAATAGTAGAACATAATATTATATTGCCACCGCGCATATCTATTGATCTGCCAAGATTGTGTCAAATGAAACACACTTCAGATGTCACGTGAACGATGAAGTCGTTGGCTTGTAGGGACTCATAACTGTATTTGACCCTCCCCTTGCATATATGTCGAACATATGAATTACATAACGGTTAATGTTACTCTGTGTCATACATATCGTGCAATACACATACATTGAGTATAGAAACTGTGTAATCAACGTTAACGATTATTTTCGTTGGACAACAATGAGGACAGCATAACAAACTGTTATTATCAATAACCTAAGACACACTCCATTGGGAATATACTCCTAACTAAACTCATTATGCATTGTTTATTGTATAACTGAGTAATATGTAATACCCCACATATATAAAATATATAATATCGTAATACATTACAAATGCACCAACGCATATCGACGATAGCGGACCCCTGTTAGCATAGCAGACCACTCAGGGGTCCGTTTTGGCCGAACTTCACGGCCTCATGTTGATTGTCATTTTGAATACTACCTCAGCATGTTTTTAAAATATAATACAAACATATCATGGCATATACATTTGGCTTATGCATACCAGAGTTTCCGTTGTTTTCAACGCGCACAGAGCGAAATGTGATAAGTGGAAAATAGTGCTAACATTTAAAAAAAAGGGGCGGCATGGTAGTATCTCCTTCTATACGTTAACAAGGTAACTTTGGGGCAGCATGGTAGTACCTCCTTCTATACGTTAACAAGGTAACTTTGGGGCAGCATGGTAGTACCTCCTTCTATACGTTAACAAGGTAACTTTGGGGCAGCATGGTAGTACCTCCTTCTATACGTTAACAAGGTAACTTTGGGGGAAGCTTTGTATTACCTCCTTCTACACGATGACAAGGTAAGTTTGGGGAAGCATGGTAGTACCTCCTTCAATACGTTAACAAGGTAACTTTGGGGCAGCATGGTAGTACCTCCTTCTATACGTTAACAAGGTAACTTTGAGGCGGCATGGTAGTACCTCCTTCAATACGTTAATAAGGTAACTTTGGGGCAGCATGGTAGTACCTCTTTCTATACATTAACAAGGTAACTATGGGGCAGCATGGTAGTACCTCCTTCTATACGTTAACAAGGTAACTTTGAGGCGGCATGGTAGTACCTCCTTCTATACGTTAACAAGGTAACTTTGAGGCGGCATGGTAGTACCTCCTTCAATACGTTAATAAGGTAACTTTGAGGCAGCATGGTAGTACCTCCTTCAATATGTTAACAAACTAACTTTGAGGCAACATGGTAGTACCTCCTTCTATACATTAACAAGGTAACTATGGGGCAGCATGGTAGTACCTCCTTCTATACGTTAACAAGGTAACTTTGGGGGAAGCGTGGTAGTACCTCCTTCTATACGATAACAAGGTAACTTTGGGGGAGCATGGTAGTACCTCCTTCAATACCCTAACAAGGTAATTTTTGGGCAGCATGGTAGTACCTCCTTCCATACGTTAACAAGGTAACTTTGGGGCAGCATGGTAGTACCTCCTTCTATACGTTAGCAGAGTACCTTTGGGGCAACATGGTAGTACCTCCGTCTATACTTTAACAAGGTGACTTTGGGACAGCATAGTAGTACCTCCTTCTATACGTTAACAATGTGACTTTGGGGCAGCATGGTAGTACCTCGTTCTATACGTTAACCAAGTGACTTTGGGGAAGCATGGTAGTACCTCCTTCTACACGTTAACAATGTAACTTTGGGGAAGCATGGTAGTACCTCCATCTATACGTTAGCACAGTAACTTTGGAGCAGCATGGTAGTACTTCCTTCTATACGTTAACAAGGTGACTTTGGGGCACCATGGTAGTACCACCTTCTATACGTCAACAAGGTAACTTTGGGGCAGCATGGTAGTACCTACTTCAAAGTGCCAAGACCCACACACCTCTTTTTACACCAGTTACATGTACACACTTATATTGCGGTATGCCTAAATAAAATACTTAGGAGATTTTTAGAGATACTTACTTAGCTTATGTGAGTGCGATTTGTTTATATGTCGGAGAAATAGTGAGTGGTGAAACACTCTCCTTTAGAGGGCGCCACTGTGGTGAAATGTTCGCTTCTCAGCCGCCGTAAGTAATCGCAGCAAGATCAATGGTAAGCGGGGACGAAGTTAAGTTGAAAAATACTATATTGGTGGTAATGGCTGACCTTCGTTCGTTGCTCCATGTGTGGGTGTAAGCTGGATTCAAATTATTAAGTGAAACAGCTATGATGGTATCAATTGATGATTGAGAATTACTATTGTCTTTAACAATATACGATCATTATTACACTATGATATGTGTTGTGAAAGATCAAATCCATGGTGGGCCCACAAGAACCACTAATGGAAACTGTTAAGTGAAGAAAACTGGTATGGTTTGAACATGTAGCAATACACGCCAGCTTCCCGAAAACGATTCTTTAGGGCACCGTGGAGGGCGGATGCCGAAAGAAAATGTTGGTTTGACAATGTCAAAGAGTGGACGGCCCTCTTTTTGCCAGAGATCCTCAGTAGTATATGTGTATATAAATACACATATACTACTATCCTAACCATAGCCACTGACAGACTAGAATGGCGAAACATCACAGCTGCAGCGTCGCTTATGTCCCCCGACGACCAAATCGGTTAAGAGACTAAATAAGTAAGTAAATTATGCTACCATACCTTGTAGTTGCATTATGTTATCAGCTGACTATTGCATCATTGATTATTATATTAATTAACAGTTACTTATTAAAGTTAATCATTATCGTTTGTTTGATACTTTGCTGGTTATTACAGTACAATTTGCATTGTATTATCTCAGCTGATTAATACGTTATTGATTATCTATCTATAATCGAGCTAGCGTGCGGTGCGGTGCGTGCGTGCGTGCGTGCGTGCGCGTGTGCGAGTGGTGGTTGTGTGTATGTTAAAATTTTACTCCTAGACTCCTAGATGAGTTACCTGGGTTCATCATAGCTCTGATGGCTCTGTCGACCATGCGATCTCCGTTAAGATCAGCTAAGCTGCGGGTGCAATGAAACGACTATCTAACGCTCTGTGACGCAGAAGTTCCATCTCGCGGGGAACTAAGTTAAAGATGTTCAATGCTCTCGTCATTTCGATCATCCTTTATGTCTCCGAGACCTGGCATCTGCCTGTTCAACAGGCCAAACAAACGTACGCTTCGCCATGAAGAGCCTCCGCCGCCTTTAGAACATAAAGTGGTTCCATTACATCCGAAATAATACGATGATAGAACGCACAGGTCAGCAGCATGCATCTGTACTCGTTAACCAGCGACGCCTCCGATGGTTCGGTCACGTGAAAAGCATGGCACCAGACTACCCTGCATCACAGGTGTACTAATCCTACCCACATACCGCCGGCTGCAAATGGCTCCGTGGTCGCCCTCGCCGACGATGGATCGATTGCGTTAAGCAGGAGCTGGTTGGCCTGGGCGTCACGCTTGAGGAGGCCAAGCGGGTGACCGTTGACCGCCCCACCTGGAGGGCGGTGATAAAGGACGTGACGTCTACGCTGGAGACCCGGCAAGAGCACTAATTCAAGTCAATTCAACGGTTTATATCTCGGGCGCTAAACCCCAGAAATGATAGAAAACTGCAACTACTGGAACATGATGGTGAAGACCGGCCCACAGCGAAGTGGAGATCGTCTTTAAACGTGATAAATATATGATTCATCGGAAGAAATGTATCGCCTTTATTTTTTATCGAGATGTGTCGCTAATTAAGGGTTACTACCGGTTCTATGGTTTGTACCAATCGATTGTTCATAACGTTACGCGTATTGTCTACGATTGATGCGAGGACCACGACCAGTTGTGTTAATGAGAGAAACTGTTATTCAAACAATTTAACTTACTAAAAGTAAATTATATTTTAGTCCTTCAAGAATTAAAATATTACTATAAATTTATACATAACAAATTACCTGCTCATCTTCTAAATTGGAAAGAGCTACAAATACCATGATTCATGGTCACAATACACGCAACCAACACAACATTCACATTTACGGTACAAAACATTCATTTGCAAAACTATGTCTTAAATACAGTTAACACAATTAGCAACACTTCCCTTAGTGTGACAGCTAAACTGTATACACACAGTTTACAATGATTTTTAAACTACGCTAAGAACCATTTCATTCATAACTACAACAACACGTGCACAAACATTAGTTGTTATGCCTGCATGTATACACGTAATCAACCACGATGACCAACCACTGTTTATGTCTTAGATAATAGACAACATGTTTTTTCTTTCAACAGAAACTGAAATATAATTATACTATGTGCGGCTCCCACGTTAGCGACTTCTTTTCAAGTCTTAGTGGGAATCTCCATCATCCTCATTATACACCTTTTTATATTATAATTTGTCATATTATTATTGGATGTACAGTCTGGATAAATAAATCCACTTCTGTTCTGTTCTGTTTAAATTTATGACATAACAAACGTTTTGGGAAACCATCTTACGCGTCTGTGTATCTTGCTCCAATCGGAGGATGGGTTTTTTCTAGTTACATTAAACACCGTTGAAGAAGACAAAACGTGTCAATCTAGAGTTCATAGTCTGTCCGTGTGACACTAAGAGTGATTGTGTCCTCTGTCTCGGTTCCGTCACGGTTGACTGGCTGTTTTAATGCCTAATTGTGTTAGTTATTTCCACTGTGAGGCCTAGTATATTAAACATGTAACACAGCGGACCTTGTCACAAATGCCATGTTGACAGGTAACTACGGGAACCGACGTTCTTCTTTTATATGTTCCTATGTCATAGGGCTTACTCCCCTTAAAATTCGAGTGCCTGTCTATTGGTGCGTTGCTTTGGCGATTAGTCAGGCAAAAAACTGCGCATCTTAAATCACATCAGAAGAGAAATGGAGATGATGCTGCGGTGTTCGTTCAAGTTAGCCCATCTTCCGCCTTATTCACAACCATAGTGTCTGTTCCGAGCACTACTCATGTCGTCGCTCTACTTCTAGGCAAATTCGGGTAATCCAGAAGGTATTATAATGTGAATGTGTTTAAAATAATTATTTTAAACATTGTTGAAATTTATTTATTATCAACAAATGTCGAAATAGATTTGTGACGCTTTACAAATTTACGTATTATTATTGTTATAAAATCATGTAATATAGTATGAACTACCTTTTATGCTCGACGGTCAGGTCGATATTCATTAACAAATAACGATCAAATTATATTTAAGTATTTTTGTTAATTAAAAACAGTTAATTTTATAGTCAATACTTTATAAAAGTTATTATGTTACCATCGTCATCGTCATCATCATCATCATCAGCTGCAGCAGCAGCAGCAGCAGCAGCAGCAAACCCCCGAGAGAGGATGATTTTTCCATGGATTGTCGGTGTCATTTGGTGTGTATTCGTAGATGGCTTACGAGTCATATCTATGCTCGGCACAGCTTCCGACAGTGCGAACATGTATAGTCAGAATGTGGTGAGGGTGGTTTCTGCATATTGTCCAGGGCTCTAATCTTCCTAGCCTCACGCTTTTTTGGCTACGTTTGTTAGACTGTGAGCTTGGAATGATTCTGCGTCGTTTCGAGTAATTGACCGCCATTTAGAGTCAGATTCCCAGGTGTTCGGGTCAATGTCTTATCTTTTAAAGATGAGGACGTCTTTATAGCGTTTACGCTGTCCTCCTTTAAGACTATTTGCCATGACTTAGCACTGAATAGCCGTGTGGGTCACGCCACACACAGGGTCACGCGTCACATCCTAGGAACGCAGATATGCACGTATGTTCATTTCTGGGTCTTGTGGATCCATTTTAACCATCTAGGTGCTATCTTTGACAGTGGTTTCAGCTTACACCAGGAAATGTCTCAAGTATGTAAATCCTGTTTCTACCATATACGTGATTTCCGTCAAATTCGGCGTAATTTTTCTTTATCTATTGCTAAAATAATATCGGTATTTCTAATTAACAGTCTCCTTGACTACTTCACCTCACTCCTAAACAATATTGCTAAAAAGGACTTAGCTAAACTCCAACGTGTACATAATTGTTTAGCACGTGTGGTACTAAAAGCACCTCGTTTCTCAGCATCTCTGCCCCTACTTAAACAGTTACATTGGCTTCCAATTGCATATCGAATACAATTCAAATTAGCCACTATCACATATCGTACCCTTTCTTCGCAACACCCATGCTATTTGTTTAGTCTCCTTCGTTTTTTTCGATATCCCCAGGAATCACAGATCATCTGTTTCACAACGACATTTTATTCCTAAAACCAAGCTTAATATTAGCAAACGTGCTTTTTCTGTAGCTGCACCAAAATGTGGAATCAACTCCCTATCGCTTAAAAAATATCTGAGACTATAGATACCTTTCGTGAAAAAACTGAAGACTTATCTATTTGAAATTGCATTCCCACCCTAACCTTCGGCGGTCCCTTGCTCTAATGACGGCTCTTGCTTGTCCATGTTAACGATGATGTCCAACGATTCTTGTATGTTGCATCTCTGAGCTCAGATTCCTTGGGATTTAGGCGCTATAGAAGTTTGTCATTATTATTATTATCACAATTAAAAACACACTGAAGTGTATTAAGAACCAACGCTGAACTCGACACTTCATTGTGTTTATTGGTTGGTTTTGACAATGGAGCGAAAGGAGTTATTACTATTTGTTGGATAGATTATGTGTCATCGCTGTCGGCTATTTATTTGCTGCAGATCGTTTTGCACTGATTCATCAACATTGACTGCCACATCTAAATGACACTAGTTTCTATTTTATACTATTGTTTTGTTTTTGTTTTTATTGTTTGAAACTGTATTTTTACACCTAAATATTGTATGCTTTAGCTTCGTTAATTAATTGGATATTTTAGCATTTAGTATACACGTTATTTTATTATGTGAAGCGCTTTGATTGATATATATTTACCTAAAAAGCACTATATTAAGAAGCGGAATTACTATTATAATAATTATTATTGTTATTATCAGTATCGACTGCCTCCACCCCAAAGGAACAATCACTATTGGCTTTTCGACAGAAGAGCGCGTATTTTCACACACCATCTTGCAGATCAGCTGTTGACTTTTGGAGGTTCACTACACCACGAATGCGGCAGATCTTCCAATTCGATTTTTGTCAGCTACCCACCAACACGCTTTGAGGCAAGGCGTGTTATGATGCCTGTGTAACGACATCCCAGGTTCGTTATTTACAGAGAACCGCAACACAACACTTGTGTGGGCCACTTCAATCCGGAGTGTGACAACAACACGTTCTTTATTCACTACACTCTGGCTATACAACCCCACGTCGTTCCGTAGCCACACACACACACAACTCTTCCCGTCCGCGCCGAGTTCCAAACTATACGTAGCAGCCATGTGTGCTGCTACCCCTCAGCCAATGGCACTCCCAGCCAACCCCGTGGGTCCCTTGCAGCCCTCCAACTCCTGTCCTCATCGAGCTACACCTCACAACTGCCGCTGTCTAATTCCAACGCAGAGCTCCAAATGTAAACATCTAATCTTAGCCGCTGCACCTGGCTGGCGTGTTGCGTAACATCTCGTTATGTAATCTGCACTAAGCTGACCTTCTGCCGTCCCGCCACTGCAGCCACCGCAGAACTAATTAAAACACCGTGTTCTGTAACACGTGCAACAAATCAGCATTGACAAATGCTATCTGAGTTCTGAAGAAAGTATTTAAAAGTCCTCCCAACCTTTCGAAGCCGTTTTATTGCATTTGCAGGCAGTTCACCAACTGTTGTTCTTCTCCGCCTTGGCCCTTCTTTTTCGTATACCTCTGATTTCGAGGGTCTATTCTTTGCTGCGTAAGCGTTCGCTACCGATAATTTGTATTTTAGCGATCGACAATTCCTATATTGATGCTGTTGTGTTTCTTGTAGATGCACCACGAGAGTGTATATTAACCCATGCATGTCAGGAGCACCGAGGGCTTGTCAACGTCACGATGTCAGGTAAGGCATGCCAAGAGTGGAGTTCGCCTACGATATATCTTAGAAATATATCAACTAAATTGTTCCATTAAAGATTCAAATATAGCATTTCCGGCCTACTGCCGCACTATGCCTCGGGTGTTTTAACAATCCGCCCCTTCCCTTGCAGCCACACTCACACTCTTTTAAGGGCACAGCAAACTACTGCACCAAGTATTACCCAGAAGATCCGGGATGTGATGAATACAAACCCTGGTGTTACACGATGAATCCTAACGGGAGATGGGATTGGTGCGACATCCCTATGTGCAACGGGACGACTACCACATCCGAATCAACCACCGCTTTCCGATTCAACTGCCGTAACATAACTACCGCACCTGAGACAACTAACTTAACTGAGACAACTACCGCACCCGAGAAAACTACCGCACCACAGACAACTACAGTCCCTCAGAACAAATCGGGGCTGGTCAAACGCCAGGGTATGCTTGAGATCTCGCCAACAGCTGCGGAAATTGTGATTGTTGATGTTCAGCAGCTGTTCTACTGTATCGTGTGGCCACACGGCGGCAGTCCCTCAGATCTGATCGCATCCATCCAGGGTCGGCTGAGTCATTATCCAGATGGTACTAAGACAATAATTGTCTTCGACAAGTACCAAGATGGATCTGCCAATGATCACGAGAGAACACGGCGGGTTGGTGACGTTACCCTCATCTACGAGCTCTCCACCACCAGTCCTCTGCCCAAAAGAGTTCATTCTTCCGACGGTGCGAACGTGTGGTCTACTCTTAGGACACACATTAACAGACAGGAGAACAAATGTTGTGTCATGCATAATTGGTGACGGCATCATGTCACGTGGTCTACTATTTGAAGATACGCCATTGGTTTAGGTGTTCCTTCAATTGACTTGAGCTTTATGATTGGAGGGTTTGGTGTTTGTTAGCAAACCACACACAAGCTGACCGCTCTTTAGTCCATACATATTATATTACGGCGATACGACGACTTGTTCTTTCTTCTCCAAGTCGACTCTCTCCGACTGTGTCGTTTCTCATTCTCTAGAGACGTTTATTGCGAACACAATTCAACGTGTGCCAGACATGGATTCCCAAAGTGGTTTTCTTGTCGTCTTAGTGATGGCTGACGCCGTGTTTCAAGGTATGTTTCGAATAACAATAAGATTCGATGTCTTATTAGGCAGTTTTGAAGAAACTGTTGTTATATAGATTGTATTGTTTGTTGACTTCTTGCGAATACTTTCAAATGACGTTGGAAATATAGGGCCTAATACTATAACGATCACCTTTCTTAAATAATGACGGATGAATCGTACGCGAGCGTATATTCTTATTCCAGTATCTGTTGTAGTGTTTTCGTCAGTTACCAATTTGTGGCTGGTTTATAGAGGTCGTTTAATGCTTAACGTTTATTAATTAATAAAGGGCCAAAGTTATGCAGTGATTACGTAATAAGACATGACATGATATATTGATGCGTGGCATGCCAGCTTCTCGAGTAAATACTGTTGCAAATACATAACTCATCTGCAGTCGTATGATCGTAGCCTTACTTGGTCAAACTGGTTTAGGTACTGACAAATTCCTCGTTTGTTTTAGAGGCGTTAATGGCCCCTGTTCAGGCAGTCACGCTGACGAAATCAACACCGGTAGTACTGGGCAAAGGAACCTTGTTGACTTGCTCTTGGATCGGCATCACTGGGGTCGAAGCTGTGCAATACAACCTGGAAGCAAAGGAAGTCGTGTACATCTACGCAATTGGTTACGTAAACCATGGAGGTGGCATACTCACCAACACGACAGGATGGTTCGGAACTGACACGTTTTATGTCTACATCAACGTCACCGAGGAACAACATCTGACGTCATACCAGTGTGGGGTGTACGTCGAAAATGCCGTTGAATACTTCTCATCGTTTATTAGTCTCATAGATCCTGGTAAATAGAAACTTACAAAGTAGGAGTTTGCTGTTTACAGTGGCGTACCAGCATCATGGGTGACAGAACGCGCCGTTTTGTAGCATCAATAAGAAACATTTCCTTTTCACGCCTTGATAAACTGCTCTAATTAGTAGACTTTCGTCCGTCGATTATTGTAATCATATACACAACGTACCATACATTATCTCAAGAAATAACATATTTGTTTTTGAGGATGTGTTTGTGATTAAATTTATATCGGTATTTCTGATAGGGAAACAATACACTGCACTGATAAGATAGTCGAAACGTTAAATAAACGGAAATGTTATTGACATAATCGAATACGATGTAGCAGCGATAATTGATGTTAAAATCACGCTGTGCGCTGTATTAATAAATTGTGATAATCTATCTTTAGCTACTCAAGCACTTTCTCCAATTCGTCGTGCCGTATTAATGCATTAGAAAAATATGTAATATACCAAATGTACATGTTAATATTGT
>OZ023218.1:20644286-20704286 GCA_963995525.1 Escarpia spicata | reverse complement strand
CGTTAAATTTCCCGTTCGGCAGTTCACAAGTCAAATGTCCCCATTACTGGCACTTGTCTAGTATCCGAATCTACCTCGACTTCGTCATTATAACAACATGTTTCTTAATGTTAATGCCTCATGTGTTATTGCCATTATACAATATCATCCCATGTATATTTAACTTATAAAAATATCGCACTTTTCAATTCCAAAGGGCGACCCAGTTTGCAACAACATACGCTGTTATATTTATCGCTCACTGCGGTAACGCGCAGGCGCAGCGGCGCAGACTGACGCAAACCGGGTCGCTCTTTGGGCCTCAAAAGTGTGCTAAGACGTAATTTTTTTTATATATAAACATGCCTGGGACGATGTTGAATGATATAACTAAACCACTGAGGTGTCAAATTTAGGCAAACGTGTAGCTATAATGACGACATCGAAGTTAGTCCGGATACTAGACAAGTGCTCCATTATTTTCTTGTTTTAAATCTGCTGGTCTTGCGGGTCGGCAGTTTGTCAAAGGTCCCGGCCCGACGAAATATTTGAAGGTCTCGGGCTTCCGGGTCGGCAGTAATTTCGAACACTGTGTAGGGTACCCAAGCCATTAGTCAGAGACACGTTGTCCCGTTATTGGAGCGGGTTTTTGGAAAATAACAACGGTTTTTTTAAACAAATACTGGGCATTTTGGTCTTTGGATATCGGATTTTTTGTTTTTCAAATACAACGATATTGTGTTAGACCATAACGTGGTTTTATTTCCCCAATAACACGGTCAAAACAATGTTAGTTTTGTTATAAAAACGGGCCTTGTAATAAGCGTGAAAGCGAGTGCAGAAGTGTAGTTTGAAGTTTGAGTATTTTTTGCGAACCTTATGGGGTGCAGTTGGAGGTTTTCCGAACGCCACAGCCCCCTGAATATTCACCATGTTCCGACGCCAATGACCAATGCATGCGTAACAGAGTTTTTCATGAGCATAACAGGTAAATAAATAATAAGCACGGGTAAATTGGTGAATTTCACAATCCTGACTGGGTCTGCCGGTACTGACCGTGCAGTCAAACTGTCGTGATTGATTACCACCTACTCGATCAAGATATCGTCGCTACACGCCACAGACGCGGACGAATGTTGTTAATGTTCAGCATAATTACTTAATTCCCGAAAAATAAGCGTGCGTTTTACTGTTGCGTTGACACTCTAAACAGTGTAGTCTGTATCTCGTGAAGCATATCGTATTCCAAATATCGTTGGGGAAGGGAGACATTAATAGCTGCGGAGATGGATTTGAGGCTCATGTATCCTAATTTAATCCACGAATTGACTCTAACGAAATTAAAGAAATATTGGTAGCATAGACATAGTGTGATCGAACCCCCAGTCAGAAGCCTATGATTGTGTGTGTGTGTGTACGCGAGCGTGTGTTATGTTATGTTAGTGTAATTACTGGCTGGATAGATCTGATCTAGGTTAGTAAAAAGAAACGGTATTTTTATATGTTAATTTATAAGTATCGCTTTTACCGGGTGGTCGTCGGAGTAATCGTTGGGAGCCTGGTTAGCTCCAAACGTTATCCTAACCCCAACCATAATTGACTCCAGCTATGACTAGTAATACTTCTAATAATATTCGTAACCCTATTAGATAATGCCATTTCACACTAACTATATTCCCCGCGTCTGGTTGGTTCCAACGATTACACAATAACTAACCTTAATCCTAAACATAAATTACTTCAACCATAACTAATAATAATAATAATCTAACGTTATTTAATAATGACATTTTACACTAACTATTTATTATCTTTGTCTGATTGATTCCAACGATTACCCTAACCACACTCACATCTTACTCTAATCTTAACTGATAATAACCTTAAACCTTATTAATAAGGATATTTCACAATACATAATTTATTCGCATTGTTTGATTGGGTATAACGAGTATGATAATTATATAAATATATATATATATATATAGAACCCTTACGCCCCACAACTGAATTCAATTGTAACTAATTATAATAATAACATTAGCAATAATGAATACTTGTTTATTCCAGTCGTCTGACTAGTTCCAACAATTATGCTATGATTATCTCTTACCACAGCCATAATTGACTCATACCATAACTAGTTATAATAATGGAATTAACCCTAATTAATAGTTGTATGACATTTCACACTAACTATTTATTTCCGTTGTCTAATTGGTTCCAACGATTACGAACTCGACCCTAGTGTATAGGATGATTCACAAAGATGTCTGATGTAAAGTTATAAAGAAGCACTTAACCAAGCTACCGTTGAAATTATAAATTCAAAGAGAAGCTATGAACAACAATTAGCTAGTAATATAAAACATGACAGCAAGAGTTTTTATGCGTATGATCGAAGCAAAGAGAAAGTTAAAGACAAGGTCGGTCCTCTAGAAGATAGTGCTGGAAATATAATATCAGAGGGATTCTTAATGGCAGAAGACCTGAATGAGTATTTTAGTTCAGTGTTTACCAGGGAAGATATCAGTTCACTGCCAGTACCAGAGGCTAAGTTCAAGGGGGCAGATTCAGACTATTTAGGACAACTAATTGTAACCCCGGAAATGGTAGCTAAGAAAATAAAGGCTATGAAGGATAATAAATCACATGGAGTGGATGGGATTCCGCCCAAACTACTATTGGAAATTGTAGAACAAATTAGCGTACCGCTTACAACAGTTTTCAATTTGTCATTAGAAAAGGGAGTGGTTCCTTTAGAATGGAAAGAGGCAAACACTATACCGTTATTTAAAAAAGGTTCGAGAAAAAAATCTGAGAACTATAGTCCAATGAGTTTAACATATGTGAATTGCTAATTATTAGAAAGACTAATTAAAGATCACATGGTTGATTTTCTTGTTAAACATAACTTGATAAACCCATCTCAACATGGTTTTTTTTAAAGCGAGGTCATGCTTAACAAATATGTTATGTTTTTTTGAAGACATCACTAAGTGGATAGATGAGGGATCACCAGTAGATATCGTCTACTTAGATTTTCAAAAAGCTTTCGACAAAGTACCACATCAAAGATTACTGCTTAAGCTAAAGGCCCATGGCATAGGACATGATATAATAAACTGGATAGAAAATGGCTGATGGACAGAAGACAACGTGTAGTAGTTGATGGGGAGACTTCAAACTGGAAATCGGTATTGTGTGGGGTACCACAGGGATCAGTACTAGGACCTATATTATTCTTAATATATATCAATGATTTGGATGATGAAATAACAAGCAAGGTGTTGAAATTTGCGGATGATACAAAAGTGTTTAGAAGGATTAAAAGTTTTGGAAATAGACAACATTTACAAGATTATCTTGACAAGTTGATGAAATGGTCTGAAACGTGGCAAATGTTGTTAAATTTTGGGAAATGTAAATGCCTCCACGCAGGACATGTGATCGAAGAGGTAGAGTATACATTGGGGGGTACTGTACTAAGTACTACTATAAAAGAAAAGGACTTAGGGTTAACCATTAGTGCTGATATGAAGGTTTCAGAGCAGTGCGGAATTGCAGCTTCAAAGGGAAATCAAATTAAGTTAAGAAAGATAGAAGGACTAGAGGACATGAAGTTACATTAGCAAAGGAGCAGCGTAGATTAAATGTAAGAAAGTTATCATTTTCAAAAAGAACTTTAAATGAATGGAACAGATTATCTGCTGATTGTGCGGGTGCCAGTAGCGTGAATATGTTTTAAAATAAAATCGACACATACCTCAGAAGGGCAGGATACACATAGATAAAAGGGTTGGACTCTCGATAAGCCAAAGGGCTTCCTTGTCCACCTGCCACCTAGAGTTAATTCTCTGGGTGGCAATTTTGTTAAATCTTGTTAAAATTAAATGGTAAAATATACTGATGGTAGTGTTTTGAAATTGGGTAATGTTTTGAGCGTACGTAGGGTTAGTGATTTGAACGTAACAATCATGTTTTGAGCGTATCCTAAAAACACTACGGTAGTGTTTTGAAAGAGTATGCTCAAAACATTACCGTAGTCTTTTCAGCGTAACAGTATTATGAGCGTCCTACACCGGTCTCTGGTTTAACTATAAACCTGTCCCCTTTTGCACACCAGACCGTACTAGTTCATCCAGCAATTTGTTTCAGCTACTGTTTCGGCAGTTGGTGATGCTACCACTGCTCATAATAACACTACTGCTTGACATTAATTGTGTAAGTACAGCCTGTCTTTGCACGCAGGAACACATTACAACTAGTAAGACATGGTGCACACAAGGGCCGTTGGAGTATATTTCAGAATTCGTTCACGGTCAACTGTTTTGTCCATTAAAGTGTGTGTATGCATTTGTTTGCAGATACGGGACCTATGAACGTTTGTGTTATTCCTTCTCTTTCAGTGCACAATTTGGTAGTCTATGCGAACGGGTCACTCGATTAACAATGGTTTCACACAGGGTTGCTAAACAGTAACGTAAACTAATTCAGGACAGTCATATGAATAAAAGGCCAACACGAGAAGACAACAAAGTATTGTATTTAGTAACGGCATTTCTCCACTGAAAGTAATGTTTGCATTTCAGCTTTAGTTTTCCAATGAGGTTGGTATTAACGCTTCTAGTGCATTTTATGAGGAATGACAACAATGTGGAGGAAAGCCTTCTCTCTGGTGAATGATATGAAAACACGAGCTCATTTAAAGGGAAAACAGAAGGCAAATTGTTGGGTGTTATGCTTGTAAAAGTGTCAACACAAACTAACCTTTTGCAACTGCAAGGAACAACACTAGAACAGACAGTTGCCGAATGTTATGGATCGCGCCGCGCCATTGGTGACAAGAAAATAACGTCAGCAACGATGTGTATTTTAATGACTTTACAATCACAAATCAGACATATGGCGCAACGTGCGTTATGTATTTAGACACGATGGCATGCCGTTATGGACATTTCTTCAATTCATTTCAATTCTTTATTTCCATTTGAACATAACATATAATACATTCAACACATGTACACAATATAACAAAATTCAAGTGGACATGGAGAAAGTAGAAGCGCATTGCTTATTTGGCACTTTCCCCCAACATCAATAATACAACACGTGCATTCTAATAAACACATTGTAGTGCAACTTAAGTAATTAGAGCATATGGTATTTATAATGGAAACCATTACTACATTCACAGTTCCAGGTACGTTCTTATCAGTAACAATAAACAATTCACTTACTACCAGGGGGCCAAGTGGGTTGAACAGACATGGAATGCTGTAAAAGGTTTGCCTCTAAAACATGTATACATATATCTAGGATCACAACCTAGATGTACAACCTTGAAAAAAAGTTACAGGAAAAACATTATTATTAGCCCCTAAAGACGCCCGACCAAACCCACAACGAACTAGCGTTGTAACTCTTTCCGTTTAGATATTTTGCCTTTTTTGAGCGATAACACCGGTTTGTTTATGCTCGAAAATTAACAAGTTCGTGTCACATACATGTCAAAAAGTAATGTCAGCAGTACGTTGATGTTTACAATCTTCTTAAATAGGAAGACTTAGCATATGAAACTGAGGTTCTAGCAAGCAGATGTGTTGTTGCGTGTTGTAAGTTTGTGCATCATCCAATTAAGATATTTCGGCAATGTTTTGAATTCGGGCCCACCTCGATTTTGTCGTTGTAACTATATTTTACTTAAATTTAATATCTTAGTGCATTCATCCAGTAATTCCACATTTCAGGCATATAATATTTAACAATATTTGCGTATAATAGCACGTTTGAGACCCAAATAACGCCCCGGTTTGTGCGACACGCCTCACTGTGATATAGTAAACACAATGTATTAAACGTGTAAACTTCATGGGGCTATTTTTACTTTTTGTGTGTGATCAATTACATTATGAATTTTTATTATTGAACTTTAATAGGGATAGTTGTTCTATGATACTGTTCGTTTAACACATAGGGTTTGTGATGCAGACAACAGAGCCGAGATGGGTAGCCAGTCAGAAAAACGGGTGATTGATGGAGTCGTGTCACTGCAACAGTCAAAGAAAAGACGCGAAGGCAAAATTACAGTTGACTACACAAAGTGTGTAATATGCCAAGAACAAATAACCAACGGACTATTTAATGTGAAGGTCATAGCAACACCAACATTGTTTTTGCAATGACAGCTAGGCAGGGCCAAACCTTCAGCAGGCTGCGCGATGACGTTACCGTGGACACATGGGTGGCCGATGAATCACCAAAATGGCATACAAAATGTAGGAATGTGTACCTGATTGAAAAGCGTTTTAAACTTGCAGAAAAAAGCATCAACGAGGGGATACCTCAATCTCGGCAGTGAATGAATGCAGCACTTCATCCGCAACAGCACATATATCTACTAGGCAAAGTACACCAACATTTGATGCAAATGCTACCTGCGTTATATGCAACAAAAGATGGATGAATGCAAGGAAACAACTTGCAAGGTTTCCACAGAAAATAGTCAGCAGGCGATCATAGATAAGGCCAAGAAGTTGAACAAGAAAGACATTTTGCTGAGACTGGCCAAGGACATGACATGGTAGCAAATGATATATATTATCGCGCACGATGCATGAACTCTTTTAAAGCCACTCTAATCTCTACTGGTAGGCCAGTGCAACAGAACATGTATGGCGTTGCGTTTAATCGTCTGGTGGAGCAGCTAGAAGTGTTCCTCTTCCAAGAAAAGTGTGGATTCCTGATAAAGTCAGTACGGGATCAGTACCGAGCCATTCTTCGGGAACAAGGAGTCAAAACTGCAGATACCTGCCGGTCAGTAACATTTAAATAGAAATTGCAACAAAGGTTTGGCCGTTCAGTGATATACGATTGCAACAATGCAAGTGCCGAGTCTGTGATACCGAACGAGTGTTCCAATCGAATCATCAAGAAATCGTGATTAATTGTGTCGAATGCGCTGGAGAAATCAAACTTGACGAGAACAGTTTTGCAATTTCTATCCAGCGCCGCGGCGATGTCATTCTTGACTCACAGGAGCGCCGTCTCCGTCGAGCTGTATGCTGATTGAAAAGTATCACGCAATGTGTTCATATCAAAGTGATTGTTGAGTTGTCTTGCAATCACTTTTTCAACAAGTTTTGATACACAACGTCAAGTTCGAAACCGGGCGGTAATTGCACAAAGCATCTTCATCAAGCGTCACTTGTTTGAGGACTGGTCTAACGACCGCATGCTTGAACACGTGTGGTACAATTGAACTTTTAAGGGAAGGGTTTATTATCGAAGTGATCATGGCTACCAGTTCTGAAGAGCATAGTTTAAGGAGCCAGGTAGGTAGTGTGTCTAGCCAGCACGACTTACAAGGAGCGACTTCGACGAATTATGTGACGTCTGATTCAGTTACTTATGTTAAGCGAGTCAACAGAGCACCACGAAAAGCAGTGTCGTCACCGAATGCAACCGCCATAGAAGATGAACGATCACCTTCACAGAGGACTATGCTTTGCCGGATGTCAGTCACTTTCTTCACGATGTGGTTGCCGAAACCTTGGGCCAAATCACTCGAAGAAACATACAACGGTAGATTCGCAAAGCCAGTGTATCCCATAAGGTTTTTCGTGATGTTGAAGAGCTGCTTTTGGTCACTCCCACAACTCGCAATCTTGTCGGAGTAGAAACTAGGCCTCGTGGTGAGTAACATTCGGTTTACGGCCACACATTGCGCCCGATATGCTTGGCGGTGTACCTAGAGGCCAGCACATAGCCAAATCCGCTCCACTCGCCGTCAGTTCTGCTTCTCACGCCGCAGTTCGTCCGTGTACCACTGCGAATTAGGTCGCAAGGTTACGGGTTTCTTGAGCAAAGGAGCATGGTGATCGATAATCCGACGTAATCCAATGTCATATGCTTCCACCATTGCCCCAATAGGTCCACCAATGTCAAAATTTAACAAAGATGTAATATCTTTGCAGAAATAATCGGAAACACATATATGACGCAATCTGCGAAAAGTTAGTGTTTTCCGCACCCCAGCCGGCTTTCTTGCATTTACCACAAAACATATGGCCAGGTGGTCTCCGGACGGATTGCCGTGTGTGTCGCACAAACACAGATCATAGACAGTTGGTAGTACAGGTACTACGCAAGTATTATCCCTGGCGATGACCACATCCAAGATGTGCTCCTTACTGTGGGTGGCACCTTTCGTCAGTTGCTTCATTCCACGGTCGCCGAGTGTCTCGGAAAAGCGTCTTACGTCCGGTTCTGTGGGAATGTCCAAGTGAAAGTTCAAATCGCCAGCCCACCAGCTGGGTGACCATGTACTATTCAATCCGAATGGTCAAACAAGATATAAAATCAATTACGTTCTAACATTTTACAATACACAGTAAACACAAATCAAAATCACATACACGCGCGCGCATACACACACGTACCCACGTACCACACACAGGTATACACAATGAATATTTATTTTTCGCAAACAAAAACTTATATTTGTAGATAATATTATGTTTATTAACAAAATATAACAGCCAATTATACTTTAGTCTTTGTAATATTTTAGAGAAAAAAGTACTTTCGAAAATAGCCAATAGTTAGAACGCTGATGTGTTTCGTTAGTTTTGTAGAGAGGTAGTACTTTACCATTTTAGGATACGAATATGAACGGGTAGTACTTCAACAGAAAACGTTAACAAATTAGAAGTAACATAATATTATTACTTGCGAAACGGTAGATGACTTTTAAAAATAATACTACCTGTCATTTTGGAATTCTAGTTAGATTTTCAAGCACTTTCACATAATAGTACTATCTCAAATACTGGTTTTATATTATGTTTCTGCTAAACATAATAATTCTTTGACGAGATGACGGCGCAGCCTACTCCGGACTTTATCCATATGTAGAGCGTGGCTTGTTTTCTTGAAAGCACGCTCCATATCTTCAACTGTTGACGCTAGTTCTTTACTTCTTGTTACAAGTCCGTCTGTTGCACTCTCTAGCTGTTTTTAAGTAGCAGCATTTCTGTAGATGAACTTGTCGGTGAACCAATCAGGATTTCCTGACATACTTTGTTGACATACTTTGTCACGCAGTTTCTTGGCCATGTATCCTGCTATGTATATCACTGTATTTTCTTCCTCAATGGAGAGGTATTCCGTCTCAACGTTGAAATAAAGTCTGGTCATTTATCCTGTTTAAGAGAAAACGGGCAGATAATCATCTTCAACGGCGGCGATGTGTTGATACGCAGCACTGAAAGACTTGAGGTTGAGAAGAAAAGTGTCCCCGTCTTCCCTGCGGTTGCTCTCTTTGATCTGCAGTAGAATAGAATCGACCATTACTCGGAACTGCTCAGCTGAAGGGTTGTTACTATGGCCAGTTTTATCCCTGATCACAGTAAAGAGGTTCTGTAAGCAATCTTAGGAGAAACGTTGCCTGAAAACTGATGTGCAAATCGTAACAAAAGTGACAAAAGACATTCAATGGTAGGCTGACGAAACTCCTTGTGCCCATATGTGTTTAACAAAGCATGTTTCATCTGTTGTTTGTGCTTCGGTGTCTTGCTGTTAAAACAGTTGAATAGACGGTCCGTACGTTCCAAGAACAGGGCTGTTTTTTCTGCATCCTCAGGGAGTGACCATTGTAGAAATACCAGCAGCCACAGACTGAGAGAAGACTTGGGTCGCATATTTAACTCACAAAGCCGAAAACGGGGGCAAGTCAATGTGCTTGTGTGTATATCCATACGCACAGCATTTCTGGAATCGATCAGGAAAAACTGACGAATGTAGCTCCACTCAGTGCTTTTCCCGTCTCTTTTGAAGCCTGTTTTCTTGACGTTGTTCCTCATGTTTTTAGCAGATGAGACATAGATCTTTTTCTCTTTGTGGAGGAAGAAAGGCTTAGCCGCACTGACCCCTAGAAGTGCATCAAATGTCTTTCGATTATTCGACCCTTGGTCACATATGACCACTTTGATGTCCAAACCAACGCTGGTCATCTAATTCATAGTCGTAACGGATTCTCATTCATTTCAAATAAAGGCACTGTTTGTTGACATTCTCGTAACACTAGTCGCAATTATGTAGATTATAGTTGATTACAAACGCCCTAAATATTGTACGTAAACTACAAAAACAACGTGCTAGTCTCTCTCTTCCTCCACCAATTGTTACATATAGGGGAACATTCAACTCTTCTGTAGTCTAGTGTACGCGTAGGCTGGGGGCGTTGAGCAAGTGAATTCTTCGATTTATTTCATCAGTTATAAAACATAAAGAATGTAAACAGTGTTCTATAATACAACCACGTTCAATTGTTTGTACCTTTCAGCATCTTTCGGAAACCGAAAAAAACCACTTATTGGGATATTTACTTTTAGAATTGGAACAATTCGGTGCTCTGCAATAAGTGGTGCTGTCGTGTCTCTGTGCCGTCGTGCAGTTCTCCTAGATCTCCGCCGGAGGGCGTTGTTGCATGCCGGCTTCCCTAAAACAGCGGAGTGGTGCCTCTTCCCGTCTATTCTTTTTGGTATGACTTCTTTTTCTTCCTAATGATTGCTTGAAGGACGAAAGCACATTGTTTGATCTGCTCTGCATACTAGACGAATCTTCTCCATCTATCAGGGTTTCTCCCTCTGCCCTTACGTAGAGTCAATTGACTCATTCTCTCCATCTTACGTTCGGTCTGTGAGTGCGTATGTGTGTGTGTGTGCGTGCGTGCGTGCGTGCGTGTGTGTGTGTGCGTGCGTGAGCGTGCGTGTGCGTGTGCGCGTAAGTGTGCGCGTGAGTGTGGCAAGATACATCAACATAATAAACGTAATAAATGCGTATAAAATATCTTGTAAACATTCTTGTCCCAGATATTGACTTAGCACGCTGTATCCGATACGACGTCGAAGCTGTCGAGACAGTAGGGTTTAACGGAAACAGTAGGCCTACAACGTTTAATGTGTTTAGTGTTTAACTTGTTATTATAATATACAGTACATTAAACTGTCTAGAATACACAAACACACACTAGCACGCATGCAAGGCATCACACCCACACGCATGCACGCACACACACACGCACACGCACACCCACACTTCCGGGCGACGAAGTAGATTCCTACTATAAACTCCTTGTATTTCCCACGACGCATGGTACTGTTAATTTAGTTGTGCGATTCGCTTCTTTCTTCCGCAGCCTTGACGAGTTGCCTACCACGGATCATGCTTCACAAAGCCTTGCATGGAAATCGGTCATTTTGGAAGTTTGTAGACAAGGTGGTTCGGAGGATGCAATGGCATACTTGGAGTCTCGTGGCGCGTTGACTGGGGGAAGATACGCGTTAGACACAGCTGGTACACTAGGGTGCATACATAAACAATAAACGACTGGATAGCATGCAGTGATAAAAAGATGTGTCCAACGCCGAACATTTACGGCAATAACCTTCCGTAAATTACACAACAATTACAATTTGTTGGAAACTGGGAAACAAACATAACGTAATGTCCCGGATGATACGGTAGCATCGTAAGAATGAGTTGTGTGTGCGACCAACGACATTGCATGCATGTTGGTAATTAAACAACACGAACATCCTGTCACACACCCTACCTATTGGAAGGAAATTGTAATAAAATGATGTAATCAAAATTACTGTTGTGTTAAATTCTTTCAATAAATATTATTATTTTATTTTTATTATAATTTTGACTCCCGATCGTTGTCTTTTATACCACATAGTAAGATACATTAGCCATTATAGTCCACCCTGAGGCACCCTTATCCTTTAAGGCAAGTGTCTCTCACCATTAGGGAGATAGGGATGTTTTTCTTATCCTACCTCATTGCTCCCTTCACGATTGGATTGCTGGAGACGTTGTTAAACAGTTCGTCAGGTGCGTCTCCTTCAGGTAGCTATTAAGTGTCGGTGATTATCTATTTTGAGTTTTATGTGTTTTCCTATTTGGCAATATGTACGTAGTCTTTTTTGTGTGAGACACAAGCCCTTTCAATCAAGTACTGGTGTAGACGTCCTAAAGTCAAAGAGTAGCGTGGCATTCCAAAAATTATACAACTACAGGGCCACTTTCCAAAAATAGTCTGATAGTTCGTTTTTAACTTTCCACGTTGTATTAATTCCTATCATTCCTATTATTTTATCTCACATATAAGATATACACATCATTGGATTCGTTTTAAAAGAGATCTTTCAGGATATGTTTAGTTTCCCATAGCACAATGCACGCAAAGGAGCATAATTCCTGTTAGAAGGGTCTAAAACAGCCACAACAGGGTTTCCATTGTAAAATATTTACTTCATATACCCCCAAAAATACTACATATTGGAAATTCAAAATGTTCAGTGTCTGATACCAAGGTAAACTATCGGATCGACGTAACGCACTATAGTATAGTTCCAAAGGATACACATTTCTACCCAGTTTTTTTAATTGGTAATTGGCCATTTGTACGGTTACGCCCGATACCAAGTTTCCTCACCAATGTGCCACTATTACAAATTGTTTATTTTTAAAAGTTAACATTGGTAGGAAACCGATATATATTTGTATGTAGACTTTATTTTATAATAGTTACTATTATATTATTGTCGGTCAATTTGATCGTTGTACAAACCACAAAATAGCATTTAACTGGTTACGCCCGATACGAAGCTGAAACGTAGATAAAAACAAAAATAACAATTGTTTTAAAATGTCTGGATACACAAACAATAATCAATGCTATAGGTGAGAATTGTTTCCAGTTAAATTTAACGTGTTTAGAAAACAATACAGCATTTCACACAAACGGTTACGCCCGGTACCAAGCTTTAGTTGCGTTTAACATTGCGCGGTCGTATGTGATGTGGCGTATTTTCTGAGCATATTTTATTTAAATGGAAACAATTCTTGCCAATTAGCAATTACAAAAAAATTGAGTAATATTATGTATCTTATGGAACAATACTTTAATGCGTTATGTTGATAACATAGATTACATTGGTAACAGATATTTAAAATTTAGTGTTTTTTCCGTGGTATCTGAAGTTATTTTAAAAAAGGAAAACCTATTTTTGGCTGTTTGGGTTATTCTACCAAGAATTAGGCCCCTTTGCTTGCATTTTGCTATAGGGAATTATACTATTTTGAAAGATTTTCGAAACGATTCCAACTATGTTTATTACTTATAAGTGAGATCACAAATGAGGAAATAATAAGAAATAATACAATGTAGAAAGTTAAAAACGAACTGTCAGAATATTTTGGAGAGTGTTCCTATAGCTGTCGCGCTGTCGGATCATTCATGACATCTAATATATTGGCAGTAATTTGGGAAGAAATTACAGACAATTACATTAGCACAGGCCAGTTGAACTGCCCCAACGAAACCGGTCGCATAAATGATCGTGATATATAAAAGAGGTACATGAAATATTTGGTTTTGGACATCATCATAATAGAAAGTACGTGATCTGGGAATCTTGGTGTACAGTTCGATGCCGAGATGAAGATGGAGACGCACGTGACTGCTGTCTGTAAATCTGCAATTTTCCATCTCCGAAATATTGCGACAGAACAAGTCATACATGCGTTTGTTACCAGCAGACTTGACATTGGCAATGCATTACTCCACCGACTGCCTGTGAAACAACTAGAACGGTTGCTGAGAGTACAGAACTGGGCGGCCCGCCTTGTCAACGGCGCCAGGAAGTTCTGTCATGTCACACCTCTGTTGATCAAGCTGCACTGGCTGCCAATAGCAGTTAGAGTAGAGTATAATATACTTCTACTCACGCACCGAGCATTAACTGGCTGTGCACCACAGTATATCTATCACCAAATGTTTGAACAGACGTCAGCCAACTCGATTGTTGCGCTCCAGTGAACACAATCATTTATGTGTACCACTTGCAACGCGTCGCTGGGGTGATAGATAATTGTGCGTGGCAGCCCCAACACAATGGAACAAAGCTGACTGCAACAACAATGACAAACACTGATTTTAAATCAAACATTAAGACTTACCTGTTTTCCCGAACATTCTGTACGGCGCCGTGAGCAACGATTGTTGGATCGGCGCAATATAAATGTCACGATTTTTTTAAATATTATTTAAACTTTATTAATGCATCAATAAATTAATAATGAAAATAAATAAAGATCAAATGAATCGATAGATAATAAATCAACATAAAACCAATGCGATACATATACGTAGCTAGATATGAAATAATCTAAACGAAATATATATATAAACGGTGCATCGTCAGACATACTGTGAACAGAGCAAAACTCAAGCACCAACATTCTGTGATTGGTAGAGTAATGACATGAAGACAAATATCCCCAGTCCTCAGTGCGTTCAAGAACGTACTTCAACAACAGTTATACATAGCCGATGTAATGTATGTATCGTATAGTGAAATTGTCCATTCCATTTTCAATCTCTATTGTCCGCAGGTTATCGGCTGCATCATGCATGGCCGCATTGAAACTACTAACAAAGTTGGCTGTACAAACACACAGAAACCGAAGATGGCTTCCAATAGATTTACGTCCGTCTTACGTAAGGTAAGAACCATTAAACTGTTTAAATCCTTAATCCATTGGAAATGTCGAAAATCAAACAAAACCGTTACCTTTCCGAAGAGTTGTTAGTTAATTCCTGAAAGTTTGGCGCCCGGGTTGAATGCCGTCTTGAAGGAAAACGTTAACATTTCCACATGCACACATACATAGGCAAATGTTTGGTTTGGTAAATATAAAAATAAGTGTGTTTTGCAGGAGACTAAGATCAATGTTTCTTTTTCGTATCTTTATTGGTATTATATGTATCTTAAAATACATTTTGTGTAACGTATACTTCAAACAAGTTACGTGAGAGCAAGCGCAATGTTGTCTTCTACACTCTTGTATCAAAATGTCAGTTTTGCTAAAATGTTACCCACGAGGTTTCACCAGAACACCAACAATAAATGGAAAGATGTCAGTTATTTTATATACAACATGACCGCTCTCTTGGATTTTCAGTTGGCTTGACGACTGACTCTGAAGAACGGCCCAGTGAAATAAAAAAGAAACTAAAAACAACATATGGATTGATAAAAGTTAACTTGTAAAACCGGTTTTATAACAACTTACCATAGCTATGAGAGTGACAATAAATTACCGAATTTGTTTTAAGGCCAGCTCAAACACAGTACAGAAGGTTTCCCCCCGAGTGACGCCACTTTTTGCCAGTTCACGTCACGCGTCAAACTTAGCATTGAGGCGTGCATTTTTTTGCATTTTGTCAACCATTTACACAATCGTTATGGTATTTAAACTGCATTATATGTCAGTTATTTCGAATTTCAAAATGGCGGCCTCTACGGGTATAAATTTAGATGGCCCAATGTCTGAAAATGTTCCACACATATTAGTCTACATATTCACCAAGTGTCATACTTTTATCACATATTGCACAATCGTTATGGTATTTAAACTGCATTATATGTCAGCTATTTTGAATTTCAAAATGGCGGCCTATACGGGTATAATTTTAGATGGCCCAATGTCTGATAATGTTTCACACATATTATTCTACATATTCACCAAGTTTCATGCTTTTATAACATATTGCACAATCGTTATGGTATTCTAAATTATGCCGCCCCACTATCTATGCCGGTTTCCGACTGCCAAATTTAATTTACGGAAGAACCGCGTGACATAATTATGACGTTCTTGTGAAACACGACATCTGTTTAGTAAGCAAAAACATCGCTACATTTCAAATGACGTATTTTGCCTGATCGCATGAAGTTCATAGAAGAACCTGAAACAACTGAGACAATGTTTGCGAAACACTTCAACTGCTAGAAAATGTTGATTATTGGTTTTTGCCGCTTCAAGATGTGGAAGTCGTGTTCCACGTCCGGGAGGTGATAAAACGTATTTTCTGTAACGGGTTGATACCATAATATCATTTACTCAACATCTATATCGCGCATATGGTTTGTAGTGTGCATAATTCAAACAATCCCTTCATTGTACAAACAGTCAAATAATCATATCCGTTGCAGGTGTGTTGCTAAAAGGCATATAAGGTATTGCGGAAATCATAACGCGTTTTCAGTCGTATCCTACTTATGTACGTTTTGCATAAACAATGAATGTGTGCGAATTTTGGCAGTCGGAAACCGGCGTAGAAGCGACATCGTAAATGTATGTAAACACACACACGCCTACACACACACACACACACACACACACACACACACACACACACACACACACACACACACACACACACACACACACACACACACACACACACACACACAGACACACACACACACCAACGTGTATTTAGTATCCTGTACATCTTCTTCTTCCACGTGTTATAATTATTTTCTTCCTCTGCAGCCTTGACGAGTTCTCGTACCACTTTCATTGCTTCACAAAATCCTGCTTAAATCGGTCATTTTGGAAATATGTGGACAAGATGGTTCGGAGGATGCGAGGGCATAATTGGAGTCTCGTGGCGCGTCGACTGGGTGAAGATTCGAGTTAGGAAACGCTGGTTCACTGAGGTGAATACATATACGATAAAAACATGGCTAGCCTGTAGTGATAAGAAACTGTCCAACGCCGAACATTCACGGCAATAACCTTCCCTAAAATGACAACGCTTGAATCATTACAAACACGTATTGTGTAATGTCTTGTTCTACACGTACAGTCCGGCAGTCAAACAACACAAGCAATGTATCACTCACCCTGGCTATTTTGCTGACCATTGTAATAAAATTATATAACCTACGTTATTTCGTTAGTGCTTTTTCACTGAATAAACGTTATCTTTATATAGCTTAAGACCTTATTGAAGCAGACCTGCCTACCATTCCGGATTGTCCGGAATCATTCCGGAAAGTCACCTCAAATTACGGTATTACGGCGAGGGATGAAAATATTACGGACTTTCACCATGTTCGCCAATCACTCAAATTTAGCTTACACTATATTCAACAGGTGGCAGCATATGTATGCAGCATGTTGAGGCTTATATACTAGAGCTGAGTAGACTAGAGTCTAGGTGATGTCGATGACAGCGTAACGTAATGGTTTTGCCGTCGCTGCACATACACATACATATATGCACATACACACGCACACACGCACACACGCACACACGCACACACGCACACACGCACACACGCACACACGCACACACGCACACACGCACACACGCACACACGCACACACGCACACACGCACACACGCACACACGCACACACGCACACACGCACACACGCACACACGCACACACGCACACGCGCACACGCACACACGCACACACGCACACACACAATGACGCAAGCACGCACATACACACACACACACACATTAGTCCCCTGCTATATAACCAACTCGAACGGCAGTTCATCGATCACTTTTTACAGCTTAAATTGTTACTATATTGATACATTAAAGTAGTTCGCTACTGCTAAATTATGATATTGGGCCGATAGAGACAGAGCGTTATCGCTGCACACACACGTTCAACACGTTTGTTCACACCCCATATTCTGTGTATGGCCTCCAAAAAGGAATCACATAATTCGTATTCATGGCCATATTTATAGGTGGGAATTTTTTGAAGGACGGACATGATATTCTTGTAAAGTTAGCTCTTCTGTCAAGATGACATTAATTCCGGTCTGTTTTCTCTTCCAAGTCTACAGGGCGTAAATGTTTATAACACAAAATACATCTTCAAATGTTCATCACCGTAATCCTCATCAGTGTCAATGTGGTTGCCGTCGGGACGGTGGTTTCGTAAGACAACAGCCTGATTGTGACACAGAATAACTGTTTTGACAATGGGTTGGTCTGGTAACTCAATGTAATTGTATAGCACACCGGTTTGCGAACCTTACAACGACTGCTGACCAGTGGAAATAAATTAGGTGGATAACATATGGCTGGATTGAGTAATAAAAATTAAAATATTGGTGGTAATGCCTCTAGTTTGTGAGTCAGACTTGTCCTCTGGCGAATAATAAGTCCGAAGGTCGGCGTCACCTAGCGGTTTCCCGACAACTAATTCTAAATTGACTGTAACAAATCCCGCCGGAGTAAAGGGGGGTGCCTGGCAACCGGGTGGACACACCATAAATCCACCAACGAACTTCCTACCTGAATGTTTTTTGTTGTTTCTTTCGTCTAGATTTGGATTTATGTAGCGAACTGTATCATCTATCAATTAATGTTGATTTCGCAGATTTTCCACTCCTCATACAACGTGGGAAAGTGGACAATCATGTGTTTACAGTCGTCCCCGTCACAGCGACATGCTGCCACACACGTGGTCAGTTGTCCGGACTTGACGGCTTCGCCCCATTTACAGGTGTTGAACAGTCCAGCCACTACACACCCCGACCACTTCGTTTCCCGTACCGCGACTAAGAAGTGGGTAGTGGAGCACGTGAGATGATGTCCGGTGATTGTGACAGTGAATGACGTCTTTATCGCTTCCGGCACACATTTCTTGATGACCAGTCCAGGCATCCAGCAGTTATCCCGTGGATATGGGAGCCAGCGACGCTCGATTGCATCAAACCTGTAGCGGGGAGTGTCCGCCAGCGCCAGACATGTTCCATTGTCGGCGTCGTTCAGGCGAACTGATATCTCCTTGTTGACTGGCGGCTCCAGCACATACCTTCCGAGCACTAGGAAACAACGAAGCAAAACAAAACTGATTAAAGCAATTATTTTAATGATACCCGTTCGTGTTGTAATCCTGTTAAAGTGTGTGCGTGTTTGTGTGTGTGTGTGTGTGTGTGTGTGTGTGTGTGTGTGTGTGTGTGTGTGTGTGTGTGTGTGTGTGTGTGTGTGTGTGTGTGTGTGTGTGTGTGTGTGTGTGTGTGTGTGTGTGTGTGTGTGTGTGTGTGTGTGTGTGTGTGTGTGTGTGTGTGTGTGTGAGAGAGAGAGAGAGTATGTGTGAGTGAGTGAGTGAGTGAGTGAGTGCATGCGTGCGTGCGTGTGTATCTACGGTCGTGTGTATAAGCCTGTGAATACAAGTATGCGTGAATGCGTTTGTATAGGCGTGTATGCATGTATTAAGTACTTATGCACAGACACACAGCAGCACAGACGCCCAGACACACAGACGCACAGACGCACACACACAAACACAAACACACTCACACACACACACACACACACACACACACACACACACACACACACACACACACACACACACACACACATACCTGAACACATGATATTTGTAGTGATCGTTTTATTTTACGTGTTAGAAATGTGCCGATTAAAGTAATATTTATAAGTCTCAATGTTAGCCTAACTATTAGCTGTTTTTAAAGGATCTAAAAACAAGGCAGCAGCTAAATTCAATGTTCCTTGTGTACACAAAATATAGCATTGTATATAACATTTGGCAATATGAAAAAAATACAGAAAAATGCATTGATAGTTAAAATCGCGATTCCCGCAGAAAATTGAAAGTCAATGAGCTAGGCGATCACGTGGTATTGTGACGTCAGTGGCGCGAATGTCGCGCAACGTGCAAAGATTTTCAATACATTCACAGCATGTTTACAACGATAGATGTTGAGTCGAAGCGCGCGTTACAGTGAGTTATTAGTAATTTATCATAATTATATATGTGAAGACAAACCTTCACAAACCTGAAGCAGCGAAGGTTTTTGCGGTCGGCATGTCTTGGAGCGGAGGTTCTATCGCTTCATTTTATCAACAAAGTTAGTATTCATGTGGAACTATGACGTAAATGCTTGTTCCTCTATAATGACTAGTGTTTATATTACACCGGAATACCACACAATAACTCATTCGGATGCTTGCTTTTAACCAACATCTCTGGTTGTAAACATGCTGTGTATGTATTGAAATTGTTGGCATATTGCACGACGTTCGCGCTTCTGACCTCACACCTGGGCATACAGAAAAACTCGCAAAAAATATGCATATTCGAAGAAGACCAGTTACACAGCGTAAACTGTTAAATTATTGATATATTGAATTCTCGTAAAATTATTGTTTTGGTGAAATATACAGGAAGATGTAAAATAATATGAATTCAAGCAATATATTTTTGTATTCCAATTAAGTCAGGCAAGGCAGTTGATGGGGAAACATTCCAGACACTTACCTGGACATTCACACCGCAACAGTGCTATGCTATTTCTAAGGTCTACCGTAATTTTACGTTTGACGTCACTGCCTAGCTCGGATGAATACAATCTGGAACAAAAAATATATATACACACACACACACACACACACACACACACACACACACACACACACACACACACACACACACACACACACACACACACACATATATATATATATATATATATATATGATATACATATTGCATTTAGGTTAGTTTATACGAGGTAAAAAGGAAATGCTCCCCACTACAAACCAGGATGAGATACACCGACTTAGCACGCTAATCGATACCTGCAAATACGAGTAAACGTACTAATACGTTTGAGAAATTATTATCGGACTGTGCTGTACATATCCTATGATAATGAATTTCACAATGTTGCATATACTGTATTGTGGAAATGTATGTTAAATGAGTTCGCTTGATTGGTGCATAACTTAGCGAATGTCCACGTTGTGTGGCGTAGAATACGTCAATCTTAACTATGTGGTTTGCGTGGTATCACCGGCCTCTCATAATATTCCTTCGGTAGGCATGTGTTTAGTTTAAGCACTAAAGTATAATGAGGATATACCACAATACTATGTTTTGGAAAAGTAGTTTTGAATTAAAACAGCACATCAAGTTGTTAGTTCAGAGTGTCTTGACATTTAACACAACAGTGTGTTTAACTATTATTATTTTGTTGTCGAGCACATACTAAACATGCATATATGTAGATTTATAGAGGCATGTGTTGTCTATGCATTCTCTTTCGTGTAGTATCTTCGCGTTTCGCGGGGTATCAATTATTTCTCAAACAATGTATTCGTGCTTTGTATTGTTAATAACGCCAATGTTCACCAACGATGTGAACTGACGTGCACTAGCATAGAAGACACACCAAGAGATGAGCTCTGCAATGGATTTTTTCTAACAGGAATTCACTGACGACGTGCGAACGTTGGTCAACACTCAAGGCAATGGCTGGAAGCTGGCGATGGAAAAGGCCGCGCGAAGATGTGTGCCGTTAAATGAAGAGTGTGATGTATTTAAACGTGTTTTATTCACGACCACATGGTCAAACGTGATTACAGTTAAAACGGAACTTAGGCAGACTCGCGGGAACATCAATTGTTCGATACAAAAGCATTCCTCCCCACTTTAGTTAGATGTACACCAATTACGGTTGTAACACCCAAAGGTCACGATAAGTAGCCAGCCTGATGCTACTTTAACAATTACAAGTCCAAACGTTCAAAGTCTTCCTGCATCGTGTCGAACACTTAGGCACCGCTTCGGCTGCAGCAGGCGCATTGTCAGTTGTCTAATCCGGTGCGAGCGTTTGAGAGGCCTCAGATTCTTCATGAGACTTAGCCCCGAACTCGGGAAAGCCTCCAACTGCGGGGGCAGCACCGATGACGCCAACTGGTGACTCGATAGTCTTCCTTGTAGTTGACCGATGTAAAGGCGAACGATGGCTCCACCTTCGAGACGGGTGGTGTACGATACGTCTGTTGTTTGATTGTGCCAAGTACACAGCTTACAGCGTTGCCATGGTACCGTAGAGCGTACACAAGATTACCGGTTTTGAAGGTACGAACCTTGACGTGCCTTTCGTGTGTCGCCTTCTGTTTGGTTTGTATGGCAATGACCCTCCTACCGACATCTGGCTTAGTGAGGTGAAGCCGAGTCTTCAGCTGTCTATTCATCAACAGTTCAGATCGTCGTTGAGTGTGGAGTGAGTAATTCGGTATTAGAGGTGGAAGCGTGCTAGCTTTGTTTCTAACTCCCCTCCTTGCATGCGCTTTACTTCTTCCTTTACCACCCCGACGGCTCATCCGGCCAGACCATTTAATGCCGGGTGATGGGGCGTGCTTGTAACGTACTTGATGCCATTGTTTCGGCAGAACTCTCGATACTCGTCACTAACGAACCCAGTGGCATTGTCACTAACGATGACATCCGGGATGCCACGAGTGCTGAATGACTGTCGCAGTTTACTGATGGTCGTGGCTGTTGTTGAGCCCGTAGCTATCCACTTCGAATGATGTTGAGCCCGTAGCTATCCACTTCGAATGGACGTCGATCACCACCAGCATCATTCTGCTCATGGATGGACCTGCATAATCGATATGCAGTCGCGACCATGGTCGATCTGGGAACGACCAGGATTGTAGGGGACCTTCCGTACGTCTGGATCGGGTACGCATGCAGATGTCGCAAGTTTTGACCATTTTTTTCAATGTCCTGATTGATACTTGGGCCACCACTTCTGACTGCGACTTATGGCTTTCACGCGCACGATCACAGTTCTTCCTGCAGTGCTTTGCGATAGACACTTGGAATGATCACTCGTGTACCCCACATGGAACAGTCATCATGGATGCTGAGTTCATCTCTTCTTTGGATGCATGCTTCATATGTTCGTTGTCGTCTTGATTTGGAAATCCTTCCCTCGTCATGATGAAGACTTGTGACAACACAGTGTCACATGTTGTTTCGCGGCGTATGTCACTTGCAGTGACTGGGTACATGTCCAAATACTGCATTGTCAGTATCGTGTCAGCTGGCACAGGTACATGTCTCGGAGCGCCACCTACCGGGATGCGGCTAAGAGCGTCTGCTTGGGGGATGCTTTGGCCCGGCCTGTTGACTGTCTTGTATTCGTAGGCAGCCAGTGTCAGGGCCTAGCGCTGCATACGTGGAGACAGCATCTGCGGAACAGCCTTCGTTTCTCCGAACAACAAAAATGCGGCTTGTGGTCTGTGAGGATAGTAAACTTGCGACCCCACAAGTACTTGTGAAACTTCTTCAGTCCATCGATGACGGCCAACCCCTCTTTATCAATCTGAGCGTAGTTTTACTCAGGGTTTCTCTACACTATCTTCCATAACGTGAGCAAAGTCGGATTCAGTGCCGTATGGAGAGGCATTACATGTCAGAATCAACGACATGGAGGAGTCGAAATGCGTTACGACCTGAGGCGAGCTCAGCATCTCTTTCGTCTTGTCAAAAGCCTCTTGTTGTGTCATCCGCCAGTACCACTTCGGGTTCTTTCTGAGAAACTGATGCATGCGCGCCACGATCGTCGCTATGTTGGGCAAGAACCGACCGCAATGGTTTACCATCCCAAGGTAGGTTCGTAACTCGGTGATGCTGGTTGGCGTCGGAGCGTTGCGGGTCGCTGAGAGAGTCGTACCAGAAGAGTGGATTCCTTCCGCATCTATCCAGTGACCTAAGTATTCTACTTCGTCACTGAAGAAATTGCATTTTGATGCTTACAGTAGGAAACCGGCTTGAAGAGGCGTTCAAGCACTCGCTCAAGTGTCTGTAAGTCCTCATCTTCGAGTGATCCAATCACCAAGATGTCATCTAGGTACACCATTGTGTTAGAGGACGTTTATGACCCGTTGGAAAATCTCTGGTGCTGATGACCCACCGTACGGCAGCCGCTTGTACGTGAAGAGTTCTCGCGGCTTGTTGATCGTGACGTATTTGCGACTGTCGGGTGCAGGTCGATTTTTTATTGTAGGCGTGGAGCATGTCGAGCTTTGTGTATGTTGCCACTTGATTTACTGTGAGTTTGTAGTCCCCACCGAGACGTACGCTTTTGTCTGCTTTCCTTGCCCACCATGTCCCGCATTGCATATGGTAGCGGCCGCGACTTGTAATACTTGGGAACAGCATCGTCGTTGACGTAGATCGTGGCATACACCATGTTACTAATGTTCCCACAAAAAAACTCGATGCCATTGTAAAACCATCTTTTTCTATTTCATCATCAATAACAACAGTATTTTCTGCGCACGACGTAAGTAAACTAATAACATTTGGCACGGTGTGATGTATGACGTGGAAGGAATGCAAACAAATCTGATCAACGTAAACAACAATAAAACTATTAAACCAAGAGCTGACAGGTAAGTAATTTATTTTACACATGACGGCTTATGTATCTTATGTACAAGAAAGCCATGAAAATACATAATGTCTGATACTACAGAGACACGAGATGTAAGACGGACGGTCTATGTGTTTCGCGTGGTATCACACGAAGGAATAACTTTATAAAGGTGTCCCATGTTTTAGTCTTCAGATCTTCAATATGTCTACTTTATCATATTAAAAAATGAAAGCGATATAAGAAAGTCGCCAAATCAACAATGTGTCCAGGTTTCATGAGAATCGAATATATATATATATATATAAATGCATAGTGCATACATCACTTATATTAACGAGTGAGTGAGTGTGTGAGAGAGTGAGTGAGTGAGTGAGTAAGTGAGTGACTGAGTGAGTGAGTGAGTGAGTGAGTGAGTGAGTGAGTGAGTGAGTGAGTGAGTGAGTGAGTGAGTGAGTGAGTGAGTGAGTGAGTGAGTGAGTGAGTGAGTGAGTGAGTGAGTGAGTGAGTGAGTGAGTGAGTGAGTGAGTGAGTGAGTGAGTGAGTGAGTGAGTGAGTGAGTGAGTGAGTGAGTGAGTGAGTGAGTGAGTGAGTGAGTGAGTGAGTGAGTGAGTGAGTGAGTGAGTGAGTGAGTGAGTGAGTGAGTGAGTGAGTGAGTGAGTGAGTGAGTGAGTGAGTGAGTGAGTGAGTGAGTGAGTGAGTGAGTGAGTGAGTGAGTGAGTTGGTGGGTGAGTGAGTGAGTGAGTGACTAAGTGAGCGAGCGAGCTAGTGAGTGAGTTGATGGGTGAGTGAGTAAATGAATGAGTGAGTGTGTGAGTGAGAGAGTGAGCGAGTGGGTGAGTGAGCGAATGAGCGAGTGAGTGAGTGAATGAGTGAGTGAGTGAGTGCGTGAGTGAGTGCGTGAGTGAGTGAATGAGTGAGTGAGTGAGTGAGTGAGTGAGTGAGTGAGTGAGTGAGTGAGTGAGTGAGTGAGTGAGTGAGTGAGTGAGTGAGTGAGTGAGTGAGTGAGTGAGTGAGTGAGTGAGTGAGTGAGTGAGTGAGTGAGTGAGTGAGTGAGTGAGTGAGTGAGTGAGTGAGTGAGTGAGTGAGTGAGTGAGTGAGTGAGTGAGTGAGTGAGTGAGTGAGTGAGTGAGTGAGTGAGTGAGTGAGTGAGTGAGTGAGTGAGTGAGTGAGTGAGTGAGTGAGTGAGTGAGTGAGTGAGTGAGTGAGTGAGTGAGTGAGTGAGTGAGTGAGTGAGTGAGTGAGTGAGTGAGTGAGTGAGTGAGTGAGTGAGTGAGTGAGTGAGTGAGTGAGTGAGTGAGTGAGTGAGTGAGTGAGTGAGTGAGTGAGTGTGAGTGAGTGAGTGAGTGAGTGAGTGAGTGAGTGAGTGAGTGATTAGAGTATCTATCTATCTATCTATCTATCAGTGAGTGAGTGAGTGAGTAGTATGTGAGTAGTGAGTAGTGAGTGAGTATAGTTATCTATCTAGAGTAGTGAGTGATGAGTGGTGATTTGGTTGGTGAGTGAGTGAGCGATCTAATGGGTAATTAATGGTAACAACGTTGGTTGCTTTTCAACATTAATTGTTGAGAGAACGATATATTACTTTGGTTGTTCATCCTCTGTCCAGTAAAGCGAGTCGTCTTCAATGGCTATACCAAACACTTTTGAAGCAGAGTGAAGTAAGACCCTACTTTCTTGGCCATTGTAGTCGGCACACTTGATGAACTTGTTATCTGCAACACAGCAATAGTAGATGGTAAATGTAGCATGATGTGTTTCAGTTTGGATATGCATATTGCAAAAAGCATACATTTCTTATGTTCATGTGTATTAAGAGAAACAGTCAAGCATCCATTGTGTTGTTTTAAACTATTTTCGTTGAACAATAATTGAAATGGACACAAACGCACGAAATTGTGTAACGGCGTCTAATCAACAGTACATTTGTGCTAAAAGTCATATTTGCGTACACTAATTGACTATTTCAGTTACAACATAATATGCGGATTTAATTAGTTTACTTGCTTGTCACATTAGCAAAGAAACGAAGGGATGGCATGGCGAAACACATTTTAAAATGATAGCAGTAGAAAGTAAACCGAGATGGGCTGGACATGTACAGAAACGGAGTTAGGAAAGACTGACAACGAGACGCCGGAAATAGATGAGGGTAGCTGAAATAGAAGAGGAAATCCACATTAAGATGGAAAGACAACGTGCAGCGATATATTAAAAAAGCGGGTACGAATGGACGATAATGGAAAACCAGTAGATCGATAAAAATGGGAACAAATAATAAAGAAGACAAAACTGATCTACTGACATTAACCCCTCCCCAGATGGGACAAATTAGAAAAGAAGATGTAGCGTAGACCACTCACATGAATCGGACCAGCACACGCGATTGTTCGTGTGGTCAAGAGCAACGCCATGTAGCCACCCCACTTTGTTCGGTAGGATAACTACATGCCCGCTACCATCAAAGTTCCTCTTATGCATGGAGCCGCCTGACCCGAAGAATATCAATCTGTGGAGAAAAACACGGACAACCGATTGCCTAAACAGTATCGTATTAAAACATCCACCTTTGCTTTTCTATATATCACGTGACCTATTCCATAGCAACAAGGTCGGCGAAGCCACCTAAAATGAATGCCAAATATTTAGAGCGTTCATACATTTCATCGTATATTTTGTTGAAATAGCGGCGTCATTTACATATTCGCCATTTTGGAATTGCGTGTCTCCTAGGCGAAGCGATGGCGACACCAATGTTTCACAGATTGGGGCTGGTTTTTCTTGCGTAGCCTTTATTCCTTGTTCCATGATACTATCAATAACGATACGTTCACTAGTAATACCGCCGTCGCAATAGTAAAATTATCCCCAGTAGTTATCCGTAATACATACAACTTTCTACAAATTTACTAGATAAATATTTTGTTTACTGATCTAATAAGTTGAAGCAATAAATTACCTCTCGCTTGTGTCTAGGGCCAAGCCGAGTAGATTGGGTCCACCTGTGCCGTCGTATAGCTGCGTTCTTCCACTGCCGTCGGCATTCACAACCTCCACTGACCGAACACTATAAGTGGTGAAGTAAACTTTCTCTTCCTCTGAATGCACCGCAATACCAAATGATGAACCTGTAAAATAGAATAGTAAAAATCTTTGAGCATAATACGTGAATAAACTTTATAGCAGCGCATTAACACAGAGTGCTCCCTAACGATGTTGAGGCTGCGAAATGGATACATTGATTTTGTTCTGCGATAAGCACTGTGCGTGTGTGTGCGTGTGTGTGTGTGTGTGTGTTGTGTGTGTGTGTGTGCGTGCGTGCGTGCGATTGAGTGCGTGCGTGTGTGTGTGTGTGTTTGTGTTGTGGTTTGTGTGTGTGTGCGTGTGTGTGTGTGTGTGTGTGTGTGTGTGTGTGTGTGTGTGTGTGTGTGTGTGTGTGTGTGTGTGTGTGTGTGTGTGTGTGTGTGTGTGTGTGTGTGTGTGTGTGTGTGTGTGTGTGTGCCTGTCTGTGTACATGTGTACGTGTGTGCGTCTGTGCGTGCGTGTGAGCGAGCGATCGGGTGTGCGTGCGTGTGTCAGTATTCCCTCACACAATGCCGTAGGAATTAAATGGGGCAATTATAATGTGCCACGAAGTCGTTTATAATTTAAAATATTCTGCTTCGTGAATGAAGGTCACAGCTGCACAACTCGTAGCAATACACCTCGCCAGACGACATTGATCATCACAGATGTCTGGTTGTGTCAAAATCAATAACAGCACAACTCGTAGCAATACACTTCGCTAGACGACGTTGATCATCACAGATGTCTGGTTGTGTCAAAATCAACAACAGCACAACTCGTAGCAATACACCTCGCCAGGCGACATTCATCATCACAGATGTCTGGTTGTGTCAAAACCAACAACAGCATATCAAAACAAACGACATTTCCAAGTTGACTGTGCAATCAAATTCATACACTCATACAAATTCACGCATGCCAGGTACGGGTTCATTTCAATTGCCATTTGTAAATATTGTAAATAAATATTGCGTCGAAATGGCGAAAAATATTTGCAATCCTAACAATGACAGAGATATGGCATAGTTGATATATTTAGAGTTGTTTAGTAGGCTGAGTCCATTAGCTATAGTGGGAATGCGCGCACAGTTTTATGAAGCAGCTGTTTTTTTTATTGAGCAAATCGCCGTACACGTTATATGGTCGATTCCCGCGAAAACATTTACAAACAGGTTCCAGGGCTATAACTCATTTAATATACTAGTTGGAAGGTTGAAATGATGATGTACGCATGCGTCTTTGTTTGGGGCTTTCTGGGGAACCTTACTTTTATATATATATATGTACCATGGAATCTCTGAGTACTGTCCCCAAAAAAATTGTAATTTCTGCTCTATTTTTGTGAAATATGTGCGACCACTACTTTAAAACTCATTGTATTATTCGAACAACATATACAAGGTGTACATTTAATGGTTGGCTATGAAGGCCGATGTCTCAGGCATTGCTGATCAAAAAAGAAAACATCGCCAACGACCCCACCCCAACCCCCCCTCCCGTCTTCCGATGTCATTAATGTTCCGACAGCGCAACAGCTATTGGGCCACTCTCCAAAAAATTCTGACAGTTCGTTTTTAACTTTCCACGTTGTATTATTTCCTACTATTTCCTAATTTGTGAACTCACTTATAAGATATAAACATAGTTGGAATCGTTTCGACGATATATTTCAGCATATGTATAATTCCTTATAACAAAATGTAAGCAAAGAGGCCTAATTCTTGCTAGAATAACCTAAACAGCCAAAAATAGGCTTTCCATTTTTAAACAATTACTTCAGATACCTCCAAAAAACACAACATTTTAAGTATCTGATACCAATATAATCTATGTTATCGCACTATAATATTGTTTCGCACTATAATATTGTTCCATAAGATACATAATATTACCCAATTTTGTATAATTACTAATTAGCCATTGTTGTACCTCTACGAGAATTGTTTCCATTTAAATAAAATATGCTCAGAAAATACGCCACGTCGCATGTTAAACGCAACTAAAGGTTGGTACCGGGCGTAACCGTTTTTGTGAAATGCTGTATTGTTTTCTAAACAGGTTTAATTTAACTGCAAACAATTCTCACCTATAGTATTAGTTATTGTTTGTGTATCCATACATTTTAAAACAATTGTTATTTGTGTTAATCTACATTTTAGCTTGGTATCGGGCGTAACCAGTTAAAGTTTGGCTATTTTTTTGTTTGCACAAAGATCAAATTGACAGACAATATAACGGTAAATGTTATAAAATAATGTTTACTTAAAATATTTAATATATATCGGTTTCTTACCAATATTGACTTTTTAAAATAAACAATTTGTAGTAGTGGCACAATAGTGAGGAAACTTGGTATCGGGCGTAACCGTAAAAATGGCCAATTACCAATGATAAAAAATGGGTAGAAATGTGTATCTTATGGAACTATGTTATAGTGCGTTACGTCCATAAGATAGTTTACGTTGGCACCATATACCGAACATTTTGAATTTCCAATATTTAATACTTTGGAGGTATATGAAGTAAATATTTAACAATAGAAAGCTTATTTTGCCCGTTTTAGGCCCTTCTAACAGGAATTACGCCCCTTTGCTTGCATTGTGCTATGGGGAATTAATTATATATATCCTGAAAGATCTCATTAAAACGAATCCAACGATGTGTATAACTTATAAGTAAAATTAAATAATAGGATAATAGGAATTAATACAACGTTGAAAATTAAAAACGAACTATCATACTTTTTTTGGAGAGTGGCCATATAGATGTATAATTTTAGGAATGCCATGGTACTATTTGACTTTAGGACGTCTACACCAATACCTGATTGCAAGGGCTTGTATCTCACACAAAAAAGACTACGTACATCTTGCCAACAAGGAAAACACATAAAACTCAAATAGATAATTACCGACACTTAATGTCTATATGAAGGAGACGCACCTAACGAACTCTTTAACAACGTCTTCAGCACTCCAATCGTGAAGGGAACAATAAGGTAGGATCAGAGTAAAACATTCCTATCTCCCTAATGGTGAGAGACTCTTGCCTTAAAGGATTATGGTGCCTCAGGTTGAACATATAATGGCTAATGTATCTTACTATGTGATCTAAAAGACAACGATCGGGTGTCAAAATTATAATGAAAATAATAATAATATTTATTGAAAGAATTTAACACAACAGTAATTTTGATTGCATAATTTTATTACAGTTTCCATCCAATAGGTAGGGTGTGTGACAGGATGTTCGTGTTGTTTAATTACCAACGTGCATGCAATGTTGTTGGTCGCACATACAACTCATTCTTACGATAGTACCGTATGATCCGAGACATGACGTTATGTTTGTTTCCCAGTTACCAACAAATGATGCGAGTTGTGTAATTTACGGAAGGTTATTGCTGTAAATGTTCGGCGTTGGACACATATTTTTATCACTGCATACTAGCCAGTCGTTTATTGTATATGTATGCACCCTAGTGTACCAGCCGAGTCTAACGCGTATCTTCCCCCAGTTAACGCGCCACGAGACTTCAAGTATGCCATTGCATCATCCGAACCACGTTGTCCACAAACTTCCAAAACGACCGATTTCCATGCAAGGCTTTGTGCAGCTTGATCCGTGGTAGGCAACTCGTCAAGGCTGCGGAAGAAAGAAGCGAATCGCACAACTAAAGTAACAGTACAATGCGTCATGGGAAATACAAGGTGTTTATAGTAGGAATCTACTTCGTCGTCCGGAAGTGTGCGTGTGTGTGATGACTTGCGTGCGTGCTAGTGTGTGTTTGTGTATTCTAGACAGTTATATGTATATTATAATAACAAGTTAAACACTAAGCACATTAAACGTTGTAGGCATACTGTGTCCTTTAAACCTTACTGTCTCCTATTTCTTCAAGGTTCGTCGTGAAAAAGCAATGAATACGGCAGTGCAAGACACTGGAAGACAGTTTCGGCGTCGTATCAGATACAGCGTGCTATGTCAAGATGTGGGACAAGAATGTTTACAGGATATTTTATACGCGTTTATTACGTTTATGATGTTGGTGTATCTTGGCCTGTGGCGGCCTCTGTTCATTGTGTGTTTTGGAAGTCTGTTGTCATCCATGTGAGCCAAGCGATCTGTCCATCTGTGGCTTCTTTGTATGAGTAGTTGTTACATTCTCGGGATTACTGCTCTTTTGAGTATTTATTTGTTTGTAATGCGGTGCCTCCAAATTATTCATATGACAATATATTCACACACACACGCACACGCACACGCACACGCACACGCACACGCACACGCACGGTCACGCGCACACGCACACACACGCTCACGCACACGCACACGCACACACACACGCACGCACACACACACACACACACACACACACACATACACACACATACGCACTCAGAGACCGAACGTAAGATGGAGAGAATGAGTCAACTGATTCTACGGAAGGGCAGAGGGAGAAACCCTGATAGATGGAGAAGATTCGTCTAGTATGCAGAGCAGATCAAACAATGTGCTTTCATCCTTCAAGCAGTCATGAGGACGAAAAAGAAGTCATACCAAAAAGAATAGACGGGAAGAGGCACCAATCCGCTGTTTTTAGGGAATCCGGCATGCAACAGCGCCCTCCGGCGGCGATCTAGGAGAACTACACGACGGCACAGAGACACGACAGCACCATTTTTTGCAGCGCACCGAATTGTTCCAATTCTAAAAGTAAATATCCCAATAAGTGTTTTTTTAGGTTTCCAAACGATGGTGAAAGGTACAAACAATTGAACATGGTTGTGTTATGGAACATTGTTGACTTTCTTCATATTTTATGAATGATGAAATAAATCGAAGAATTCACTTGCTCAACGCGCTCAGCCTACGCGTACACTAGACAACAGAAGAGTTGAATGTTCACCTATATGTAACAATTCGTGGAGGAAGAGAGAGACTAGCACGTTGTTTTTGTAGTTTAAGTACAATATTTAGGGCGTTTGTGATAAACTGTAATCTACATAATTGTGTACTTCGACTGCTGTTACGAGAATGTCAACAAACAGTGCCGTTATTTGAAATGGACGAGAATCCGTTACGACTATGAATTAGATGACCAGCGATGGTTTGGACATCGACGTGGTCATATGTTACCAAGGGTCGAATAATCGAAAGACACTTGAGGCACTTCTAGGGGTCAGTGTGGCTAAGCCTTTCTTCCTCCACAACGAGATAAAGGTACATGTCTCATCTGCTAAAAACATGAGGAACAACCTCAAGAAAACAGGCTTCAAAAGAGACGGGAAAAGCACTGAGTGGAGCTACATTCGTCAGTTTTTCCTAACCGATTCCAGAAATGCTGTACGTATGGCTCCTAAACTGACACACAAGCACATTGACTTGCCCCCGTTTTCGGCTTTGCGAGTTAAATATGCGACCCAAGTCTTCTCTCACTCTGTGGCTGCTGGTATTTCTACAATGGTTACATTGAAGTCACTCCCTGAGGATGCAGAAGAAACAGCACTGTTCTTGGAACGTATGGACCGTCTTCAACTGTTTCAACAGCAAGACACACTGCAGCACAAACAACAGATGAAACATGCGTTGTTAAACACATCTGGGCACAAGGAGTTTCATCTGCCTATCATTGAGTGTCTTTTGTCACTTTGCACATCAATTTTCAGGCAAAGTTTCTCCTAACTAGCCGTCTAAATCAAGATTACTTAGAGAACCTCTTTGCTGTGATCAGGGGTAAGGGTGGCCATAGTGACAACCCTTCAACTGAGCAGTTCCGACTCTACCTTCGTCAGGTAATGGTCGGTTCTATTCTACTGCAGAGCAAAGAGAGGGAAGACGGGGACACTTTTCTTCTCAACCTCAAGTCTTTCGGTACTGCGTATCAATACATCGCCGCCGTTGAAGATGATCCTCTGACCGTTTTCTCTCAAACAGGATAAATGACCAAACTTTATTTCAACGTTGAGACGGAAGACCTCTCCATTGATAAAGAAAACACATTGACATACATAGCAGGATACATGGCCAGGAAACTGCGTAACAAAGTATGTCAACAATGTCAGCAAATCCTTATTGGTTCACCGACAAGTTCATCTACAGAATTGCTGCTACTTAAAAACAACTAGAGAATGCAAAATACGGATTTGTAACACCAAATAAAGAACTAGCGTCAACACTTGAAAATATGGAGCATGCTTTCAAGAAAACAAGCCACGCTCTACATATGGATAAAGTCCCGAGTAGACTGCGCCGTCATGTCGTCAAAGAAATAACGAATACTCAGTTGTCTGTCCTGCCGGAATGTGCACACTGAAAGATTATGTGTTGAACTTATTCATCAACATTTCCCTCCATGCTTTGTTGAAGATGAACAACAACTTCACAACTTCAAGAGTGAGAAATAGGAAAGTCCTGTAGTTGTCGCATATGTAAACAGGTAAGTAGGCGCAACATACGGCGGGCACCTACAAACGTGACATCAGCATACGGCGGGCACCTGCGTCCAATACATTTTATTTTAAAATTATCAATATATATATATAAATAAGAAAGAAAAGACTACGTATTTATTAAAAGTGAGACTAAGAGAGTAAAGTTGTAAACCAAATTAAAACTTAATTAAAATAGATTGTGCAAAGAATAGAAAGATAGATACCCTTAAAACAACATATTACACATTAAAAGCGAGTTTAAAATTGTGCGTTTTGAGGCGTGCTTTGAAAACGTCCATTGATGTGATCAGCCGCAGTTCTTCCGGCAACGCGTTCCACAGAAAACAGCACTTAGATCTAACAGCACGAGCTGTACTGCGCCCCGGGCATCAATTGCTTGAGTTAGGTCTTCATGGATACGCACAAGCGCAGTCTCGGTACTGTGGTTCGGGCGGTAAGCACTTTGAAACGGGTCATTGAAATCATTCGCATCCATGTAATGGCGCAATTCAATTGCAACGTATTGTTCCAGAATCTTCGATACAAAATTGATTTGTGATATAAGACGATAGTTCATGAGTACGTTAACGTCGAGACAGCGTTTCTTAAATAATGGTGTTACTAATGCATGTTTAATATTCGGCGGTACGAAACCTGACTGCAGAGATGCATTGACGATGTCAGTTAGTATTGGTGCGAGCAAGTCGATGTTGTCTTTCAACATGCCTGTCGGCATTGGATCTAGATCGCACGTCTTAGTGGTAGATAGGCGAACGATACGTATGATGTCCTCCCTGGTAGCAGGCGTGAATTTCGTGAATTGCGCATGTACTTCATTACTCGACTGTCGTTGTTCGAAGGCATTTTGCTCAAAGTGTGAATCAATGGTACGATGTATTTCAACAACTTTATTGGTGAAAAACTTGTGAAATCGTTCAGCGAGAGCAGAATCATCCAGTGAGTCGGGTAGCTGAGTGGATGCAGATCGCCCAAGGAGGGCGTTCGTTACACAGAACAATTGTTTCGTGTTATGGCCGGCATCTTTTATCAGCGTGCAGTAATGACTCGACTTAGTGGCACTGAGTTTTCGTCAGTAGTCATCTCGCAAGGTCGTGAAGATATGTCTGTGTGTACAAAGAGTTTCTCCTTTCGCCATCGGCATTCGGCACGGCGGAGGTTGGACATTCCAACAGAACCGGACGTACGACGCTTTTCCGAGACACTCGGCGACCGCGGAAAGAAGCAACTGACGAAAGATGCCACCCACAGTAAGGAGCACATCTTGGATGTGGTCATCGTTAGGGATAATACTTGCGTAGTACCTGTACTACCAACTGTTTATGATCCGTGTTTACGCGACACACACGGCAATCCATCCGGAGACCACCTGGACATAAGTTTTGTGGTAAATGCAAGAAAGCCGGCTGGGGTGCGGAAAACACTAAGTTTTCGCAGATTGCGTCGTATATGTGTTTCCGATTTCTGCAAAGATATTAAATTTTTTTCTTCAGATTTTGACATTGATGGATCTGTTGGGGCAATGGTGGAAGCATATGACACTGGATTACGTCGGATTATCGACCACCATGCTCTCTTGCTCGAGAAAACCGTAACCTTGTGACCTAACTCGCTGTGGTACACCGACGAACTGCGGCGTGAGAAGCAGAACTGACGGCGAGCGGAGCGGATTTGGCTACGTACTGGCCTCGAGGTACACCGACAAACTGTCGCAAAGTGTGGCCGTAAACCATATGTTACTCACCACGAGGCGTAGTTACTACTCCGACAAGATTGCGAGTTGTGGGTGTGATCAAAAGCAGCTCTTCAACATCACGAAAAACCGTATGTGATACACTGGCTTTGCGAAACTACCGTTGTATGTTTCTTCGATGATTTGGCCCAACGTTTGGCAACCACCTTGTGAAGAAAGTGAATGACATTCGGCAAAGCATAGGCCACTGTGGAGGTGATCGTTCATCTGCTATGGCGGCTGCATTCGGTGACGACACTGCTTTTCGAGGTGCTCTGTTCAGGGCGTTTTTAACGTACAAAGTGGGGGGCATTGCCCCCCAGTCAGACCAACTTTCACCCCAGTGTGCCCCCATTTTTCCAAACCAGCCCCTTGTAGGGCTTACTTTTTATTCGTTTTAGTGTGTTTGATTGAATTTGCATTGGGGTAAAAAATTCGCTAGAGAAGAACGGTGCCCTGAACTACTTGAAGTGGTGAACAAAGCGCTGGATCTGACAAGAGAAAAAGACACAAAGCTGGTTGGTGTCACCACTGACGACGAGGCGGTAAACACCGGCAGACAAGGTGGACTATGGCGTCTGCTTGCTGACCAAATGCAGAGAGGTTTGGCAACTTTCTGGTGTGGTGCATACCGATATGACTTAGCTAGTGAGTCGGTCGTCAGCATCATACCTGAGTTGGGAATCTGGAAGTCCAAACTATTGGGACTCGTACGATTCTTCCGGACGCCGAGACGGATGAAAATGCGCAGGCCAGGAATGTCAAGCAGTTCCCCCGGCACCACGATATCAGGTTTGTCCAGCTCAAGCTGCAGCTGGTGGATGCTGTGCTGAACAATCTACCAGCCTGCATTATGTGGGAATATATGCAGGCGCAAGAAAGTACCAGCGACAAAAAGGAGAAGGCTGAAGCCAAAGGGTTCCTGAGAATCTGGAACCACCAACAAACGTTGATCACCGCACTGAGGGGCGACATCCTGGAGATATTTGAAACACTCCAGAGGAAGTTGCAAAGGAGTGATTTGTTCATCAGCGTTCTTCTCACTGTGACTGATGCGGTAATCAAGAAGTTGAACCTAATGAGGGATGGCATCAACAAGAGATAACACAACGAAAGTGTAATCACCAGTTCGTTTGTACAAACCGCCGCGACAGACGAGCAATCAGGTTGGAGGTCGTGCAAGCATTGCACGAATACCTGTCTGAACGCATGCACCCGGAGCAGGAGTAGGTCATCAAAGACATGAAGGAGTTAGTGATATCATGCAGTCTGAGATAATTCGTTTAGCTTGGTGTGCGCGTCGTCAGGCGCCTTTTCCCAGATGAGACATCTGATTTTGCAGACGGGGAAGCCGAGCAGTGGGAAAACGTGATGAATGTGCCATTCTTGCATGGTGGCTGTGATCTCGGTAGTAAGTTGATTGTCAGGGTACTCCAACTTCTACCAGTCACAATACGTTCTGTTCAGAAGGTGTTGGAATCGCTGTCCTGTACGAGTTCACACTCTATGCAGACCGAAAGGATCATGAGCCACCACAACCTCGTGGTCGATAATCACCGCACCAGTATGAATGAGGACACGAGAAACGCACGAATCATGGTGGCACTGAATAGTGTTGGCACCGCCTACTATGACCCTCGACCCACTGTCGTCAAATTCTTGGAGAAGACAAGACGATGCTGGGCTTCATACTGGGACATCTACCGACAGCAGGAATTCACCCGCGAAACGGGACTCGTCTAGTCAAATTGAGACAACTGTCAAAAGTTCTGACTTGCAGGTGTAGTATTTCTGCTATTTGTGGGTGTTTAAATCTACTTTCCTTAGGTTTAATTTGGTAAATGAGGAAGGTCAAGCCAATAGATAGGCAGATTGTTGACCAACCGCCTTAGTTACGTAATTACAGCAACTCGGTTGCCGATGCGCTCAGTGGGGCGTGGTTTTCTGTTGCTAGCGTTTCTAGGCAAGCAGGTGGTTTCACTGTATCTTAGAGGGTGTTCCACAATGCGTAGCTTGAATTGTATATTGTATTAGCCAATAGAAATGTGGGAAACCGGTCATATGATGTGTAAATAGGTCCGCTTATATAAACGTCTGTCATACGCATTTCGCCATCTGGGCGCTGGCGAAGGACTGGGACAGATCCAAGGTTGAACAACACAGGTTGCCCTGCTGCCAAGAGAATGGCAAATCAAGTCGTGAAGCGTGGTGGGAATCGTTAACGTGGGTTACGTTCCCAAAATTTGTGTGTGCGATATTCGGCGTCCAGACTGTTCGAGCTTCGAAGAAGCCATGCCGCCACGTCAGCGGTTTATTGAAGAAACTTTCCGGTCGGCCCCGACGTCCGAGAACGGATATCATGGCGAATATTTGCGTCGATGAGCGAAAATCGCGACGCGCTCATCCCACCTCGGGCCATCCTCGAATAGCGGTCTCACAGCGACTTCGTCCGACAGCGTGACCGAATGCGATTCGAGAATTCGTAGCGGCCGGCGGTAAGCGTATACTGCCCGGCGTCTTCATTCGCGCGAACCCATTCGTCCGACTTCTCAACTGTTTGCGACCGGGCAAGACCACTCGATCGAAGCCCGAAATTCGTAGCGGCCCGCGGTAAGCGTCTACCGCCCGGCGTCGTCATTCTCGCGAACGTATTCTACTGACTTCGCAATCGTTTGCGATCGTGCGATACAAGTCGATCACAGCACGGACGCGACTCGCGGCGGACGGCGGCAAGCGTTGATTTCCCGGCGTCATCACTCGTGCGACAGAGATACACCGTTCTGGTTGTTTTCTGAGCTCGGCGTGATGACTTCATCAAACCTTCGTACAGGTTCGAGATGGGACTAGCCCAATGTAAATGTCTATTTTCTAATTGAACGTTTCTATTATTTGCTGTTTTATGAATGGTAGTTATCTGTGGTTTGAAGTGAGGTATTATTACCCTTGAAGTATACATATATATATATATATACTTGTTGTAACCGATTACTGTAATGAGAGTCCGTGAGGGCTAGCGATATGTTGTGTATTTATCTTATGTGGGATTTATTCTTAGATAACACTTGGCGCCTAGTGTTTGGTCGTGTAGTGGAACAATCCACCTTAGAAAGGAAGAGGAATTGGATAACTTAAAGATCAGTTGTGACTTTACTTTCTTAAGACTTTACTCGGATGAAACCGTCCGATTATCACGTAAACGACGAAATCGCCACGTACGAGGAAGTATGACCACGTCACTCCAGTGCTGCCCTACCTCCATTGGTTACCTATCTGTGTGCGCCCGGTATATAAAGTGCGTGTACTGTGTGATGCATGACCGGATACCGAGTTATCTCGCGGAGTTACTAAACCGACGGCAACCGAATCGGCATCTGAGATCTGCGTCTTTGCCGCTATATACTGTCAGTACCGGCTTCGCAGACGGTCACTGACGGTGATCGCTGTTTTGTTGTAGCTGCAGCCGGTCTATGGAACACAGTTTAAAACACTACTTAAAACACCTTTTTAGAGTAGCGTTTCTGTAATATATTCACGTAGATATTTACGTGGACTTTATCAAATGCACTTACCCATATTTTATGTAATTATTATTTTAAAATTATTTATTACATTTTAATTCACTTATTTAGTTTATATTGTTTAATACTTATCATATAATTTTGTTAAATTTGTTTGTATATGGAGGTACAATAATTACGTAATAAATGTTTTAATTATTATTTTATGGTATACATCTTAGAATGATTGTTTTGTTTCTATCTATAATACAATTCTAAATATTTACGTATAAATGCATGTAAAGCGCCTGAGAGCAATCTGATTGATTCGAGCGCTATGCAAGTAAATTGTATTATTATTATTATTACAGTAATATGGAATGATACAGAAATAAAACGAACATATACCAAACCACTACATCTAAGTTTCGATGGTGTAGAGGTTAGACAAGGAACACACACACGCACACGCACACGCACACGCACACGCACACGCACACGCACACGCACACGCACACGCACACGCACACGCACACGCACACGCACACAAACACAAACACACAAACACACACACACACACACACACACACACACACACACACACACACACACACACACACACACACACACACACATCCGGATTATAGTTAGACGCTAGTGGCGTGATTTTTTGAAAACGAAGCTTATATTTGTATAGAAAACGCTAAAAAATTAGGGGTAACCTATTACTTGTTTATAATATTATCCAAATTGAAATGAGGTACTGATTACATCTTGTGAATTTAAAGTTGCACTGTAGAATGCCCTATTTACTGCCATATCTATCAGATGGCATTTGATATGGTATTTGGTAAATTGTGTTTTTGCTAAAATTACCTGTGGCCACGTATTTTCAGCGGAACACGGCACGCGGATATATTGTTAATCTTTAACGCGGTTTTATTTTAAAATCGCATAGTACGTGAACAAGGTTATATGGAGTTAGGGAAAGTTATATATTATATTATATATATATATATTGATATATATATATATATATATATATATATATATATTGTTTGGGGCATGGTGATTCACTGAACAGTTTTATTGAATTTAAAATATGAGCGATCTCAGATTGCAACGTTTAATTCGAGTATTTTTTCCAAAATGCTCATCTTTGCATTGAAATATGCTTTACTATTATTTAGGTTTGCAAACACTTTCACATAATAATACAATCTCAAATACTAGTTTTATGTATTTCTGCTAAACATAATAATTAATAAAGTTGTTTACCACGGAAATTTGAGTATAATTAATTTAGTAGTCGAAACTTTTCAAAAAACAACGGCGCCAAAACGACCAATATTCGCCCGTACTTGCCATGCTCAGCAGCGATGTAATTTCGGCGGCGATGCAATTTCAGCTAATTTGTTTACAAAATGCCACCAGTGCGACCGAGTTTTCCGCCGAAGCCACCAACTTTTGCAGCCTAGCCGAAGCGGTAAGGCAGCCGAAGCTTCCTAAGTGCAAAAAGGAAAAACGAGTGGCGCTGGTTTTTCGTTTTGATGCAGTGAAAACGAAAAACGGTTTGTTTTATCGTTATTTTGTTTTCTAACATGTATCAGAAATACCGCGAATAGTAGATTGTATTAATTTTTCGTACTTCAAATATGAAAAAAATGAACATTATTTGCTTTTTTCCTTTTTTGTTCACCAATTTCAAAACGAAAAAGGAAAAGACGGTACATACACGGACCTAACCTTATACAGTTTAAATTACTGCTAGGCGAGCAATCCGGCTTTAAAGAGATTAAGCAATACAGTCATGTGAAACCGTATTGCTTAAGCTGACCGACTATTTTCTGAGCAACATTGACAAAGTCAACTTGTGTGGCATGGTATTTGTCGAACTGAGAAAGGCTTTTGACTTGATTGACCATGATCTGATTTTACTCAAACTGGAGTTGTATGGTTGCCATGAAAACGAGCTAGCATGGTTCCGATCTTATCTTAGCGAACGCTACCAATGCTTGAAATATGACAGTGTGTTGTCAAACTCTCTTCCGGGAACACTAGGTGTGCCGCAAGGCTCAATACTTGGACCCTTGTTGTTTTTTTTATTTTCATGAACGATGCCATTCTCGAAGTAGCAAACACGCGGATTGACATGTATGCCGATGACTCGACACTATATACGGCCGGCAAATGTGTTGCAGACATAAACCGGTCACTAACAACTCACTCAAACCACTGTACAACTGGATAAACGAAAATCGAATGATTCTAAACGCCGATAAGACAGAGTGCATGCTACTTGGCACCAGGCTGAAATTACAACGTGCAAGACCGAACTTCTGCGTACACGGCAACAACTGTATCGTGACACCCGTTGAGACCCACAAATTACTTGGCTTATACGTCGACAGTAACCTAACTTGGAATGCACATGTGACAAAGCTATGTTCCAAGCTGCGTAGCCGGTTGTATTTGTTCAACCAAGTGAAACGCTTAATGCGGCTACGTGCAAGGAAACTGTATTTCTCAGGGATGGTGCAACCGTTAATTGACTACGGCTGCGTCATATGGGGTAGTTGCGGACACGTTTTAGTGTCGAGCGTTCATAAGACGATGAAGCAGTATGCACGTGTAATTTTGAATGTGAAAGACCGGCGACAAGTTTCAACATTGACACTATTTCGCTCTCTAGGATGGTTGCCAATCGATGTTCGCATACGTTACTTCACTCTCATAGTAATGTATAGTATCATGCATGGGCAAGCCCCAGCTTACCTTACAGATCTATTTATATTAAACAGTGGTGTACATGATCATCACACCCGCGGCTGCACAAACATTGGTGTTCACAAGTACAACCTGGCTATAGACCAGCACACATTTGCTTATAGAGGTGCGACACTATGGAACGCTATCTCGGAATCTATACAGAATGCCAATAGTGTAGAGACCTTTAAAACAGTCTTTTAAAAATTTCCCAAGAAGGATGTATACAATTGTTTGCACTGTTCAATTGATATGTTCGAATGGCTGTTTACTTTTAAATGATGAATTGTTTTTAATTCATTTATCTTGATTTTATTTACTATTATTATTGACTTCAATCTTTCTAGAACTGGTAAATGTATTCATGATGTTGTTTTATTTGTAGTGTCGTATTAATCATTTATTATTTCATTTATTTATATGTTATTTATATTTATTTATTTAATTAGTTATTAATTATATTTTATTGTTGTGAATTGTATATTTTATAAAAGCTGTGTAAATGTTGATGTAAGAATGTAGTGCGAGATGGAACGTTGAAAATCACGATGTAACGTGACATGGTCATCATCATTAAATAAAGCTTTTACTACTATTACTACTACCACTACCACCACTACTACTACTACTACTACTACTACTACTACTACTACTACTACTACTACTACTACTACTACTACTACTACTATTACTACCACTACTACTACTACTACTATTACTACTACTACTACTACTACTACTATTATTACTACTACTACTACTACTACTACTACTACTACTACTACTATTACTACTACTATTACTACTACTACTACTACTACTACTACTATTACTACTACTACTACTACTACTACTACTACTACTACTACTACTACTACTACATGGAGGAGAACAGTGGAAGCGAACCTGAGGGAAATGAACGACAGCTGGGGCACCAAACGGCGAATGGCCATCACAAAATAGTTTGTTGTGATAATTGACCTATCCATCGCGTTACTTATTACTTAGTGGAAAGGTCCGCCAAGCCTTCAAAATGGATGCTGAATATGTGAAGTTGTTGGATATTTCGTTGTATATTGTGTTGCAATATTGGTTGCAGTGTTGTATCTTTGTAACAAAATCGTAGGTCAAAATTTGCTTAAGCGAGAGCTGCATGCGTGATTGGTTTAGCACATCATCGTAAGAGAGGTGTGGTAGTTGACTGCATTACCCCTGAGATAAATCGTACGCAATGGGCGGATGTTTGCTGTATTAGTTTTACAATTGTTGTTCGCCCTAGAACTGTTGTTTTCCGCCGATCGTGCTGTGGGAACCTGGTGAACAATCGCTCGCGCCCTACATCAAAGAACAGTTACAAAAAAATCTATATAATTACCGGTTCGGTCCATCTCAACAAGCGGCGGAGCAGTAATAATATCAGCCACGATTGGCCAAAACCCAAACAGTTGAATCTTGAATGGCAACGAAATGGTTAACTTAGCTTAAGTTCAGCGTTTTGGCAAGTTGGGGGGAATTGTTGGCTGATGTAATCAGCAGCGCTACTAGCGCGAGGATAATTTAGCACGCAGGACATCACTGAATAATAGGCTATTATCGTGGATGGTCACTATTTGGTAATCTTATAAGAGAGTGAATGAGTGAACGAGTGAGAGAGTGAGTGACTGAAAGAGAGAGATAGGGAAAGAGAGAAGGAGGGAGGGAGGGAAAGAGAGACAGACAGACAGAAACAGAGAGAGAGGGGGAGACGCACGCGATGTGGGTGAGCGACTGAGTGAGTGAGTGAGTGAGTGAGAGAGTGAGTGAGTGAGAGATTGAGTGAGTGAGTGAGTGAGTGCGTGAGTGAGTGAGTGAGTGAGTGAGTGAGTGAGTGCGTGAGTGAGTGAGTGAGTGAGTGAGTGAGTGAGTGAGTGAGTGAGTGAGTGAGTGAGTGAGTGAGTGAGTGAGTGAGTGAGTGAGTGAGTGAGTGAGTGAGTGAGTGAGTGAGTGAGTGAGTGAGTGAGTGAGTGAGTGAGTGAGTGAGTGAGTGAGTGAGTGAGTGAGTGAGTGAGTGAGTGAGTGAGTGAGTGAGTGAGTGAGTGAGTGAGTGAGTGAGTGAGTGAGTGAGTGAGTGAGTGAGTGAGTGAGTGAGTGAGTGAGTGAGTGAGTGAGTGAGTGAGTGAGTGAGTGAGTGAGTGAGTGAGTGAGTGAGTGAGTGAGTGAGTGAGTGAGTGAGTGAGTGAGTGAGTGAGTGAGTGAGTGAGTGAGTGAGTGAGTGAGTGAGTGAGTGAGTGAGTGAGTGAGTGAGTGAGTGAGTGAGTGAGTGAGTGAGTGAGTGAGTGAGTGAGTGAGTGAGTGAGTGAGTGAGTGAGTGAGTGAGTGAGTGAGTGAGTGAGTGAGTGAGTGAGTGAGTGAGTGAGTGAGTGAGTGAGTGAGCACGATAATGAGTGAAGGAGATAGTGGGTGAGTGAGTGAGCACGATAATGAGTGAAGGAGATAGTGGGTGAGTAAATAAGCGAATTAGTGAAAGAGTGACTGGTGAGGGTAAGCGGTTATGTGAGTGAAGGAGTGAGTGGGCGAGTGAGTGATAGGAATAAAGCAGTTCCGCAGGAAAAGGTCTTAATTTGAAGACATATATGGAAATCGCAAATTGTGTTCGCATTGAATGGTTATGGAGACATATTGCTTGTTGTGTTGCTCCATTCGTAGCTGAATCGGTAATAGAGCACTTTGGGTAGTATTATACAGCTGCTGCCATCTAGCGATTAACTGTTTGTCCATCGATTTATTATACACTACTTGCTAACTGTTCGTTATTGGAATACTACTTACAATCATACGGTATATTGAACAGTATGAAATGCTGCCATCTAGCGAATAAATGTCAACCCGAGATGACCTCCATAGCCGATTTTGGCTTGTCTAACGGACACCGTGTTAACAAATAGAACACATTCCTATATTAAAATAGAGGAAACTCCAAGGCTTTTTCTACCATTTTATACAAAATGGTCCCATATTTTGGTTCAATTACGGTAAATTTTACTCCCTCAAAACGTGAAAGAAAAATGCTCTTTGGAAAACAAATTACGTCATATTACAAGGAATAATGCAGTGAAGAGCCTTTTATCGCGGTTGCTTATTTCGTTCTGCGCTATTTGGCGCACCCATGTTAGAGAACATTCCAGCATCCCGGTAGTTTGGCCGAGTATTGATTTTAAGTTGCACTATGAGATCGTCCATCTTTTAAATAAAAATGTCCAGTTAATCAAGATGCCCGATGCACTATAACATTACCTATATCACTTTCCTCAATTACATATACAAAATTAACATAATATGTAATTGCAAGATAAACCGGCGCAAAAGACGACAACTTATATCCGATTGCTATGCGTTTATTATACCGCTGGCAGGACATGCAATTTTGCAAAAGTGTTATCGAATATCAGCAAACGCATGAATTGGTAATGCTGTATATATACGCTTTGCTAAAGAAACAGTTAAAATCGTAATTTACCTCAGAATACAACTTTAAGGACATACTCCCTAAATGACAGCCACATTTTCAAAACATTGAGCGCTCAGAGCGCTTCAGTTAAAACAAACGATCGGTGTGCTGTTGTCAAAGGTTTGGGGAGGATTATAGCGGATGATAGATCACTTTTATCCAATATAATTCTACACACAGTTGCAGTTTTAAGTAAGCACGGGCGCAGAAGACGGTTTCCCGAAGTAGGCCCTATTCCTACTAACGTTTGTTGTGACGTAAATTTAAATAGTTTTAGCAACGTTAAAGTTTACCAAAGTATGTAAAAAGTTACCCCAACTTGTCGAAGTTCCACGGACCAATCGCAGAAAAGACGCGTAACTTATAAAAACAACCGATTTACATCCGTCTAACGTACGGTATAAATCATAAAACCGGTAAGAATCCTTAACAAACGGGGAATTATGATAACAAATGAAGACGTTAGACGTTACTTTTCTTCACCAGGTTATTCCCTGAAAATATGGCTCAAGAGATGCAAACCAACATGCATGAAACAGTAATATACCCACACCCACACCCACACACAGACGCACACGCACACGCGCACGCACAATCACATGCACGCACAATCACACACACAGAATCAATACACACAAACAAATACACGCACACACGCACGAATGCACGCACACATGCACACATGCGCGAGCATGCAAACATATTTCATAAAGACGCTCGTCGAATTATGAGCGAAATCATTTTATTTCGTGGTCATCGCTTTCAAAATAAATTGTTTAAACACTCATGACAACCTGCTGCGGTGACAGTCATCCTATTCCGTTACATTTAGTTTGGATTGGATAAATGCAATCATCAGTAGCGTGAAATAATTATCAAATTACATCCCGCTATAACTGTAATCAACTTTGCGTACTTCGCACGTACTACAATATAATAATACAAACATAATAATCGAAATTTATATAACGCCCGAATCCACTTTAAATGTTCTATACAAAAAAAAAACATAAAACTGCATCAAATAAATGAAACGATTAAGGATAGTATATATATGTATAGTATATGTATATATATATATATATGTATATATATATATATGTATATATATATATATATATAATGGTATACTAATGTGTATTATAATGATATGATATAACTATATAAATAACGAATACACCATTACAATTATACATACATAATTAAAAAAAATAGGAAGCAGTGAACGTGATGTAGTCACGTTAGTTATATGCCAATTTAAATTTAAACGTTTTTAAAAAAAAATTTCCTTGAATATGTTGAGACTCTTAAGAAATTTATTGTTATCAGAAAGGTCATTCCATAGTATGGCCGCATACCACCTACTGCAACATGCACCGTACGTTACAGTCCATAGTGCTCGTAGGTGAAACATGCACCATATGTTACAGTCCATAGTGCTCGTAGGTGCAACATGCACCATACGTTACAGTCCACAGTGCTAGTAGGTGAAACGAGGCGTGATTTCTCTGTTGATCTTGGCGTGCCATTTGTCTAGTGCATCTACACAATGTCACTCATGTTGGCCGGAGCCGATCCAGTGAGAACCTTTTGTGTACTCAATGGATCAATCTACATCGGACAAGGCTGTAGACCGGGTCCAATTACGTGTGTCTTAGTACTATTAGATATAAATATCAAAAACATGTTTTATAACAGACGTGTCACAAAACATGTGCATACACACCTCCCCACCCGCATGCACGTTGCTTGTCTTGCTTAAGTGCAAGAATGTGTTTCGTTTCAAATGCATTGGATTTTTGTCTAGATGTAAACATATTTAAGGTGCACGGTTGTATTCAATGATGACCATGACATAGATTTTATTTATGTAACAAAAATGGCTGTCGTGCAGTATGTCAATGCTCATAATATTGTATTGTCAGGCTTAGCCCGTATTCTATTTCAATAGCGCCATTTGGGCCCAAAGCAAGCACCGACTCTATTGTATTTATAATTTGTCACATTGTGAGAGGTGTTATTAAGCCGTTTTTCTTCAGCGGATGCACTTGAACTTACACCACAACGCTGACCCTTTTACTGGATTTAGCTTATTTAGTGATTGACCTGTCTGCTCTTAAGGAGAACTAGACACGGTGGAAGTGACTGTCGAACTAAGCTTTTCGTTTACTGTTAGTATTGTATAATCTGTTATACTATTCTCTTGGAACCCCAGCAAAAAAGTATTGTTATTGATTTTTTTTTCTTCGAAAATGAAATTATACGTCCACATATGTGGTCGACACTGGAGCCAAGAGGATATATTATATAAACAGAAGGCGACTTACGTAATCACAAACAACAAAAACTCCTATTTAATGGACTGTCGGAAACCCGAGTTGAGCACATCCCCGGTTGCTAAGGACAAAGGTGCAATCGATTAAAGAGCCCACGGATTTAGCAATTCAAGCAACTGATTGGAATGTACACGGTCAAATATGCGATAGATCTGGTATTGTATGTGTATCTTTTAAATCGGCTAACGCCGTTGATTGTTGTCAGAAGGCATGGACTTCATATACTGCCATACAATATAGCGGAATCTATAGTTATACAGGACTAGCTCGTGCGCAATATTCGCATCTACTAATTCCGTTCCCGTAAAACCGTGTCTCGGTGCAAATGTTTTCTGCTTGTCGTTGTCCAAATTAACATCAACGACGTTCCACTGTATCATAAGAACAGTGCTTGTTCATCCCATATGAGTAACACGTGCGTCCTAACCACCAATCGTCAAACCTGAAGAAAATTGTTTTGATTAGAAATCGTAACGTTTAAAAAATAGAAACCCAGACAATAGTATACAGCTCCCCTGGCCCTCTTGCTAGGACATGTCAGACTGCATCTTACTGCTGACTTCGTCACACATACACACACGCGCGCCTGCGCGGGCACACACTCACGCACACCACACGCACACACACACACACGCACACCATACGCACACCACACACACGCACACACACACGGACGCACACCCACGAACGCACACACACATGCACACAAATCACACGCACACACGCACACGCACACGCACACGCACACGCACACGCGCACACACACACACACCATACGCACACACATACACACACGCACACACACAGGACACGCACACACAAAAACACACCACACGCACCCACACCACACACACACACACACACACACACACACACACACACACACACACCCGTTTCCGATGTCATTCGGACAGCATCCAAATGCCCAGTGCGACTCCGCCAAAATGGTCACACACTCACGCACACCACACGCACACACACACACACACACACACACACACACACACACACACACACACACACACACACACACACACACACACACACACACACACACACACACACACACACGCACACGCACACCACACACACACTCACACACACACACACACACCACACACACACACCACACACACGCACACACACACGGACGCACACCCACGAACGCACACACACATGCACACAAGTCACACGCACACACACGGACACGCACACACATACACATACACACCATACGCACACAGCTACACACCTACACACATACACACATACACACATACACACATACACACATACACACATACACACATACACACATACACACATACACACATACACACACGCACATACACAGAACACGGACAGACAAACACACACACCACACACACCACACCACACCACACACACACACACACACACACACACACACACACACACACACACACACACACACCATACGCACATACACGCACACACACACAGAATACGCACACACAAACACACACACACCACACGCACACACACCACACCACACCACACACACACACACACACACACACACACACACACACACACACACACACACACACACACACGTCTTCCGATGTCATGCCGGACAGCATCCAAGTGCCCAGTGCGACTCCGCCAAAATGTGGAACATTGCCACGAAAAAGTCCAACAACACCCACGCTCCTCGTCTTCCGAAGTTCTGTCCCCGAACAGCAGATGCGGCTCCGACTCAGATCTGTTGGCTTTTCGGGAAAATGTGCAATCGCAAGTCAAAAAAGCACTCCTCCAAAACTCTGCTAAGCTACGGGCTACGTAACGGCCAGCTACACGAATGAAAAGGAGCCTGTCTGTTCTTCGTTTGCTTTTCTTATTAATTAATATTATGTAATATGTTGAAGGTATATTTTCCGCCAAATTGGATTTAGTAAACATGTTCAGTTTGAAGTTTAGCCCATTAAAGGTAAACAATAAAAAATAATGTATTACTACCAATTAGCATACTTCAAATTAATTATAAAAATGTAAGTTGTATCAGTACGTATTGATACAGGTGAGCATTAGTATGCGGACATGTCCCCACCCATATGTGCATGTGAACACGATTCGCTTATTCCAATCCTTTGCTACGGAATATATACTGCGGACTGCAATTGTAAATATGAGGCATAACATAAGACCTTATGTGTTGTTAGGTGTAACCAGAAGTATTATTATACTAATATATAAATAAAATGAACATAACCAGGTGTGGTTCATAACATTATAACACACCATATCTGCGCTTAGGTGCCCAATTACGTATGGACGGGCAAATGCGTGATCTACAACGTATATGGTAAGATATGCGACAAAGAAAACCAAAAGGACAGAGAAGTAAAACCATTATTAGTGTTATATACATAGATTACACACTTCAAGTTACACAAACAATGAACTCATATTAAATATATAATGTTATATGATTATTATCGATATATACCATTATGTTTCATTATGGGTATAGATATGCCACCTGTATTTAGAACCAGTGGTCTAGAATGCGACTATTATAATTATATACGAATATAGATAGGCCGATGCACTTCACGTGAGATCACATTAACTATCACCTTACAGTATTACTGTCTGAGCCTGTATATCGGTGTTAAATCATTAGATTTCGTGACCGATATTTAGAGGTATTGCCAAGAGTTCGACTTAGCAGGGGAAACCACCTGCAATGGCTTGCGTTAATAGTAGGTGAAGTCGCAAAGAAACGTAACAGAGCTGTAGGCCTATCATTGGCATCTCTCTAATTAATTATGATGTAGCTTAATACTAATAATAACAATGCTATATTATATGTGGCCGGTTAATTATGATGTAGCTTAATATATAATGATGTACAAAACAATAGTTAGGCCTCATTTAGAATATTGTATTCAAGGTGCTAATAGCGTGAATATGTTTTAAAATAAAATCGACACATACTTCAGAAGGGCGGGATACATATACATAAAAGGTTCGGACTCTCGATAAGCCAAAGGGCTTCCTTGTCCACCTGCCACCTAGAGTTAATTCTCTGGGTGGCAATCTTGTTCAATCTTGTTAATAATAACAATGCTATAGTATATAGGGCCGGTTTCCGTCTGTGACAAGGCGCTCATGTCACTTACCCCATTGTCTGAGCACGTGTCTTGACAGCAGCTGATGCAGCGCCTGTCTTGCTTCCTGTAAGCCTCTATGGGGACCATTGAGAGTACACAAGAGGGTTGTTCCATTTCGATTCATTTGTGGAATCGTTTGCGTCCCCCGACATAGACAACCTGCAGGGTCTCATCCGAAAGAAACAGGTGAAGTGAGATGTACGAAATTGCCAAAGTTCCAAATCGTTCCCTCGATCCACGATCCAGCGTTCTAGCAGCTAAACCACCGCGCATCTACACTGTGCCTGAACCTATAGTTTTATGGATCTAATGTGACATTTACTTGTCAACACTGTAATAATTTTTAGCAGAAACAATATTCGTCGGAAGGATGAATGAAACTTCACAAAGATAATAAGTCGCCTATTATAACACTCTACCTGTCTTCGTACCTTAAAGGAAGGATGTATTTGCCTCGCTTTTTATTCCTAACTATCTCAGCCGCGGTAAGTTGTGTTAGGATCAAGATATGGTGATGTTAAATGTTATACATTCTATAATATCGCGATGATGGCGTTTCGTACGGATAATAATAATAATAAGGTAACTTCTTTGTGCGTAAATCCTCGGAAGCCAAGCTCAGAGGCGCGTAAATACAAAAGGGTTTGTTAATCTCAGATTCGATAAGCCACATTAAAGCCGTCAACAGATGGATCGATACGCCAGGGTGCTAAGGTGAATATGTAAGGTTATAAAGGTAAGTTTTTTAATTATGACAAAATCGTATGATATGTGTATTCAATCCGGATTTAGGGATACTGGGAGGAATCATGATGTATTGTACGGATTATCCGTATTCAGAACGGATTTATGGATAATATGAGGAATCATGATATATCGTACGGATTATCTGTATTCAATACGGATTTAGGGATACCGGTGGGAATAAGGATGTACTCCATACTGGTACGGATTTGCTTCGTATTTAGGAAATATCTGATATGCTAGTGTCTTAATGAATTCGAGGTTTGGGCTGACTGATGGTAGCTTCAAGTAGCTGAACATAAATGCTGTGTACTGACGGTTGAAAATAGTTAAAATAAATGTTTATTTAAGCAGCACATTTTGTCTATTTCTCACAAAACATACACCGCAATCAATGTTATTTATCGCGTTTAATACTGCTGATGCTTGTGTTCTCATTAAAGCAAATAAATCATTTGTGCACCCAGTGCTGGAATACTGTTCTACTGTAAGGAACACATACATACCAGCTAGGCAGTACTTGGGCATGACTGACCAGTTAGAGAATGTGCAACGGTTCTTTATGCGCCGGGTCTGTTACCGCTGTAAATTCGATGCCAATCATGGCTACTTACAAAGACTTTAATATCTTCATCTAGAGTGTCTCCAACTCCGCCGGGTTTATAATGTTATGGTAATGGTATATACTATCATGCATGGACATGTCAACGTATCTGAAAATATTATCATTTCGTGCAATGACACTGTTATAAGTATCACCATTACGACAAGAGGTCATGGACTTAAACTTAAGTCAACACCTTTTAAACTTGATGTAACAAAAAACATTCTTGCAATAGCGTTTTATCTATATGGAACCGACTACCTGAACGCATAGCTAAGTTAACGTCCAAGCTACAATTTAGGAAAGCCCTGCGTATACTAAACTTCGATTATGCAATGAAGTTCGATAGACACTTGTATGAATCTACTTGATTGGAATATTTGTGTATCATTGTTATTATTATTGGATATTATCAGTTCACCATTACGGTGTATTACATATGATGATGGGTGCATGTAAAACGTTGTATTCTGTATTGTATTCATGTAATAGTGTTGTGTGTATATGTAAATTAGCACGTGTTATACTTATGGGAAACAATTTGTTTTAACATTGTTGATCCTACATAATCAATCAATCAATCAATCAATCAGTAGGTACAACATGGTACACTTGATCGAAATGATACATTCCGAATAACCTAATCAAATTGTATACGGATTAACAAACCAATTCTATTTCACCAAATTTCAACCAAAGATAAACGGCATGCCTGAGTTCGCCTTTATGTAACCCGGTCAAGGTAGTCGGATCGGTCAGCTTGTCTCAATGGTACACATTCTTATTTGTGACTGGTCGACGCAATTCGCCGTGGTAACGTGTTAGAAGAGCCGTGACTCGGCTGTAATAGAAAGACTTCAGGGAGATAAACGTGGGTTATTGCCAGCATACTACTTTTGCCGTTCTAACAGGCTATTTCGTTTTATAAGGCCTTGGAACGACTCTATTTCTTTAGCGACGCCTCCGTTTATCCGCGCTGCGAAGACTAGCTGGATTTTCGCCCGTGCTATTTGAAGTACTGCTAAGTTCAAACGGCCATATAATGGTGTCAATCTCTACCTTTTCACCGGCACACAATTGCTAGTTTTGGACAGTTCAAGTTCACGCCCTATTTATCTTGTTTGTATACACGAAGCAGCCAATAGTGACGGCGCTGACATGTGCATGGCAGCATTGTTGTTATTAAAACAAATGGGACATGCTTTGTCGGATTCACAAGTCGTCTATGAGCAACGGAGAAGACACCACCAGCTACATTCAACAACTATGATTGCAAAGAAATTGTTGGTGTCCTGGACGTTTCTGGCTATCATATTTCAAGTTGGTGAGTGACTGTTTATCCGCACAGCTTCAGCGTACACAAATTGGTCATAATTTAATACATTTAAATGTTCTGTAAACGTAATACGGAATGCTTCGGTTGATTCGATGTGTTGTTTTTTCCATGTTCATGTTTCTGTGCAAACGTATCAACGAGAATATTTACGAATACTCATTGATAATGTGGGATTGGAATCTGCGGAACGAAATACGACTATCGGGGACAGAGACGTTTGGAGAAGAATCGTGGTAGTTAACAGTAATCGACCACAGTGGCCAACGTGAGCGGAGTTGCGGAATGTAGTCGACACTAATGAAGATATAATAACAAGACGACACGGGGTGACGTATGTAAAGGAACTGCGTATATTTGTTATCAGCAAGAATATATAAAGGAAGTAACCCAATCATGATATATTAAATTCGATTTATCTCATACCCAACTGTAAATTTGAAACGTTATAGTTGTGTATAAGAACAAAAGGATTTTATCTACTTTTCCAACTTCATGATCATTTTCACAAATCATATGCTAACTGTATAAATGATAACAGCGTAACAAAGGAAAAACAATGACCATCATTTATAAAATGGAGGTTGCCATAAATGAATAATCGTTGTACAATCGACATGTCGATATATTGTATGTTGCCATCCGTATGTTTTGCTTTGAATTGCAATATCCGTAAATCTTATTAAATATCGATATTCTGAATTGTTTATTAAGGACAGACGGGGGCTGTCTGTTCACCATTGTTTAACATAACGCTCTTAATAATAGCATAAGTACGTTGAAGACATACGTCCCGCAGCTAAATTGTGTTTCATAAACGGTGCTCGCAATTTGAATATTTCGACCGAGAGATGTTCAAATTGTAAAAAAATATTAAGATTACAAATAAATTATAAAGACAAATGATTGGCTATATTGCGAACACCGGACGGGTTAATCGTACGGCCTTTGATGTTTATTGCGTTCTCTATGTTCCCACTTTCGTGACAAAATGATTCAGCGAACATTATGCCAATAATTACCATCCTTTCTGAATCCGGCCAACGGAACAGACAACTTCGCTTTAACGCCGTGTTTTCTTCTTCTTTAGAATCCGTTCCTTGCGACAGCAATCCGTGCGAAAACGGCGGCACTTGTACGAATATAGATAGTGACACGAGCTACCAATGCATGTGCGATGGCGACTGGTGTGGTGATAACTGTGAGATACGTAAGTGAACGTATTTATAATAATACTAATAGGCAAACGACCCATGAGAGTGGCGTTCGCGTTGTGCTATTTGCGATACAACCAAAGACAGCGGCGTTCACGTTGCTTTGTTTTCACTGTGTTACGCGCTTCCGGCATCTACCGTTGTTTGTGGGTTGAGCCATGCTAATGGCATTCACCCTAATTTTTTGGTAATATGGCCAGTAATAGCGTCGTTCGCGTTCCGCTGTATGAAGTATTACCAGTGATGGCGGCGTTCACCTTCCGTTGTATGAAGTATTACCATTGATAGCGGCGTTCACCTTCAGTTGTATGAAGTATTACCATTGATAGCGGCGTTCACCTTCAGTTGTAAGAAGTATTACCAGGTGATAGCGGCGTTCATCTTCCGTTGTATGAAGTATCACCAATGATAGCGGCGTTCACCTTCCGTTGTATGAAGTATTACCAGTGACATCGGCGTTCACCTTCCGTTGTGTGAAGTATTACCAGTGATATCGTCGTTCACGTTCCGCTGTATGAAGTATTACCAGTGATATCGGCGTTCACCTTCCGTTGTGTGAAGTATTACCAGTGATATCGTCGTTCACGTTCCGCTGTATGAAGTATTACCAGTGATATCGGCGTTCACCTTCCGTTGTGTGAAGTATTACCAGTGATATCGTCGTTCACGTTCCGCTGTATGAAGTATTACCAGTGATATCGGCGTTCACCGTCCGTTGTGTGAAGTATTAACAGTGATATCGGCGTTCACGTTCCATTGTATAAAGTATTACCAGTGATATCGGCATTCACCTTCCGTTGATTGAATAGTATGAACCATGATAGCGCCGTTCACCTCGCATTGATTGTATAGTATGATCCGTGACAGTGGCGTTCACCTCACGTTGTATGCGATATGATCAGTGATAGCAGCATTCACCATCATGCGTTGTTTGCGATATGACTAGCGATAGCAGTTTTCACGTTGCGTTCTTTACAATACGACCCGTGTAATCGGCGTTCACGTTGCGTTGTTTGTAGAACGTCCTTATATTATTGCGGTATTTACGTTGCGGTGTTTGCAGTATGAGTGCGTAGTATGCTGTGTAACTCGTCATAACGTCATTCACGCCCCGTTGTTATTCCAGCTTGCGATATAACTACGTTGTATGCTGTGTAACTCGTTCTGTTGTTATTTCAGTATGTGATCCATGCATGCACGGCGGGTGTCCGTGCGAGCCATCGCCCTGCCAGAATGACGGCACTTGCTCCGAAAACGGGGATGGCTCCTACACGTGCCACTGTCACTCCAACTACATCGGGCAGGACTGTCAGTCGTGTGAGTATTCCACTTGTCCAACGTTGTTATAATATGTAAAGTGCTAATGCTTACATCTGATCGCTTTTATAATAAATTCATGTTAGATAACATAATAATAAACTATATTTTGACACTCATTCAACTCTGTTCAAGGGTGTTAACAATGTGTCTTAAATACTAATTCTTATGTTATCTTATCTCATAAGCTAATTAGCTTCAAGCATATTCATTTCAAATTTTACGTGAAAACGATTCATTATTTAAGCATGAAAATATATGATGAAAGTTGAAATAAACGAATTTGTATTGTATTGTAATAGTTAAAAGAGCTACTAAATGTGAGTAATAAAATAAAACGTCTACAAAAGTTACTCAAACAAAACTGTGCTAAACAATATTGAGCTAAAGTTATAATTCAATACATACATGTAGTATGATATTGTGGACAATTACTTTAAAATAAAATATATAATAATTGGATCAATCCTTTAAAATAAAATTTATAATAATTGAATAAATATACATACGATAAACTATTAATACATCAATAGTTATTAAGATAACATACTAGTAATATAGTAGAATGACAAAGAAAGTAAATAAACCTAGCAAAAAACTGGACATTGGGCGAATTAAATAACAACTGTTATGTTTTGTTTAGTCGGGATTTATAAATAAATCTGCTTCGCCTCTTCAGCTGGGTGCAGCAGAGGGGTATGCTACTGCAACGGCAATGGACAATGTGTCGACAACTACGAGGAATGTCATTGTGTCTGCGACACTTGTCACAGCGGGGAACACTGCGACAGTTGTGAGTGACTCAATTCGGTAAATGTTGCACTTCCGTGCGTAGGTACTTCTATATAAGCGGAGTCATGTAGACGTCTTGTTGTTAGGAGGGCCGTCTTACCCTCACTATACCACACACGTGTCGCATGGTGTGGTGATGTGTGTGTGCACGTGCGCGCTGTGCAGTACAGCCGTGACTTGTACACGATAGTTGCATGTTCATTGACGTTGTGAATGCAATAATGCATTGGAGTAAATGTTTCTATATGCCAAGGGAATTCCCCCAACTATTCTTCACACTTGTTTGCATTTCACACCACATCAACAAACTGACTCTGCAGATGCTCAGAAATTTGTGCTAGGTGACTTTAATTACTGCCTTCTCGACAAAACATGGAAGACGTTTCATCAATAGGTCACATGTCCAACTCGTCTGAACAAGACAATTGATCTTTGCTACGGTTCAGTGCCTGCGGCCTGCGCGTCTATAGCGTTACCTCCTATTACCGGGCTGGAAGAAGTGTTGAAGATGCGAAGTTATTCATTCTGGACAAAGTGTATAGCCATCTTGAGAAGCCAACTGCACATGCCAAGATTCTCTTCGCCGATTTCTCAACGACTTTTAATTTGATACAGCCTCATATCTTAGCCCATAAATTAATTTTTAATTTTAATCTTGGAAACCAGCTTGTTGCCTGGATTGTTGATTTTTTTGTCGTGTCGTCCTCGGTATGTTTTTGTGAATGGGAAATTTTCTGAATGTGTGTCTGTGTGTGTGTGTGTGTGTGCGTGCGTGCGTGCGTGCGTGCGTGCGTGCGTGTGTGTCACGTAATTGTACATAACATGTCTCGTGCTGGTTTTGATACAGCCGTATACATTTCGTTGTAGTCCATGTGTCTTTGTCGACAACAAAGTGTTAACACATTTGTTAACAAGTGTTAACACATTCCAACTTTGTGTGCAGTTGCGGACCCGGATCCGTGCCCAAGCGAACCCTGCCACAACAACGGGACCTGCTCACAGACCTGCGACGGATACAGCTGCCAGTGCTCGGTCAACTACGCTGGCACCGTGTGTGACGAACGTAAGTGTCTATTGAGAAGCACACACATGTCGCCTGCAATTATAATAATTTTATAAACGGCCAGAGAAAACAGAATATGCACTTGTGCTCTACATTCAACACATCAATGTAAGTTATATGCGTGTGTGTATTTATGTAAGATCGTTGTGAATTAATCAAGAACATGCAATTGTAGCAATGTTGTTTAATTATATTTTTTGCATATTCTGCAGATCAATACATGCACCTATGATGCATTTCTGTATGTTGCATATTGTTTATCAAGTAAATAATATATCTTTGCGGGGCCATTGAAACGTATCCTCATCCTCAATTACTATGCATTATGGTTTCCAGCCTGCCTGCTGGTGGTAACACAAAACAACTCAACCGTCGTACAGCTGCGTGATAATCACACCTTTCACGTCGATGTCATTGAATATGGCTGTGGAGAAAACACAAACGTTGCATGGATGGGACCTCTAGGCACCGACGTTGGCATAGGAAACGATCTAGACTTGACATTTATTAAGATGGCCGATGCAGGATTGTACAAGTTAGTACATATGTATATATGTTCCTCAATCTAATTTATGTCTAGTTATGTCTATTCAGTTATGTTTTCTTGTACCTGAATCAGCAGTTGAAAACTCAAAACGTACTACCCTTCCAAGAGTATTGCATATCAAAGGACCAATGTAGTTATTATGAAATGTCTTTACACTTTACCCCTTCAGTTGTAACAGCGAGAATATTACTAATTATATTATTAAATATTTATCATTATTGATTGCCACGTACCCATTTCACGCAGAGCTGAATGAAAGTGTGGGAAAACCAATCAAACACAATAACAGCGCATTCATTATTACCTCATTGTTGCTATTACAATTATTACTATTTTAAGTCAGACATTAACAACGAGTAATGACTTCCACCTTATGTTTATTTAGATGCACCGCCGAGGAAACGCAGTACGCCAAGTGTTCCCAAGAGTTAGACTTTCATCTCGCCGTCACCACGAACTGGGGTAAGGCCGTCTTCAGACAGATAGTTTGTTAGGCGGGACAGATTAGGATTATCTCAGAACGTCGATGTCCGATATCAGACGAAATTTCTTTCATCTGGCCTCACCCCCCACCCCTCTCAGATAAAAGTTGGTGGTGAACACTGATATGATTATATCAGTACATGAACAGTATCGACCAGAAGCATAAACTATAGATGTCCAACGCCGGACGAAACTAGCTCTGACCCCCCCCCCCCCCACTCCCCCAAACGATAGTAATTTCTGATATCGGACATCGACGTTCTGCGATGATGACATATTCCAATCAATTTTATTTAGACACCGCGTGTCTCTGAAATCGAATCATGAGTGTTAAAAAGTACAAAATGAATTACATAATTGAATATCATATTACAACACATGCATTATGCGTGGTCCGTGGTGTCATACAAAATAGTGTTAGTAATTCGTGTGTGCAGAAAGAAGTAGCAGCGACACCAGCAGCAGCTGCTAACACTTTGAAATGAATTTACTCTCTTTAGCATTAGAGCAATTGAAAATATTACACAATTTCGGCGTCATTTAAAGACTTTTCCTTAAACCTTGCGTACCCCCCTTAGCTCTTTGGCGTTGCTTCAATCATTTGTTAACAACTTCAACGCGGCTGACCGATTTCGAAATTGACCAACCAAGTTGTGTTATTGTTCAAGGGATTTAGGCTCCGAAGATCTAATCTTATTGTCATATTTATTTTAAACAAAACCACAATTTTACGATGAATTATTGTAATGTTGTGTAAAACAAATAAAACAACATTATTAAATAAGGGCTAAAACACAGAATGTTGTTTCAAATGACACCTGTGCCAACTGCATGCAGCTACGTACGAGATGGTGACGTAATCGGACAAGGCCGCCTATTAGTGTGCTACTACGCCACCGTCAAGTACAATTACAGCAGCATGCATTTATCAGAGGCTCCAGTTGATATTTATTTAAGACCCATACTAAAGACTTAATTTAGCCAATCAAAACATAATGTTGAGGACTGTGTTCTTTATTGCCACGATCGGTTGTCATGCTGTTTTAAAACAAATAATAACTTTCCAAATCGATGACCGCGTCGTGACGTACCAAACAAGTTTCGGCAATAATTAAATGTGTGTGATTGTTGAATCATAACTACATGACTGTGCTGTACAAAGCGTAGTGCATACGTGTGTAATAATTACCTTGTAGACACCGGCTCATGCCACGACTCGGAAGGGAATTCTGTCATAGCGACGTCTGTAGTGTCCGGCGGTCAGTTAAGGTTGTCATGCCTCATGCCGTGGCGAGATACGGTTCAACTTAACTGGGTCCAAAACAACGTTACGATTCC
>OZ023218.1:20621786-20639286 GCA_963995525.1 Escarpia spicata | reverse complement strand
AATCCAACCAGACTGACACAGACTGGCTCGGTCAGTCCATATGCTTGACTCACCCCGACTGTAGTGTATACACTATACTGACTGACACCGACAGACTCGATCGGGGGCTACTGACCTGATTCTAGCAGCAACATATTCACAAAATTTAATGTCTCGAAGTCAACGTGACGTAGCAATCATGTAAACAAACCAACAGTGACGAAGGATCTAAATTACGACATAAGTCAGACTAGCCCCGATTTCAATCGGACGTGTAGATACACTAGCCAACTGACACCGATTCGACCCAACTAAAATAACACCGACTGATGGATCTGGTCGGGTCGGGCGAAAAACGTCAGTGTATCCCAGGCATAAGAGCAAACGCTCTTGATGATATCGACTGATGTCCGGCAAAACACAGCGAGCGTTGATACATTTCGTAGAATGTAATCCTACATGACGTAACTCAATCTGAATATAAAAACGCGTCAAGTAAAGAAAATGGTGATGTACATCTTTATGGATTTGTACAGAATCCCTCAATTTGAAAATATGGATTTCAACCACGACAATCTGTCATATCTGTGAGTGGAGCTTGGTGTACGAACAATGGTCTATAGTGACAGCGCGCCGGACTGTCAATAAATTGGATTGTGGTTCGATTCCACCTGCCAATGTTTCGAAACTTGGACAGTTTCGTTCACCCGTGTCTGTGTTTTTGGGAGAAACACAAAAATCCGCTGGTTCATTCTACCTGGTATATCCAAGCCTGGGAAATAAAGATGCCACAGTGAAATGGGAAAAACCTCCGTTTTTTATTCACCAAGCCAATGGTGTCGATCTGCAGAAGTCTACATACGGGCGCTGCATTAGTTGTCGCCAAAATACTTGCTCTAATAATAGGGTAAGAATAATGAACGCCTTGTTAAAAGCGGATACCAGCGCTATATATTAGATTACATAATAATCACTATTGTTATTTGCGAGCAAATTATAACATACCAGTTGTATTTTGCAGACACCGGCGTATGCTACGACTCTGAAGCCAAAGAGAACGCCAAGACTACGATGGAAGTCGGCAGCTCCTTCAATCTGTCGTGTGTGGTACCACGGCTGCCGGCGCCGGAACTGATATGGGTCCACAACAACGTCACGGTGACGACAGAATTCCTCCTGGTCGAACGCAGTAACGTGAATTATACGATACTGGAGTTGTCCGCGGCTGAGATTGCTAAGGACGACGCTGGCCACTACCGCTGTGTCGCCTCCTTGCTCGACTCTACCGTTAGAGTGTGTGATATCGACGTGATCGTCGAAAGTGGCGAGGAAAGCGTAAAAGCAAACGGTGAGATGTCTCTAAAGATTTGTTGATAATAAGGTATCATGGAACTTCGAACGATTACGAGTTAAATATAACCACTTTCCTCTCACTTTCAGTTTGAAGAGGCACATTTTATCGTCGTGCAATATCGATATACAGGGAAATAATTAATTTCCTATCCCAAGTCAGTGTTTTCCTTGGTGTCAGACGCCAGCACCCATCTCAACGGAGAACTGCAAAGCCAAGGGAGAAATCCACTTGGAAAAATGCATGTGCTTGCGACTATCAAAACAATGATTATAATTATCTCGCATTCATTCGATGTTTATCCAGTACTGTTCTTCTACGAGCGATGACGTCACCTCGGTGGCCGTCCCTTTCTACATGATTACCTAACAAAAGAGAGCGATTGAATAATTAAAAAGAATAGTTCGTGCATTGACCATTTTTTTGTATATAGAGACGTTGATGTTGTGTTGGTCAGATCCCCTAAAAGGGACAATGTAATCTGGCTAGCTTTAAACAACAACATAAGCCTAACGTGAGGACCAAACCTTATTGCTGTATCAGTCAACATAATTAATTACAATACAGAGTTATATACACTTAGAGGTGAACATAGTATGTTATAGTGTATAGTGAATTTAATATCGAAAACAAAACGCTACACTAAAGTATAGCAGTTGTGTGGTACACTACTGTGTATAAGATAAACCAAATACAAGCGATACATGTAATCATTTCCTTCTGTTCCCACGGCATCTGAAAATTGTTGCATGGATGAGAACCGTCGTCATTGGTTGTAGGAACTATCCAGCCTGAAAAAAGGATGTCGATATGGGTTCCTGTGGCCATAGGCGCTGGCGGTGGTCTCCTCATCCTGGCCATCGCGGCTTGCTGCTTCTTGGTCTACTTGGCCATCATGAGGAAGAAGAAACGGAAGGAGAAGAAGAACAAAGTGGAACCGTTCGTCGATGAGAATGTGACTGCATATTGAACAATATCCGGTTTCTTACTGCATATTTATTCCATTCGTGATTGTAGCTTTTCATCCCTCAGTAAACTTACAAAACTGTCCCAGTCCATTGGCTTCATTCTTCCACCAGTCCTTCCGTTCGTGGGTGTACATTTCCATCCTTCCGTAAACTAACACAACTGTCTCAATCAATTGATTCCATTCTTCCACCAGTCCTTCCGTTTGTGGGTGTACATTTCCATCCTTCCGTAAACTCACACAACTGTCTCAATCAATTGATTCCATTCTTCCATCAGTCCTTCCGTTCGTTGGTGTACATTTCCATCCTTCCGTAAACTCACACAACTGTCTCAATCAATTGATTCCATTCTTCCACCAGTCCTTCCGTTCGTGGTTGTACATGTACATTTCCATCCTTCCGTAAACAAACACAACTGTCTCAATGAATTGATTCCATTCTTCCACTAGTCCTTCTGTTCGCCCGTGTACCTTTCCATCCATCCGTCAATTCACACAATTGTCACATTTCGTTGATTCCATTTATATACCAGCTCTTCCGTTTGTGCGTGTACTTTAACATCCTTCCGTAAACTCGCACAGCATTCTCTGTTAATTCATCCATCCACGCCTTTCTTTCACCGGCGATATTGGTTGCTACTGTTCATCCTTCCATGCTAATAATCCAATATACTCGTTTCTCACCAATGTGTGGATAGACGGTGCCAGTAGAACAAGGTATGTTTTAGACACACTCAACTGATTGTCATCGATAAAGACTAGAAGACGAACACATCATGATGTCCTGGACGACGGTGTAATAGTGAAGCATATGCATCTTCTACCATGACGTTGAGTGTGCTACTGCTAACTGCTACGTTAGGATGATTCTTGCGAGTGTAAGTTAAATGACGACGTTTATGAGGAAAGGTATATTAGCCTCAGTATCCCCTCGTTTGTTTGCATCTTTTTGCACACGATGTCCACATTACTGTATGTTGTATTGGTGAATAAAATCGACACCTGATGTTAGGGAATTATGATGTTTAAAAATAATTATGCTAATACGTTGGTTTATTTGGAGCGGGAATGAACACACCATGAGTTATGAATGAATGAACGACTGAGTGAATGAATTTATGAATGAATATTGTCTTCTCTTTTGTTCCTGATGTCCGAGATATGGTTATCGTTGATGAGAATCCTCAATTTGATTCCTTCCTCCGTCAGTTAATGTACGTGATTCCTGAGTTTAATTGATATTAATTCTTATTAATATATTTATTGTGAAATAGTTATATGTTCTAATACATATAGTCATGTTAAGAAAGAAGCGCACACCGCTGTTTCAAACGCTATAGAAACACTGCTGCTATGAAATTATGTTAATTATTACTCAGTATTTTAAATGAATCTTGTATGTAATCTGCTACATAGCACCCCATTTATAAGTAATTTGCGATGAGCTAGTTGGTTGCTAGTTATTAGTTGTTGATGAAAGTGTGTCTGCTAAATGTAAGTTTAAAATATTGTTCGTTATGCGGTGTTTATAACAGCAGATTGGTAATTAATTTAGATTTGTACTATCGATATCTGTATCGCTTCTAGCACATACGACAACAGTTAAAATAACCTGATTATCTATTGTGTAGATGGCATCGAAATGTCGCTGTTTGTTTCTTTTGTCGCTGTTTGCTTCTACATGTAGTGTGAAATGTGATGTTATGGCAATGCTTAAAACATAAACATGTGTATCGCTTATGTGTCATTGTAATGTTTACGTGATACAACGCTAATATACACCATTAAAAAATATAAGCTACAATTTACAACTGTGCTTGACAACTGTATCACATTAGATGTTTTAAATAAACGTTGCACAAGAGAACGTGTTGCAATTGTTTTCTACTACCTCCAGTTTATATATCAATATTCCTAGCAAAGACAAACAACGTATAACTTTCTATATACAGTTTCTATAACTCCAGCCGTGTCCAACACAACGTGTTTTACAGAGCCTTTCACGGGATCAATATCGCAGCCTTAATGGTTGATATCCTTAAACCCGACCTTATAACACATCCTAAACAACACGTATCATACTTGTATGAGCAGTACTGTCAAGTATTTAAGCCATTGCACAAACATACACCAATTAAATCCAAATATGTGTCTCAAAATATAATATGGACATAAAATCTAAAAGGCGCCATCGTTAGTTGGAGCTCGTCCTTGGACAGGTCACGTTATTGAAGACAATGTCTCTACTGCAACATACAAATGACCAAAGTAAAATCGGATTATTACACAAATGTGGTCTCCAATAACTATGATAGTCCACATCAGCTATGGAACAGCTTAAATCAAATTTTACACAGACGGCCTGCTCCATCCCTACCAAATCATGCATCAATCAAGTCTTTGTGTGACTCGTTCTCTGGTTATTTACAAGGACAAAGTCAGTTTTATCCGGTCTGCTTTCCCAGGTCATACTTCAAGTATTGTAAATACTGACTCTCTACAAGGAAATTATCAACTTGCATCGTTTGAACCTGCCACAGTTGACGAAGTGAGTAAAATAATTATGTCCTCCCTGTCCATTCCCGACCACATTGCTAAACGCATGTCTTGATGCATTACTCAAACCAATAACAGATATCATAAATACATCACATGCTCTGGCTTTTTTCCTGATGATCTTAAACACGCCCATGTAAACCCAGTTCTTAAGAAGACATATCTGCCCAAAGAAGACCTAAATAGTCATATACTTATTTCCTTCCTCAGCTTTATTTCCAAAATACTTGAAGAGGTTATAGCAAACCGTCCAAGGTCCCACATCAGCACAAATGACTTATATAATGTGTTGCTATCTGCATCCAAACAATTTCACTCCACAGAAACTGCTCTTTTAAAAGTACACAATGACAATAACCTAAACATCGATAAAGGCAAAGTAACCGCACTTACCCTGCTTGATCCGTCTGCCGCGTTTGATATCATTGATCACAACATTCTTATTATACGCTTATCAACGTGGTACGGCATATCGGGCACAGCTTTGAGCTGGTTTTCTTCATAAAACCAAATAGATAGGTAACTGCCTTTCGGCCGTACTGCCCACTTCATGTGGTGTCCCCCAGGGTTCTGTTCTTGGGCCTTTGCTTTTCACGCTTTACACTACGCCACTAAGCTCTGTTATCCAAAGTCATAACTTGGATCATGACCTTTACGCAGATGACACACATATCAACATTTCTTTGGCTACACCAGATACAATTCGCCCCCTAAACCAGTTCAGCGATTGTTTCCAAGATATTTTCCATTGGACGAATGACAGCAAATTAAAGTTAAATGCAGATAAAACTGAATTTCTCTTCATTGGTACTCCGAAGCAGAGTAGTAAACTTGATAGCTTTTCCCCAACACGTATCTTGAGTCAAAGTATCACACCAGCCGCCTCAGCACGGAATCGCGGAGTAACATTTCATGAAAACTTCAATTTTAAACACTACATATCCAAAACGTGTCGCTGCTGTTTTTACCATATCCGTGACCTTCGCCATATTCGCCGGTATATCTCACTTTCCGTCGCTAAAACTATCGCAACAGCTCTTGTAAACAGCAGACTCGACTACTGCAATTCCCTCCTTTATAAAATTGCAAGCAAGGATGTAACAAACCTTCAGCGTGTCCAAAATTGTTTGCAAGGGTAGTCACGCGTTCTCCTCGTTTTTCACGCTCAGTGCCGCTTCTAAAATCACTGCATTGGCTCACTGTGCGCGATATTGAACTATTTTCAAGATGTGTACAATTGCCTTTCAAGCCCTTTCATCCAAATAACTTGTATATCTACATTTGATGCTCACTCCAGCAAGAAATCCCAGACAACTACGGTCGACCAGTTGTAATCTTCTTTTCATTCCCCGAGTGAAGACGAATGCTGGAACTCGAGCCTACTCAGTTGCCGCACCAACTCTGTGGAATTCACTTACTGTCAGCGTTAAATTAGAAGTAAATATAGTTTAATTTCGCCGTCGTCTAAAAACCTATATTTCTAATATTGCCTATCCTCCTTAGCTTCATAGCACTTTCATCCATCTGTTGACGACTCACGCATTATATACGATAACGAGATTGCTTAATCCTTTGGTTTTGTTGCGACACTGAGCTTGATTTTCGAGGACATTGGCACAAAAGAAGTCACTATTATTATTGTTATTATTATTATTATTATTATGACTATTGTTAAAACTGGTTTGTTCAACGTGTAGATGGATGCTGATTTCGCCTTGCATAAATTGCATGCTGGTACACAAAATCCGTACTTTATGTTATTAGTTTATATTCGAGTATAGGTATACGCGCCATGTACATCGCGTGACAATGAAGTGTCGTTTTTCGTTCTCGCTTATGGTAATTTCCGTTTGCCTTAACATCAGAACCGTATGACAATACGTTGGCGGTCTTACTATTGTGTTTGTGTAATTCATTCAGTAGGTCGATCTATTAAACGACACACGAATAGAGCAAAACATTATATATTGTATTGATATTTACCAGTTAAACAACTACATCGACCTTGAACACAATATGGACTAGATTAACGGTTGATAGAAGCACGCGAATGCATTTGGCACTCAGTCACGTAGACCCGTTCGTGTTGAGGATTATCGCTGCTTAGATACATCCATAGGACTCCTTGACGTGCTGAATATGTGTCGAATGCATTAGGTCCGTGTTGTATATACAATGCAAAGACGTTAACTTATTCACATAAGGAGAACCCAGTCAGGACACATATATATCATCTCTAACAGAGTTATTATGTGAAATGTCACTGTTTTGCAATAGCAAACAAATTACAGTTGAACCTCAGTTTATTGTAATACAGCCACCTCACAATTAAAGGCACCGTAGGACAGTCCCAGGCGATTTTGTAACATAAACGTATAGGGAATTAGTGCCGCTAGTACGGTCACCTCGCTAATCAGGACACTTTTCTCCAGTCTAAAGGTTGACCTTAGTAATTAGGTTCCACTGTATACGGTTGTCTGACTTTAGTAGCCTTACACAACGCGATCGTGATACAAGTCTCCAACACTACCCCCGTGACACTGCGAAAACGAAACATCTCCAACACTCAACAAAAGTAGTTAAAAAATGTTTCCTTGTATGTCTTTGTTATAACTGAGATATATGAATGTCAATATATTGTTATGTTCGGGTTGTTATAGATTTTACGAAGGTATAGTTGACAGAATCGGCTTTTGAACTGTATAAAAGTACGTGAAAACCTGCACTGGTAATTCGTATGACTACTTTCATGTATCATGGTCGTAACTGTGTTATTGTTTAAAAGTGCGCCATGTATGGGTGTAAAGAGGCACCATGCCTGGATACAGTACTCTAAAAGTGGTCGTATATTGTTTTGTCTGGGTTGACCGGTTTGCCCACTTAAAATTCTCCATGCACTGTTGACCGCCGCACTCTCAGCTAGGGCACGCGGGTCAAACAGGTTACAAAACATACAGATAAGTCCTAACACCTTTGATTGTTCGTTTGTGAGGCCAAAGAACCATGCACGTCAAACATACTCTATGAACGGTCTCACAGTCATGTTGAACTAGGTGACGAGGGCATTCCTGGTAAAGTTGCTTCTCCTAAGTTGTAGCAGAACATTGTATTACAATTCTGGTACATACAATGGCCTTATATGATATGAAGGTGCCACGTGTCCGTACCATGGACGTCACATTTAAATGCATTCTTGCTTTGCGTTACAAATAGAGTTCATACAAAGTTGAATCAAGTTCATCGTCTGTCTAAGAAAACCGTAGTTGATTTGCTTTGCTCTGAATGTTCTCATGCTTTTTGGCTGGATGTTGCAGTTAATTTAAATTGTGTTTCACAGCAAGTTAAGGGCATATTTCCTGCTCTGTACGCCCACTTCCTGCCATGTTTCGCTGGGCTGTAAAACGGATTAAAAATCTACCTACCTGTCAGTTCGATACAAGAAGGTGGCGTTTATAACATGTTTGAGTGCAATCGACGAATAACCGAATGATATCCTTACAAACAGCATAACAAGATAAAAAATAACAAAAATCTATCTGAGAAAATGTAATAAAAACATGACTCAACAACAGGGCTATTATGACAGCAACCTTTGGTGTTATCTACTTACCTTCGGCGGAAATGGAACATTGAGGCACAAACAATAATTGGAACAATTGAAATACATACAGTAGGAAGTCCACGCATGCATCAATCACGCACGCACGCACGCACATACACGCACGCCCACACGCACAAATAACCACGCCCGCACACACATTCGCACGCACGTACGCACGCATACGCGCATACGCACATACGCACATACATACATGCGTACGTACATACATACATATCTACGTACATACGTAAGTACGTGCGTATGTACTCTGCACCCATTCACACATGCACGCACACGCAAATAAAGGCACACGCATACACTGCACACACACGCATACGCTTTATAAATCACGGATTAGCGCTAAGCTTACAGCTTGGAAAACAGTACAATAGATAAATTCGATTAAAGTAGCCACGATGGATAGTCTCCAATGTTCGCTCCCTCCCAGTCTATGATGTGGTTTTCAGTTGTCGCATGGTCTGTAAGGGCGGATTTACTGATGGTAGACATCAATCTTTTTTCCCGCTCCTTGTGTTAAGAGTAGCAGTAGCAGAAGTATGGAGTAGCAACAGCCATGCGTCCCCACACCACCCTCAGGCACCTGTTGGTACATCCCAAGCACAGAGTAGAGCTAGAAGAACATGGCGCACTGGTGTGCCAAATGCCATACAAGAACTGTGGTGCTGAGTACATTGGGGAGACAGGAAGACTACACAAAACACGACTGGAGGAACACAGAATGGACGTAGACAATATGAAAAACGAGAAATACACAAGGAGCGGGAAAAAAGATTTATGTCTACCATCAATAAATCCGCCCTTACAAACCATGCGACAACTGAAAACCAAATCATAGACTGGGAGGGAGCGAAAATTGTAGACAAGGAATCCAACCGAAGAATCCGGCACATTTTGTCTAGCTCTTCACGTACTGTTTCATTTAGTCTATTGATATTGCTATTTGCATAAACAATATTAGTACCGTCTGCAAAGAGGATGTATTTTACAGGATTAGATATGTTACACATATCATTAACGTATAGAATGAATAGTTTGGGGGCTAAATTCGACACCACATGAGATATTGCGCACATCAGAATTACATTTGTCAGTGAACATGAATTGTTTTCTGTTTTTAAGATAACTATTTAACCATTTAAATGCCACACCGCGAATGCCAAGAAATAATTTATTTTATATAATAGTTGGTAATTGACCGTGTCAACTGCCTTTTTTAATCGATGAAACATTGGATTATTCCATCAACAAGATATATTAGTGCGTGACATATTGACATATTTTATTGAAATCCATACTGGATTGGGTTTATCAATTTGTGTTTGGTAATGAAACTATCTAAGCGAGAACTGAACATTTTTTCTAATATTTTAGAGAACTATGGTAATAGTGAAATATACTTATAATTAGTGCACATATACTTATCCCCAGACTTAAAGAATGGGATAACCTTTGCTATTTTCATTCTCTTCGGGAATACTCCAGTAGTGAAAGATACGTTACAAATATAAGTGATAGGTTTTGCAATATGTCTTCGTTATCTGTAGATGTTTTACTTGTTCACAGCTCGAATAACTTCCTCTTCGTTAACTGGAGTTAAAAATAAATTTGGATTATTTCTGTTTTCTAGGTAGTCATAAATAGAAAAATTTGAGGGTGCCGTTATATCCTTTGACACTTCCAGTCCGATATTAGTGAAATAATTGTTAAACATGTTCGCAACATCTTCCTTATTACTAATGGTCACGCTATTATTAACGAAGTGATTTGGGAAATGATTTCCTACGTGATGTGTTCCCATTACAGTTTTAAGTACTTTCCAGGTGTCAGCAATGCCATTTTTGTAGTAACGTAACTATTGGTCAAGATTAAACACCAAACAAAGACACACTTAGACCACTGACGTGGCACCACCATTGCTGTCGACCCAACTACAAATCTCAAATGCAAACAGATAAACATTACTAATAAATATTGTCCCCCCTACCGTAGCAGTGACCCAGCATGTTTGCATCATCAATAAACGAAATATATAAATAGAATAAACATTATTTGAAGTGTGAAGTAATGGGGCAGGAAATTCCTTTCAACAGCTAGTCAGACATACCAGATATTGTCGTAGCCCGACAGTAATATGGTATTAGCAATTTTGGATTGCAACTATGATATGTACTCTAAATCAATATTCGAAACCACGTTTACGTCATTCGCAATCATTACGTGTTATTTGTGTAACATGTATTATAGCTTACGGGGATTGCATGACTAGAGTATTATTAGGTGAAGAAAGGATTGACTACCACGATATGAAACGACCATGAAAATGTATTTACTTATAAAATAAGCATATACATACATTTATCTAGGAATGTGTCAGATAATTATTGTCGTGCGTTCTTTGGTAGACTTATGTCAGTAAATTCGTAGTATTAACCCTTTTTATATTTATGCCATCTTGTAGGCTTATAATGAACTCAAGCTTAACCATTCGTGTGGATGTTATGTAAAATAATATATTTTAGCAGGAATATCAGCATTAGAAATGGAATACATTTTAACGAAATGACATGTTGTTAGCGTTTATGAATCTATTTTGTGTCGATGTGATGATTCAGACAAATTTGCTTCACACTAATTATTTAATGGTACTATTGCTTTTGATGTCAAGAAAAATCGACACCGTTGTTATCAAAATGTGTTGTAAATATTCCGTTTGCGACAGTTTTTAAGAAATGAACGTTGTTTTATATTGTGTTATTGCGTACACCATTTCCTGCACCCCCTCCACGTGGCGTAATAAGACATTGTCTTGCTTAAACGCAATTTGGCGGGAAACAGAGAGCTTATTTAAAAACCAATTGCGTTTTTAAGTGTCTAACATCAGTACATGAAGGCTGAGCCTACACACTGATTGATCGAGCGACCCCGACCCCGACCCCGACCGACCGACCGAGCGAGCGAGCGAGCGAGCGAGCGACAGACCGACCGACCGACCGACCGACCGACCGACCGACCGACCGACCGACCGACCGACCGCCCGTTATAATTCTCTAAATAAGTTCATTTCATATCATGCCAGTGTCCTTTGTATGAAGACATTAATTTCTTTCAAGTATACCTTAAATGGATACCGCAATATACTTTCAGCCCATCAAGAAGTACTTTCGCCCATTTACCACAACTGCGATAGTCCGCCGTACTACTTGACATATTTATTAAGTTATATGCCAGATGTCTTAGCAAACAATTATTGGCAACAGTTTAGTCACGTACCCAATGTGTCCACGCAAATATCAATGCCCTGTGAAGGTCTTGTTCCATTGATGTGTAGGTTAGCATATCGACTTCCTGAAAGAGTTTAACAAACACAACAGTAAGAACGACTAAATACCGCCGTGCGTCTCTAGCGTTAGGGCAAACGGAAATGACCATTAATGTGCATAAAAGAAAACATTCCAATGTTATTCCATTGCTATGTTACCTAAATATAAAATGTAAATGTAAAGTACGGATTTATGTAATAACATAACATTCAAGTACGGTGAAGGTCTCCCGTATTAGCATATCGAAAATTATTATTTCCTAAGTATCGTCGTCTCTTAAAACAAAATATACGAAGCGTTTAATTCAAGTGAAAAATAACAATGAATCGATAACATAACAGCTATTATGATTTAATACAGTTATAGTTCTACCTTTTATTAAAAAACAATCATACCTTGCGAAATCGGTGTTAACGTGAGATACGATATATATTGAGAGAACATGTGCTGGTCTAAATTCTGAAGAAATCAAATGTAATGGAAGCCACGACGAGGTATTAATTAATTATAAACAAACCATAAGCACCGGAATCGGGGGGGGGCTTGGGGGCTGAACCCACAATATTTGTGGAGTGGGGCTGCAGTTAGCATTAGCCCCCAATATTTCTGGCAGATTTGTGCATTTTCTGTTGTATTTTTGTTGGTTGGGATTGAGATCACATTTAGCCCCCAAATATTTGTTGGTGGAATTATATGTTTAGAGAGCTTGAACGTTAGTTTTGTTGGTGTGCCTCAAGGGGGGGTGCAAATAAAGGTTTTTTGGAGAGTACGAAGAGCTCCAAAATGTTTAACGTCGCGGCGAAAAATCTCCACCAACCCCGTCGTCCGATGTTATCAGTCGAGCCAAAAGGCGAGAAGCTGAAATTATGGCGACACGGTGACGAAAACAAATTCAACTGCACCTCCTCCTCCCCCGTCTTCAAATGTCACGATCCGACAGCGGACAGAGCGGAGTGGTGCTCAACATCCGGATCAGCACCATTAATTTCGTTTAAAACTACCACGATGACGTTCCAAGGAAAATGTGACTCACTCGTGAATACGGCACTCAACCCCCCTCTCTTTCTCTCCCTCTCCCTCCCCCCTCTCTCTCTCTCTCTCTCGTGACGTTCACACTAAGATTTAACCAGATTATCGTCAAAAACTAATGTCTTTTTTCACGCATCGTCCTCTGTGTGATTGATTTCTTACTTACATCCAATCTATAATGTTCCGTTACAAAGGCTACACACACACAGAGAGACACACACACGCGCGCACACACACACACACACACACACGCACACACACACACACACACACACACTCACGCACACACACACACACACGCGCGCGCGCGCACACACACACACTCACACACACACGCACACACACTCACACACACACACATACGCGCACACACGCACACACACACACACGCGCGCACACACACACACACGCACACACACTCACACACACATACGCGCACACACGCACACACACACACACTCACACACACACACACACACACACAGACACACACACGCGCGCACACACACACACACACACTCACGCACACACACACTCACACACGCGCACACACTCACACACACACACACACACACACACACATACATACGTGCAATTTATTAGGAACATACTTTTCAACGTACATGTTTCCCTTAATATGGCCATCAAAAATAGTATTTTTTATATCTTTTATAATTAAATTATGATGAAAAAATAATTAGTGTCCCTGGATTGACCCCCAGAGTTGAGTGACTCGGAGAATGCAGGACGCCATAGAAACATCACAGGTGCTAATAGGTCAGTGTGTTACAAAACGCATTTGTCCAATATTATTTGCAAAGTGACAACATATTGCTTACCCTGTTAAAACAGGCTAATCGGATTTATTTCCGTATTCTTTCCAATGCGACGTGAATGCCGTATCACCAAGGTGCGAGTCGGGTCCTACTCTCCTTTGTTGTTGCGAAGTTCACGCCGTTTATACTACAATAAAACTCCATTTCAATATCACCGTATTCATAAAGACGTGCTATGACGCGTTCCGTGTCAACACGACCCGTTAAAATCGTTCGTTTTGTAATCAGTTCAGAAACTCACAAGAGACATCGTCGCTAGTTATAAAAGATATCGTTCGTTGGTTGGGTGCGCAGGACTTCCAGCAACCGGCGAGACGATCTTGTGAGCGCGGGCGAACGGTAAAGAGCAATATGAAGGCTCTTTTCTGTGCCACACTTCTGGCGACCATCTATTACGTTGGTAGGTGACAAAATAATGTATAATTTGTTGTCCTCGTAGGTGTTGGTATCGTGTCTCCATCGCATGGTCATGATGCTGCGTGGTTAAAGGTAAGTTCTTATACAGCGCAGTATCCAGTCCTCATGACTGCCCAAAGCGCTTTACCCTTTACTCCATGGCAGACCTGTTCAATCGAACACCATCTGGATTTTTCTGGGATGCATCCAGCCACTCTGCAATTAATGCACGAAGACTATTCATAAACAAATGTCCACCAGTGTATATAGCCAGGTACTCATTCATACAGCTGAGTGAACTGGAGCAAGGTGAAGTGAACGTACATGCCCAACCAATGTTCAACACCGCAGCACAGGACTCGAACCCGTGGATATGATTACCGCTGTAAATTAAATGCTAACGGTGAGAGGTATTAAAATGTATATGTGTGACAAAGATGGTTTCGACGACGAAGATGTTGACACATATTTTATGACGGGAGGATTGTGCAAAAAGAGAGTTGAGGAATTAGGAGAGAAGTGGAGAACGAGAGCGAAGGATAGGGTGGAGTGGAGACGGGAAAAGAAAAGAAGGAAAACCCAAAAATAGAACCAGTATCCAGGCCAGCCTTGTCGCGGGATACAAAAAGAAAGATGAGAGCAACAATAAAGTAACTATAATAATACAACAACAACGATGATGATGATAAAATAACATTAATTATAAAACAACAACAATGATGATGATAATAAAATAACAATAATAATAAAACAACAACAGTGATGATGATGATAATAAAATAACAATAATAATAAAACAACAACAGTGATGATGATGATGATAAAATAACATTAATAATAAAACAACAACAACGATGATGATGATGGTAAAATAACAATAATAATAATACAACAACAACGATGATGATGATACAATTACATTAATAATAAAACAACAACAATGATGATGATGATAAAATAATAATAATAATAAAACAACAGCAATGGTGATGATGATAAAATAACAATAATAATAAAACAGCAACAATGGTGATGATAATAAAATCACAATAATAATAAAACAACAACAATGATGATGATAAAATAACAATAATAATAAAATAACAACAATGTTGCAAACAGAGCGTGTGTGTGCGCGCGCGTGTGTGTGTTTTTTTTTTTTTTTTTTTTATTGCTCTATAAACTAAATATATTTTGTATATTTGTCAGCATTACATTGTATTTTGTATATTTATAGGCCCTATATCGACTTTGTCTTTCCATTGTTCTAGTGGCTAACTCGTGCGACAGTAATCCGTGTGTGAACGGCGGAACTTGCATCGACTCAGCAGACAACAGAACCTACACGTGTAACTGCACCGCCAACAACTGCGGCACGAACTGTGAACTGTGTAAGTGGGACTATATTTCGAACAATCGTAGAAGACATGCGACAATTACTACACACATGTGCAATATCATCCGTGCAAAATAGCCGCGCAGTTCTGATTTCATAATCACATACGTTTAATTATGACCGAAACTAGCTAAAATGCGCTTAATCGAATGCGATTTTTGTCCGATTACTCGTACTACAACGCCACCGTCTCACATAATTATAACTGCATGCAATTTGCCAATGTGGAGTTTAATTTTAAAAAGTGAGTATGAGCGCTACGTTCGCTTCGTCTGTTTGCATCATATCATGAACTGTATGGGGAATGGATTTATTTATACATTTTATATTAATGCTTATTGCGTTTATTTGCGGATATCATAACTACATACTATCCTTCTATGTTTATAATTGTCTCTAATAGTAGTACTTGGAATTAATGTATCATGAACGCGTCTTATCGGGAGAGCTCCGATGGCATGAATAGACTCATGGTTTAAACAAGTCGTGTTTACACGAGCGATGTTTATCCAATACATCACCAAAGTCGTGATTTCAAAGTTAAAACCAGAAGAGACGCTAATCATAATCTGTGTCAATGCCAAGATACGGCGATCGTCTTAACGCACACACAATTCAATGTGCGTTATCGTGTGACAGCGTCGCCCGACAACTAAATGCAAATATCGCTCGTATAAAAAGTCCTTTTGACGGATTCCTCGTTTACATGTTGATTACTCCTCGCTGAGTTTAGCAGATTTTCGTAACTTTGTATTTGGCGCTTTAAAGAGAGGCAGTCTGATCCTAGTTTTAATGTATTAACTAAAATCATGTACGCATATATATGTATTATAGTCGTGCGTATATATATATGTGTGTGTGTGTGTGTGTGTGTGTGTTTGTGTGTGTGTGCGTGCGTGCGTGCGTGCGTGCGTGCGTGCGTGCGTGCGTGCGTGCGTGCGTGTGTGTGTGTGTGTGTGTGTGTGTGTGTGTGTGTGTGTGTGTGTGTGTGTGTGTGTGTGTGTGTGTGTGTGTTGAAGGTACACTGCCCGCCAAATTGTGTTTAGTATGCCAGTAACAATGTTCGCATTTTGAAAGTCTCAACCACGCAGCATGTTCAAATGGTAAACAAATCATTCATTTTCTAAACAAGCTTTACTGGCAATACTGTCGAGGATGGTTGGCTGAGTAGACCGCAATACCCGTTGAAGACTCACTATTTCCAGTGTTCCTATGTTCACAATACAGCAGACGTCCTGTTACAAATTACTACGCTGGCTAATCCCGGGTAGAGGAACGTGTTGCCTCCTTTAATCCGACGTTAAAGCCACATTTTTATAATTGTATTCATAACAGACATGTCGAACTGAGGGTGACGTTCTCGCCGTGTGTTTGTAGTATGTGATCCGTGTCTCAGCAACCCTTGTCAGAACGGAGGCGCCTGTGTCGCTTCGGCGGATAATTCTTCCTACACCTGCACCTGTCTAAATAACAACTGCGGTGAGAACTGCGAAAATTGTAAGTGAAGACTTTGTTAGAAGTAATATTGTCATCGACTTGCAATCTGTCTTTGGTGTGCGTGCGTGCGTGCGTCTGTGTGTGCGCGCGCGTGCGCGTGCGTGTAGGGATGTACGCGTAAATGTGTTTGCGCGTGTGTAGACGTGTCATTTTGGGTGATTTCGGATTCTTGTGATTGGTAACGTAATGCAATAATCAAGACGCTAAATATTTACTAAATGTAAGGGAAAATGTCCTGGCGCTGAAGGGACATCCGTTATTTCACAGATCTTCAACCTGTCATCCGCATACCTTGTTGTTTGACATTGCCGTTGATCCCTAATCATTACCGTTTGTGTGCGCTCATTGAAAGCAAGTTGACGACAGTGTTTCACGTTGTGTGATTCCAGTGTGTGACCCGTGCCTCAGCAATCCCTGTCAGAACAATGGCGAATGTATAACTGCGGCTGACAATTCCAGCTACTCTTGCATCTGCCCAGGCAACTATTGCGGAAGTAGACTGCGAGCTGGGTGAGTGGTCACACCGGTTTCATGGCATTTAGCTGATTATC